>CM038795.1:28173314-28773314 GCA_021764765.1 Vicia sativa | reverse complement strand
GCAAAGGGACTTATTATAAGAAATCAAGAGTGTATGGTAGAGAACCACCTTCATTACCTTCGTTACTGGATATTACAGACCCAAAAACCGAAGATTGAGTTTGAAATGAATTAAGAACATGTTTTTTGTTTTGTTCAATTTGGTTTGGATGACAATATATATTTGCTGAGATTCCAAAGGCAACTTGACACATGTCCTGTTTTTTATAATCAAATGATTATGTTGTTAAGGGGCCAACAAGACTGACTGTTATCTTGTTTTTTTCTGGACGAGCTGTAGTTGTCATCTGGACTTTGAGGGGGAAAAAATACTATTAGGGTGATTTAGACGCTTTATGATCATTTATGCATGCCATACAAACTCATGCAAGTCCAGATTTTCTACAAGTATCTTACAGTCTATATTTTTTTATTTGTCAACCTTTGTCAAATGATAAATGTTAATTGTTTGTTGATAAAAAGGGAGATAAACCTATGACTCTTCTATCATTTAAATCTCTAAGTCCCTCCTCCAAACTACTAAACTAATTAATAGTATTATGGTTTATGTTGCTTTTGACATGCATGTTATCTCATGTTGTAACTTTAAAGTTGTAACCCAAAAAAGATGAGATAAAAATATATACGTTGCCCAAAAGATGTTTCATAGGTGGTGGTGATGATTGGAACCAATCACTCAAAGACTGTGATAAATTTCCTCTGCCATGCATATTAATTAACAATTGCTTTTCAAGTAATTATATGTATATCCCTTTTGTTGAGTGACAAATAATGATTGTATGTTATGATTATGATATTATGTAGCACTTTCCCAAGAATTTTGATTGATGGTCCGTATGGAGCACCGGCACAAGAATACAGGGAGTATGAGGTGGTTTTACTTGTGGGGCTAGGAATAGGAGCTACCCCAATGATAAGTATACTAAAGGACATGGTAAATAATTTCAAAGCCATGGAAGAGGAAGAAGGGTTTGCAATGGAGGAAGGATCACCAGGGACAAACAATCAGAAAGACACTCGGTTCAGTGACTTCAAGACAAGAAGGGCATACTTCTATTGGGTGACAAGAGAGCAAGATTCCTTTGATTGGTTTAAAGGGGTGATGAATAATGTAGCTGAGGAGGACAGAGGGGGATTGATTGAGCTACACAGCTACTGCACGAGCGTATACGAGCAGGGCGATGCTCGCTCCGCTCTTATTTCTATGGTGCAGTCTATAAGCCATGCAAGAGATGGTGTGGACGTTGTATCCGGCACCCGCGTCATGTCTCACTTTGCCAAACCCAATTGGCGAGCTGTTTACAAACGCATTGCACTTAATCATCAGGGAGCACGAGTTGGTGAGTTCCCACTTCTTGAATACGACAATTGTTTTTCTTTCTAATCAATGATCAATAATATGCTTTTGAAATTGAAATCCACACTTCAAAGATGCCTCTAGAGGGTTAAGTTAAACATAAAAAGGAAAAGGTCTGGTTGAAGTGAGGGTGCTTGCTTTTTTTTTTTATCAACATCAGTCATGTGTTTACCTTTTTTTGACGTATTTCATTCAAACTAAACTTATCATCATATTGCAAATAATAATGCAGGGGTATTTTACTGTGGGCCATCCACCCTGACCCACGAGCTTCGCCAGCTATCATTGGATTTCTCTCACAATACATCCACCAAATACGACTTTCATAAAGAGAATTTCTGATAAGATGAAAATAATAGAGGATTACTATGGAACAGCTAGTCCTCCACGAAGATGACTAAAACTATAATCATGTATTATCTTCACCTTTCTGTCGATAACCTAAAGTGTGTTTCTACTTTCTACCCATGGTTGATAGCTTTGTAAAAGATCAAGATATACGTGGTGGTAAATTGTTTGGTTGTGAGTTGGCTACCAAATACTAAAGGTGTGGTAAGAATAGGATGCCCCCGTCAATAATGTATAAGCGTGTGTCGTCATGGTTGTAAATTTAATACCTTAAAGGAAGAAAATAGATAACCATGATGAGAAGGATTTTTTGTTTTGTTTTCATTCATATGGTAATCTCATGATAAGGGACCTACCTGGAAGAAAGTAAACGAGAAAGAAAATAATAAGATGCAGTGAAATTAATAGTTTATACTTTAACTGTTTTTGCAATTATTTTATTTTATTTAGTAAGTTCTATAAAACTGATGATGAGAAAATTTGAAGTAAAATTATTGATTTTTAAAACTTTCTTCTTAAATGTAAGTTTGTATTATAATTTACTGTGAATTTGCAATCCAAATTCAAAAGTTATGTTTCATCACTTCAATTTAAATCAGTATTCCAACAAGGATTATTTTGAATAATGGAAAAACATCAAAGCTTTCCCTTTTACACCCATACATTCATGAAACATGTTGAAGGACAAAGAAATAAAAAGAGTGATATGATAGGTTGATGATAGTGATAAGACCAAGACCGGAAAAAAGTTAAATGTTTAGTAGGTGTCGTGTTGAGCAGTTATGGGTGTGGAAATTTCATTGTTATAATTACTGAGAATGTTTGGATTCACTTTTGTGTGGGTAAAAGTTATTCCAGCTACATCTAAATATAGAATTTTTGTAACCTAGCTCCCGTGGATTCATAGAGTTCATGCTAAGGACGACGTTCAGAAAATACGAGTTTGACATTCAGAAAATACGAGTTTAATTCTTAAGTGGAAACAACGCTTGACCAGGTCATTCTGACCTTGAGGCTAAAACTGGATTAATCGATTTGTTATGTGGATTGAACACCGGTCGTGAAAAAAAAATATAGAACTTTTGGTTAAACTTGAATTTTATTCAAATTTATCATTCAACTTATCTTTTATAAAATTATTATATCTAACATAAATGGTTTTACATTAATTCACTTTTAATCAAAAATCAATTTTACAAAATAGATTCATCCAAATTCAATTTTCGCTATATCTAAATCAAATAAATACTTAGTTATAAAAATGAATTTTTTAATTCCAGCTTTTGATAGTCTTAGCGGTATAATTCCAATTTTTGACCTTAGTAGTTTTACTAGAAAGGACACTATCCCTCGTAAAGCACTGCGGTTTTACTAGAAAGAACAGCGTCCCTTCTAAAGCACAACATGTTTTGGCGAGTGTACTTTTTAGTAAAAGTGTTCAAGACATGGAAGGAAAGTTTGACATGACTATAAGACAAAAAGTTGTTTTTAGTTGTTTGCAAGCGCCACATATTCAATATTTTCTCCTTGCTATCTCTATTGATGGTCTAGATCAACATATGTCCCCGGTAGAGTACCGTAGCATCCTTAAATACCGGCTTATGATTCCCTTATTTCTCATTGATGAGGTTTGTCCTGTTTTCCACAAGGCGTGCTTGGATACATTTGGGGAACAAGCTATTAATTGCAAAGAGCTTCCAAGATTCAAATACCGACATGACTTTGTTAGGGATGTCTTATTTGACATATTTAGGCATGCAGGTGTGTATTTAAAGAAAGAGGTGCCGATGAATTTCTTGACTGACCCACAGGAAGAGAGATTGACGACTCTTAGGCCGGCAGACAATGGCGGAGCCAAAAATTTTAGACAGGGCAAAAATTTAAACCGCAAATTACATACGACGTAATATATAATTTTGCCCCTGTATTTACTAATTTTGCCCCTATTTTTACTAATTTGCCTCTGGTTATATCTAAAAATCGACTATTAAAGTAGGAAAAATACAAAGAAAATAGGGATTGAGCTCGGGCGCGTGCCAGAGCTTGCTGGGCTATGGTTCCGCCCCTGCCAGCAGATGTTCTAGTGTATGGGTGGGTAGGAAGGACACATGCATTATTTGACCGGGGCTTCCCCACTGGTGGAACTGAAGACCGTAGATTTTACTGTGAGACAAGCATCTCTCAAAACCGTGGCCAAGCACGAGAAAACATGTTCCAACAATCAATATACTTTTATACCATTTGCCTTTGATATTGTTGGTTTTCTAGCACCGGAAACGGTGAATCTTCTATAGAGAATGCAAAGGTTCGTGCATAGCAATATTGTGTCACACAATAGGACTATGAATGTAATTTTTAAGAGAAATGGTGTTACGATCCAAAAAGGGATAGCGGCGCAACGTGTTGTTTGTTTGCCTGCTATTTATATATAATGGTTGACTTAATTATATTATATAATTAAATGATATATTTAAACTTTCTAATGGAAGTTTGGAATAGTAGTGTTCTTGCAACACCATTCAAGTTGAGCGTGAAATAATTTTCCATGACAAATGAAGAGAATAAATTGTTGTAGAATATTTTTATACTCCGTCTATACGCAGCTTGATGTATGTCAATGTCAAATGAATGATGAACTAATTACGAGGAAAGAGTAACTTGAAACTTAGCTCTGATGATAGAGTTTGTGTCAGTTGGGTATAATGATTGAGACTAGGCGGGAGATATTGACTCTACCATATCTACCTCAGGTTTTTTTTATATTACTTACGTGACGTGGAACTAAGATGTGGCAGTCAGAATTGCGAAGTTTTTTGTACTACCACAAGGGCAAAGTTTATTGTTGAAACTAAAACTTGCAAGGAGTCGTTCTAGGTGAATTGAAGAGTTTTCTTCATGAGTTAGTTTTCATTCAAATGTATTATGACAACCAAAGTACTTAGCAGCTTATTAAGACTTCTGATCCATTAGAAAACATATTTCATGATTAGTGGGCTCTTTTTTAGCAGCAAAATAACTCGCAGGATGATAAAAAAGGGAAAAGGAATGTCCTGACCTTATAGACCTTTGAACAATTATTTTCATGAAACACCGAGTTACGGTCTTTTCATCTTTGCTTTCTTTTCTGCCTCTGGAAATTTGGTTTCAATAGCTGGCTGCCAACTATGACTTGTTCTGTATTTTGAGTTGACTGGAATGGTATTAGAGGCTTCTTTGTAGCCACAGTTTTATTTTTCACACAACTTTCATTTGAAGCGGGAGAGACCTTCTTTCCTTTCAATGGCCTTGGAACCTCCAATCTCTCTAAAATCCTTGAAGTTTCCTTGTCTAGCTGTCTATTACCATTTCTTGGTGCTATACTTGATTGATCCAACTTGGCTTTGGGCATGCAAGATGGAGAGTGCAACTTGGGCTCTTCGCTTACAACCAATTGCTTCCATTCTTCTGTAATACAAGCCATGGTTCTGTCATCTTGATCTGTAATATCCATAGACAAAATCTCCTTATCCACAATGACATTAGTTGCTGATTGTACTCTCCCGATTACCTCTGGTGAAGGTTGTTGACTTGAGTTAAGTTCAGAAAACGCACCATCCTTTTTGTGAAATACTGACCTAACATCATAAATAAATAAAATACAAATTTATGAATGTTCGGTTAACAAACTAAATTTGCAACAATGATTAATTTAGAATAACAAACCAAAAAAAAGTCAGTCTTGAATCAAAATATTAAGTCATCTTTTATCTTAAAGAAAATTAAATGCAAAAATTCTCAAATCTTGTAGTAAAAATGTTTCATTCTAATAAAAAAGAGTCAGTTGCTAAATCTGGCAGCATCTGCTCAAAATCGCTAGCTGTTAATTCTTATATCTACTTGTTTTGGAAAAAAGAGTTTTGTTACGTGTATTCTCAAGCTCGTGCATTTTCATTTCTTAAGCTGCATGCAGAAAATAGAAACTCACCCCAATTGTAGGCTTTCTTTGACAAGCACGTTTAGTTTTTGATGAAAGCCTCTTTCACGCAACAGCGGATCGTAATCTGTTACATCAATCTGCAAGTAAATTTTGGTTTCAATACTCCATAAAATAAGGAACTTATTCAAGCTTGTGAATATTTATGTGATTCAATTTGAATTCAAACTATAAAGTTTAGTCTGCAGAAGTTTGCCAAGCTATCCCCACATATCAGTCTATAATTAATTCCATATTTCCACGGTCCATCTATCCCCACATATCAGTCCATATTTCCACAACTCGTCAACTACAATACCTGCCAAGCTGAAATTAACCAAACAACCCTAAATGATACCCATGATGCTTACTTCAGTCAGGAGCAGAGCAGACACACTAATGTTAGTGGTAAGATGGTTAGATACGATAACATACCTAGATATAAATGGATAGGAGAGAATGCCATAAGATGGCTCACAAATTTTTAAGGAGAGTATAACATTTAAGGGGGGCGCCAAATAAATAAAGGAAAAACTCATTCTTTAATCCCTGTCTTTAGGAACAAGAATGACATATAAAACGGGGCAACCTTTGGGAGAGATAGATTGAGGAGAGATTAAGAGGAGAAAATAACGTCAAAAATAAATTGATTCTATGTTGGTAACATTGATCATAGAAGTCATATACTTGATTTTCTTTTGTTACTAAAAGGTCCAAAACATTGAAGAAACCTAAATGTAAAATTTTATGCATGAGGGTTTTCTTATTCTCCGCAAATCATCCGCCCAAAATAACGCCCGCATACAATTTTCTGTCTGCATCAATAAGTCAATCGAAGGAAAAAAGGAGCAAAAAAAGGTAAATTTCAGTGTAAATGTTTAAATCACACCTTAAGCAAACAGGCTTGAACAGAGTTCTCTACATCCTTATTGACCAATGGATCAATTAATCGGTTGTCAGGAGCTTGATTGACTTCTTCTGCCCCTGCTAGGCGCTGCATGTTTTATGGATAATGAAAAGCAGTGAATCGTTATCAATGTGTATGTTAGGAACCCATATACGTTCTACTGCATTGTAATGACACTGCATGGCTGCTGTCACTATACTGTGTGCTAATGCGCGGAGTCAGAGATTAAGAGGGATAAGGAGAAAAAACAAGTTCTCACCCTCATAAGCATTGGTCCATTATCTGATGGCTGCAGGACGTAGTAACAATGATAAGGAGCCTCTGTCATTGTTTCTAAATCACAATTTGAAGAGCATATCAAACCCTGGTCCATTGAATGTAGAACACTAGAAAGGCCTTGAAAAACTGTCAAATCGTAGCCATGTTAGGAAAAAAGATAAACTTTGAAGAATTTGACCAATAAAAATTGAACAGCAACGACCCAGGACTAATGACAATGACACAGGTGATAGAACTTCAAAGAAGGGTCCTACTACTCACGTTGAGCATTCATGTCTGACTGATCAGTATCATCGGAATTGGTTTCAATCAAATGGTAAGGAGATGCAGTCACGACAAACGAAGCCCCCATTATTAGACCTGCATTAAGACTCAAAAATCAGAAAACCAATTTTTTTTTTTTAGCGAAACCACAAAGAGGGGTTACGAACAAGACATTGGGTGCAGCAATATTGCTTAATCAGTCTCAATAGTCTATCATAAAAAGGAAAGAAATCTGTATGAAATAGACTTAAAAAAAGTGAAGTAAGAAAGAAAAGAAGTGAAAGAATGGTGTTTTCCTTTTTTCCCATAGGCTATTGATATAAATGTCAAACAGATTAATTTCATTGTGCAAACACTCAATCTAGCAGCAGTTTGTACAGGTTGCATTTTAACTGAATTTAAAATAACCAACAAATTCTCGTTCCATACTAATATTAACAAAAGTTTATAAATGAAAGGCAATAAGAAAATGCACACCTTCATCAAGAGAAGCCAAGTTTATCCTCTCAGTAACAGTTACGTTGATTGGTGAATAAACTTGCAGGAGCTTCAGGGAATTATGGAATGAGGGAAGAAATAGAATAGTTTTTTCCCCAATTCGAACAGAATTTTCATTAACATCACTTGTTCCCAGATTGGAGCCAGTGACTGGACAGGAAAACATGTTGAGTTTTTTTTCAGCATCTCCTAAAGGAATACCATGGCATCTGCATGTCTGTAAAATTCCAATAATCAAGTATTCTTCCTTTTCCTTTAAATGAGTTGAACTCGTTATTATAAAAGAAAAAGAGGATTATGGTAGGTAAGAGGTTTCTCAAGATTTTAAAATAGATGGTGTAGTCGGCATTCAAAAGATACAATTATTTTGGAATTAGACCTATAGTGAAAATAATCAATTGAAGGTGGAATTAATAAATGAAACTATTTTGCATGAGTATGCCGTCTTCATGTTTCTTATATATTCCAGCTGAAGTTTACCTAGTGTAAGAATGTTACTGAAGGTTTGACATTTTTTGTTCAAAAAAGTTTCCTACTATACAACTAATTATATATTATTTTCAAACATGGTCATAACCAAAATTAGGCAGTTGATTTCTCCAACAATTATACATAATACTTACTGTATACAGTTGTGGAGATAAGTTTTCTAATCTAAACAACCAACATTAACATAATATTTCTCAACCAAAATACACACATCTACCAAAATTTGGGACGGTTAGTAATATTCAATATAGATTGGACACTCTATTACCTGACATTGACTGAAGCCATTAGTTATTGGATTGAAAGGTGGAAGCAGGTTGCAGAATATATGGTTCACAGAATCTAAAAGTTTGTCCTTGAAAATGAGACGTGCTACCAGGGGCTTGTCCATGTCATCTTTTAAAAACTGCACCCATCTGTTAACCAGGGCGTTGAATGATCTGAAATCTGCAATATTTTAGACAATTCCCTAAATTTCTTTAGTGTGATTTTAGAAAAATACTCTATTGATTTCATGACATTTTTTGCTTCTGTGTCTCAAAGCTAGTGCTATGATGCGTGTTTCTTGCACATGATCTAGTTCTATCTAGAGAATCGCAAAAATAAATAAAAGTTAGCGGTTAAGAAAAGCTTTAGAAGCGTAAATCATTCATTTAAGTGGAAGTAAAGTGGAGTATATCGCGTGTAAGTTTAGTAAGGGTATACCAATTCTTCCTTTACACAAAATTGGAGATCATATATTACATCACAAATCACTTAGTCAATGTTACTTGGGTTCATTGTACAAAATTAGGCGGAAACGGACAGAGGTTTAAAATATAGAATTAAAAAAAGTGATGAAACAGAAGAGTGTTTAGCATACAACTTTGATATAAAAGTATCCTTTCAGCTTAAGGAGATAGTTTATCTAAGAGTTGTAAAACTATGGAAGTGATTGTGAACAGTAAAGAACCAAGAACAGAATAAGTTCAGTGTTATAGAGATGATAATGATACGATAGATATGTGGAAACACAAGATGAGATAGGATAAGTAATGAATGTACCAAAGAATTAAGTAGCTCCAATATCGGAAGAGATTACATAATCTCTTTTTAAGTGTTTGGTTTGGACACTTACGTGTGAATAAGACTTATAAAAGCTTTGAAAAAAGATGATTAAATCAGATGAAGGGTAGTTAACTAGTTAAAGATAGGAGGAGCTAAGAGAAACTATAGGCCAATAATTTGTCATTAGCCATAACTTACAATAAGACATTATGGTGTCATTTGTCATGTGTTGCTATTGTACTTCTCAAAGCTAAAGCTCAAACTCCATACCAAAAAGCATTTGAAAAGAAATTAATTTTGGTCAATACACATTGTGAGAGTTGTTGACCTGTGATGTAGGTCTGAACTGAGCAATTGTCTAAATGAGAAATGCAACGACGGAAATTGTTAATGTTTTCACGCGAATCAATCAGATGACTTGACTTCGGCTGAAGTACAGCAAAATCAACTGAAACACATTTATCTGCAGCATCCTTTAAAAATGAAGATAAAAACCAATTTAATATCTTTTAGACAAAATTGAATTACACAACTCAAAGAAAACAAAATTCATATCATGAATACAAACGCTAACCATGAGACTCTTCTGCATTACCGAATCCACATCTTCAGGCAAGATTGAAGTTACGACTATCACTTTTCTCTCAATATCTTTACCTTGCCAAGAATACAATACTCGTTCGCTCAAAACATCTGAAATCATTACATCTGCAAATCAACCATCAAAGAATTGTCAATACCTATTCTGAATAGGAAAACGCCTTATTCTCAACTGGAAGAGAGAGAGAGAGCGCACCAGATACGTTATCCATATCAAATAGAAAGGCATCTGATGGCAAGCTGTTAACAGCATGGTGAAAATTGCGCAGGTTGAAATTTCCCACAGGACGGTAAGCGATCATCAACTACATTACCAGCAAATTCACCCACTCTTAGGGATCATAACACAAACACTTCTAGTGCTTTTCAAATTTATCGATCTAATCGCGAATTGTAAAAAGGTTATCGGTACCGAAACGTTACCTCGTCAGAAGAAGTTAAACGATTCTTGACGACATAGCACAAACCGATTCTATCACTGAGAGTAGCGGATTTGCGCGCAGAGGAAGACGAACTCGAAATCGCGTAGAAATTCGCGAGTTGAAGTAGTGACTGAAAATGAAAACACGAACGAACAACGAAAAATCGTCGATCTATTAGGAACAATGAAATTGCGCGGGTAATTTCATGAAATTGGAGAATTTGGAGATTATAGGTAAAACGAAGTTGATTGAGTAGGTATGATTATGAAGCTCTATGTACCTGCTTTAAGTCTCCTAGCAATGGAGGTGCTAAGCTTCGAAGATCAAGAACGAAACAGAGCTGAACCATTTTGCGTCACCAACAATGGCTCTCTCTGGTTTGGCGGGAAATAGAATTTCAAGTCTGGCAGAGATATTTAAACTTGAGGGTGGTAACAAAAAGTTTGAATGAAAACGGGGTTTAAGCCCAAGTGCAACGGAAAACAAACTCAAATACGCAATAGAAAAAAGGGTATAAGGAACACATTTCACTTCAACCGTATTCGGGTGCATTTAGAAACATGAATATACTAATTAAAAAATTTAGCCACGTCTAATTTTTTTTTTAAGTTTAAAAATCTGTTTGGATGAGATAATTAATTTTTTTTTTAAAATTTTAAATAATTTAAATGATTTAATTATTTTTTTTTTAATTTTAATATTTTTTTGTTTGGATAGATTATTAAAATGATTCATTGTTAAATTTGTAGGGTTATTTTTATAAATTTTCAAACATTTGGATCAAATTTAAAATATGAAAATAGAGATTAATTTGTAATTTTGGAAAATTTTAAAAAACCAATTTGTAAATTTTGTAAATTATTTAAGAATTTATTTGCAATTTTATGAAAATTTTAGGGATAAATTTATAATTATCATAAAATATGAGGACCATTTTACAAATTTTAAAAAATAGTAATAAACAATTTAACATTTAAATCATTGAGCAATTTCAAATTCTTAACTTTTTGGTATGACTTTTGGAATTCTTTAAATTTGACTTGAATAAAATACTTTATAAATTTATATTATTTTTACAATTTTTCATATATTTTATCTAAACAATAAATTTTGATAAAATTATTTTAAATTTCTTAAAAAAAAATTACTTTCAATCATTAAATGCTTCATTCAAACACACTCTAAATTTAAGAAAATGAAAGACAAAAGATATTAAAGCTTCAAAACCTATCTTATATATTTTATATATTATATATCTTATATATATAAAAGTAGTAAGTCTTTTAAGTAACTTTTGAAGACAAAATTAAAGTTGTTTTAATAATTATATATTTTTATTTTATTTTATTAATTATTTATTAAAAATTAATTTTCTTCCATCAACCTTAAAATTTTCCCATTAATTTCTATGTTTGTTTAATAAAAAAAAATTTTCTTCCATTAACTTTGTTTGTTTAATCTTATTTTGAGTTGAAACTCAAAACTTCAAAATTGTGCATGCGAAATAAAAAAATATTGTTGGTTTAAAAACTTTGATCAACAAAGCGATCATATTGAGTTAGATTTAATAGGTTGAGTGGTAGGTTTATCTTAAGAACGTTATGGTTTGTTGATTTTTTCTAATCGTGACTTTTTGTATTAAGTAAAGTAGTTTAGGATGATGAGCAGCCGATAAGAACAAAGATATAGGTTGTTCTCATGATTAAAGAACACTAAAAGTATTAATCAAGTTATCCACATGGCATAATCACTGATAAATTTAGTTTATAATACTAATTCAAATCATCACAAATAGATTATATGAGGAAAAAAAGAGTATGCTTTAATAATGTAAAAAATATTTTTACATAAATAAGAAAGAATTTGAAAAAAATTATATGTGTTATTAATTTAGTAAATAATTTTTAATTTATTATAAATTAAATTTTCTTTTTAATAAAAATTATGAGATGGTTTTGATAAATTTTCTTTTTATTTTTGCCTTTCTTATTTTTACTTTTTTTTTATTAATAAATATTTTCCTTTTACAATGAAATCAAAATTTTAATTTTATATTACTAATATGATACAATTAAATAATATAATTCTATTGAATAATTAATTGATACTGACTATGTATTATCTTTAATTTTACAAATAAATTATTAATAATATATATTATTATATTTGTAATTAATTATTTTGCGACAATTAAGATGTTTCAAGGTAGACTTTTAATTTTGTTAATTATATAATGGAAAATGCAAACTAATATTCTTGAAGCATTCTTTAAATATTTAACATGGTAATTTTTAAAAAAAATACGTGCATTACAATTTAAAATTATTAATTTTTATAAAAATATTTTTTTTTATTTAATATCTTTAAACACTGGTTAGCATAACTCTAGTAAAATTTAGGTACCAGCGTGCCATTGTTATTCTCATATCAGAAAACTGATAGTTAACATAAAATTAAAATTAAGGGTATTTGCAGGACAATTTGAATTAATTTTAAGGTAAAAAATTGTTTGATAAAAATTATGTTAGTTTGATTCAGTTTTGTTATTTTGTATAAAATTTATTCTAAACTTAACTATTTAATACAGTTTAATTTGATTTAATTTTTAGATTTTTAAATTTTAAATAACTTAATTTATATAATATTACAAAACATGTTAAAACATATATATATATATATATATATATATATATATATATATATATATATATATATATATATATATATATATATATATTAGTAAATATTATGGAATGACAACTATTATTTGAAAAATGTAAAATATTATAATAGATTAATAGAATATATCATATTAATAAATAATACTAAATATTAATATATTTTATTTAATTTGGATCAATTTTTAAAAAACTAAAATATGAAATTTAATCCGATTTGAGATGGTATATATGAATTGTTAAAGAACTCTAATATAAGGAAATCGAAATTATATGGTAAAGGATCCAATATTTGATATGTTTATATTGGCTAATGACAAATGTATTCAATATATTATTGATTTATTTGAGGTTCACTTGACTGTTGAAGTATTTGCACAATATCCGCTCTCATAATTTGAGTTCTTTGATGGCCCTACTGTGAAAGAATATATAAATCTCAAAGATGACACAATTCTTAATGAAAATAATTTTATTTTCAACTATACGAAGTAGTCAATATAGAAGAATTTAAAATGAATGACGAAAAAACATGTCTCGAAGAAATTGTAGTAAATAAAGAAATTATTGAAGTGAATGCAACGAATCATAGTTTGTAGATGAAATTTAAGTGAATGAAGTGAATAATTTAGAGAATGTTGGTATTGAAAGTGATGATAATGGTGATGATTTGAGTTTTAATTATGATAATGCATTAAATATAACATTTGAAGACTCGGGTGAGTGCAATAATAAATTTATGAAAGAGGATTAAAAAATATGTTTGGTTTTGTTCAAGATACATAAAATTCTAGTATATAACAAAAGCATCGAGCGATTTCAATGAGAGTGAGGCTAAAAGTGGAGAATTGAAAAATGGATGTAAAATTGACGAAGAAGGTGGATCAAATAGGAATAAATACCCTATTCTTAAGTTTGGGATAAATGTGGAGTAGATTATAAGTGAAAATTGATAATTTATTTTTCTATTATTTTAAAAAGGTGAATTCTTATTTATCTAACTCAAAAAGTTGGATAGTTTACCTTCAACCAATCATAATGTAAAATGTCTTGAAAACAATAAATAATTATACTATTTTATAAATAAATAAATATATTAAAATTAAATGACATCATGTGATTGATTGAAGGTATATTATTCAACTTTTTGTGATGAATAAAGAAGTTGTCCTATTTTAAGAAAACAATCACAAAATATATGGGTATAATAGATTAATAGAATATATCATATTAATAAATAAT
Organism: Vicia sativa; assembly: GCA_021764765.1. Taxonomy (NCBI): domain Eukaryota; kingdom Viridiplantae; phylum Streptophyta; class Magnoliopsida; order Fabales; family Fabaceae; genus Vicia; species Vicia sativa. The sequence goes on along the minus strand of CM038795.1, from coordinate 28,759,232 downwards.
ACTAAATACTAATATATTTTATTTAATTTGGATCAATTTTAAAAATAAAAAAATACGAAATTTAATCCTATTTGAGATGGTATATGTGAATTGTTAAAGAACTCTATTATAAGAAAATTGAAATTATATGGTACAAGGATCCAATATTTAATATGTTTATATTGGCTAATGACAAAGGTATTCAATATATTATTGATTTATTTGACATTCACTGTTGAAGTATTTGTCTCATAGTTTGAGTTCTTTGATGGCCGTACGGGGAAAGAATATATAAACTTCAAAGATATCACAATCTTTGATGAAAATAATTTTATTTTCAACTATACGAAGAAGTAGTCAATATAGAAGAATTTAAAGTGAATAACGAGAAAACATGTCTTGAAGACATTGTAGTAAATAAATAAATTATCGAAGTGAATGCAGTAGGTGATGAATCATAGTTTGTAAACGAAATTGAGGTGAATGAAGCTGAAGTGAATAATTTAGAAAATGTTGGTATTGAAAGTGATGATAATAGTGATGATTTGAGTTTTAAATATGATAATGCATTAAATATAACATTTGAAGACTCGGGTGAGTGCAATAATAAATTTATGAAAGAGGATTAAAAAATATGTTAGATTTTGTTCAAAGATACATAGAATTCTAGTATATAACAAATGCATCGAAGGATTTCAGTGAGAGTGAGGCTAAAAGTGGAGAATTGGAAAATGGATGTAAAATTGTCGAAGAAGGTGGATCAAATAGGAATAAATACCCTATTCTTAAGTTCGGGATAAATATGGAGTAGATTATTAGTGGAAATTGATAATTTATTTTTCTATTATTTTTAAAAGGTGAATTCTTATTTATCCAATTCAAAAAGTTAGATAGTTTACCTTCAACCAATCATAATGTAAAATATCTCGAAAACAAAAACAATTGTACTATTTTATAAATAAATAAATATATTAAAATTAAATGACATATTGTGATTGGTTGAAGATATACTATCCAACTTTTTGTGATGGATAAAAATCTCATTTTAAGAAAACAATCACAAAATATATAGTTTAAGAAAAGTGAAGGAAAAAAGGGCGAAGGCTATTTGAAAAGAAGAATGTACGTGGAATGCTGCCAAATTATCAAATGTGGATGGTTGGCAATTGAAGAAGGTGGGAATTCACAATTGTGTTAGAGCTTACAATGTTAAGATCTTTACCACAAAATGGCTAAGTATAATTCATAATTCTTTGAAAGATAATCCTAGGATGAGGTTTAGGGGCCTTAAGGAAAAGACTCAGAGAAAGTGGAACCTATGTTTAAGTAATGTGTAAGTAATACAAAGGCTTTTAGGAAAATATCTCTATATAGAGAAATGATAGATGGATCATTCTTAATTTCTTATAGAAGTACCAAAATATTTATGCCCTATTGTCATGCAATTCCAAAATCAAATTTTGGCTGAATAATCAAGTTCAAGACGGTTAGAATCGAATTTTTATTTGGATTTGTTTTGATTAGGTAAAATCGAAACGTAAAATTATAGAATTTATCTCGTATTAAAATACTATTGAATATATATATATATATATATATATATATATATATATATATATATATATATATATATATATATATATATATATATATATATATATATATATATATATATATATATATATAAATGTATCAATAATTTAAAATTCTAATTTAATTATAAATAAACTATGTTACTATAATGAAGTGTAATACTCACAACCTAGTATCAAACTACATAAATTATTCACCAAATCACAAAAAATAATATTAAAAAATTTATCCCAAAAAACAAGAATTTCATAATTTTCAAATTCAAAGAAACAAGTATTTTCATCTTCATCTTTAACTTAATCAAAAGTTTATATTTAGATGATAAAGGTTCTTCAATACATTTAACTAAGATATGAATGTGAATAAAATTAAAAAGCAAGAGAGAAGTTTTCATGGGGGATATAAAATGTGTTTTTTAAAATTAGACAAATAAGTAAAATTGCGTCAAAGAGTAAAATGCTAAGATTTTACATGATTTCACTGATTTCAGAGCGATTTAAATAATTTAAAATCGTCTCAGAATATGATTTTACATAAAAAGTTTTCTTCTACGATTTAACACCAAATACTGACCTAAAAACGTGAAAATTATAGAATTTAGATTTTAAATTGAGATTTTAACAACCTTGATCAAGGTTAATGTACAACTTATTCAAGGGAAAAAATAATATAAGGCCTTATTTTCAAATATTATACATTTATTATGCCTCACTGTAAACACATTATTAAACTAGATAAATGTTTTTTAAATGATCTTTGTACCTGGAAAGTTTTGGGAGATGTAGAACGAGATATAAATTACCAAATTATTGTTGCCAATAGTTATTGTAGTTGTGGAAGGGAGAAAGAAGGGAAAACTAGACATGGTTTATGAAACTTTTAATGAATGATCTTGGAGGTATGACTTAGTGTCATACACACACGCGCATGCACACACAAATAATAGGTACATAAAAGTGATTGTTAGATCAGGTACACAGTTACAAATTAAAATAGAGATAAACACACAAAAGTTTTGTTTACGCGGTTCGACGAAATTGCCTACATCTACAACTATATAGCAATTATAGTTCAGTCTTATTGATTTTTCTGAATTACCCACTTTAGGGTTTCACTGTTACAAGTATATATAGATACTAATGATCCAAATTACAATAATACCCTTAAATCATATGGCGGGGGCACATTACCCCCACACAAGAAAAGGCAAGGCTCGTCGCCGCTCCGCAACTCCAGCCTTTGCCCAATTGACATTAGCTATAAGTCAAACTCAACAATCTCCACCTTTATGAATATCAAACCCCTATAAAGATTAATTGCATAATGTCATATGTTGGCAACTAGGGGTGTGTAATTTCTACTTAACACTTAGAAAGATGTAACAAGTGCAAACAATGTTTGAACTTGTCATTGGTGACTGCCTTGGTCAATATATCAACTCCATTCTCGGAAGTGTGAACCTTCTAAAATAATAACTCTCTGATCTTGAGTAACCTCACGTCAATATGTTTGGTTCTAACATGATACACCTGATTGTTTGTCAAATAGATAGCACTGTGACTATCACAATGTAACTGAACTCCACCTAATTAAGTTCCCATTTCTTTCACCAACCCTCTAAGCCATAATGCTTCTTTGCCAGCTTCAGTTGCTACCATGTATTCGGCCTCAATTGTAGGCATAGCTACTATGGTTTGGACTGATGATTTCCAGCTTATAGGCCCTCCCCAAGAGTAAAGACATAATATGTTATAGACCTCCTATCATTCAAACCAACATAATAGATTTCAGAGTCCTACCATCAATCAATACCAATCATAATTCATGTACGAAACAAAAGTTATGAGAGTAAAATGAACTTCGAGTACAAAACAAGAGATCAAAAATAATATTAAAGCTTTGTATAGGATATGAAATTAATATTTTCTTGAGTATGTAAATCGATATTTAAACATCTCTCTTTATTATGTCTAATTTGAAGGACAAGCATCTCCCGCAAACTCGTTGTTATTTATTCAATTGAGTTGTGTCATATTCATTTGGCCGAGACTCTTCTTCTTTAGGCACAAACATGAAATATTAAAATAATTAAGATTTTTTTCTAGTAGTATCGAATTGAAATTTTATAGAATTGAATTTACTTTTCAATTTTTGTCAAAAGTAGAAAATGAGTGCAAAACCAAATTTTGTAAAATGTTCTAAAATACAAACATTCAAAACCAATTTAACAAACGTGTGTTATTGAAACGTGCCTTTTTATTTGGATTTAGTGTGAGAATGATTTTTAGTTTTTTTTTTTTTTAAATTGAAAACGAAAATAAGAATGATTTCTAATACTTCAAATTCACTTATTCATATGTCCACCAAGAATCAAAAATAGGAGATTTAGAGTGCTGTTAAAGAAAAAAAACAAAACAAAACATTCAATAAAGTATTTCCTATATCAGATAAACATCAAAATCAGAAAACATCCTCTTCTAATAAGTGAATTAAAAAAAATTGTGATTAACCTAATTCACACCTAATACATCCATTCAATCATTCATCAAAAATCAATAAAGATACAGAACTAGAATTAAATAAAAAACTTCAAAATTCCACAATTAAATAAATCCAATTAATATAAGTTTTCATTGTTCACCAATCTTTTAAACACATGAACGATTGAACTTAATTTTCAAAATAAAAACATAAATAACTGTGTTTACAATTCCAAATCAAACGATCAAGATTCAGGATACACCTCTAGAGCATGCAACAAATCCTTTACGATGAATCATGAATTCGTTCGAGTCAACACCAGAACGGTTCATTTGCCTAGGTGAAGAAGTGAATTCTGTAATAGAATTATATCTTCGGAAATCGACGAGTTTCTCTGCATAATGATCATCATCAACCCTTGAACAATAACCTGGATCTTCATGGTAGCCTTGAAACTCGTTGTAATGTAGAGCAGATCCTGATGAGAGACATTTGTATTTCCTGCGACTTTTGTTTTTTCTGATAACTCTGAAAATCAAAGGTAGAAGACCCTCCATAATATGTTGAGAATATTATGGAGGGTTGATATATAAATAGAGAGAAGAATAGAGAATGTTTTGGTTTTTGGAGGCTTTTAAAAATGGAGAATGATTATACCTTGTTGGGTTAGGTGGATTTCGATTTTGTGATTTTTAAATATGAATGAATGTGTTATATATATATATTAATATATGGTGACATGTTGTGACAAATTAATTAGTTAATATGAGTTTTGACTGAGCTAGCAGGGCATGTCGCATGGCAATAACACCAAACAAATGCTGCTGTAATTTGGCTTATTTTAGGAGAATTGGACTTTTTAATCATGTCTATCTGGTAATGACAAATTTGTGATGTGTACAGATAAGTTATAATAGAGATTATGGTTTTAATTTATTGATTAATGACCTCATTATTCCATAAAAAGGATGCTATTCTGAAGGTTAATGGATATGATAAGGATTCTGGAAGGTCTTTATGTTAGTAAAAGAATTTAATATCATTTTCTGGTACGTCAAATGATGCCTCCACTGGATTTAGGTTGCCAAAATTGATTTTGTATTGTAATTAGATGTTATCAGAATTGAATAATTTTGAGCTTAGGTAAAAATAATTAGGAGTGTTCACAAACTTATAGTAAAATCATATTAAAACTAAAATTATATATATATATATATATATATATATATATATATATATATATATATATATATATATATATATATATATATATATATATTGAATTTGAACCCACTTAACCATTTGAGTGTTAATCATGCAAGTCTAGTCAGCAGTGCCGCTAATCATGCAAGTCCACTCAACATGGTTGTAAAAGAGATCAGAATCACTGTTCAAGAAAACAAGTTTTTCAACTGCATATCCATGTCTGGTTCTCAAACGGAATAATGGCGTCGTATGTGAGAACTGACTACTGATTCATAAGATTTCCACAAAATTCATGTTCGCTTCACAAAACTATCGAGCGAATATAGAAGTTATAGTTTTGGATTCTTATAGTTTCATGTCCAAATCTTTGATATATTGGCTCATAATCTCCTTAGGTCACTGAATCAAGAAAAAACCGACTTTCAATTTCTATGCTTTCGACGAATCCACAATCCTCTTTCAGTTTCACCATGCGCAACCTTCTAAGATCTTAAAATCAAGAGCGTTCGAAGGCGAACACAAATATATACCAGAGTCGGATCAATTAGTCGTTGTTTCTGTTATGATTCGTTAGATTCAGATCTCTGATTCTCTCAAGAATTCCGCGAAAGCAATAGAAATGAGGATATCATATCAAAATCAAGGTTTATGTCGGGGTCTGAAAGCAATCTCCACGCAGGTCATGTTGGAGATTTGCAATTTACCTTCTGATATAACGTCACCTTTACTATCCCTCAACCAGAGTGCTTACAAAGGCAACGACGTTAGGATACAACAAGTTCATAGTTAAAACCGGGTGTAGAATAAGTGCTAAGTCGCACACTATTGGTACCAAAGGACCTCTTACCGAGGGGATTCCCCCATCGGGTCAGGTTTGGGTTTTTTCCCATCACTTGGTCAAGTCCTTACCAGAAGGGCCGACAGGGGGCTTCGCTTAAGTAATAGAAGCCTTATGGCTCAAATATCGTTCCCTGAGTAAGTGCATCAATTCGACCAAGACCAGGATCCAGACGAGGGTGTTAGTAAACAACATCCCCCGAGTAACATCGCCTGACTTAGAGAAGCTAACTATCAAATACCCAGAGTAAGACCAACAAAAACAAATGGGAATGACCGACAATGCAATAAGATAGAACGCCTCATGGATTCTTGTTGCATTGGGATCAGTTGGTCGTAATCCTAAAATCTTAGCCAAAATCTCAATCCCAAATGAAATGCTAGGAGGGAAGGGTTATTCAATCTCGACTCACGTAGGAAGGGTAGGCAAGTCTTTCAAGGAATATCGTCTACATGCGACTACCCTATTGGTTCCAACAGAAGTCGACCACCAAGTTGAATTGGTTCTCAAATAGTCAATAATTCACCAGCAAGAAAATATAAAGCGAGGCACCTCGACACCCCGTCCAAACAAGAAAATTCCATATAGAAAAGAAACATACCCAATGTCCTGGGAAAGGAAAAATACCAAAGACTTTGGATACCGTCCGCCCACACTAGAGTCACCATTGAAGGTTTTACTACCTAGTCATTTCAATTTTTCCTGTAACGAATTATATATATATATATATATATATATATATATATATATATATATATATATATATATATATATATATCATTTTTCTTCCTTTTTCGTGTATTTCTTTATGCTTGAATGTTCAAGGCGGGGGTAATAAATATGAAGTGCATAATTGCATATCCGATATAGACTTAATACATATCCGCGATTATGACACAACTTAAACACATTGTTTGTATGAATGTGTATCTGATATAAACTTAAAACATTTATGCCATTACGATATGGCTTAAGCGCATTCCACGCCTGACTGCGTACCCGATACATGCAATGCATTTTTGCGGTTATAATATGGCTTAAACACACACCTCGGATGACTCCTCATATGAGGTATATTAAACTCATTTTGTGTAGCTGATGCACCTCCATCAGATATAGCCAATCCAAAGACTAACACCATTCGATGCATTAAGTCAAAAGTCACAAAAGCAAGAAAATTCAAGAGGCACATCTACCACTTTATTATAGTAAAATGCATTATTTGCTTCTTGAAGAAAGCACTTAGGGTTCTCACATCCAAAACAGATAGCCCACTGAAGTCGATGCGTGTCAATGATCCGACCTAAGCAAACAAACTTCACAGGATAAAATAGCAATCCCTGGAGTTATAAAAATTTGTAAGCAACGACAACAATAACATTAGAATCATCAAGGTAAAAGTATTCCCATTAACATTAAATATGGTTACACCCAAGGAAAAAGCATGAGAAGCATTGCATGAAATAAATACAAGGAAAAAGAAAAATCGAATCGAAATGTCTGGAACCGAGGTAATGGGACCACCTTTTCGAGTTACCCCGAGGGCGAAAAGAAATGGGTCTAGCGTCTCAGCCAAAATTATGGCATTGGGACATAACTTATTCACTTATTCCACGACTTTGTCATAAATACCGAGCATAATCTGCATAGTCCGCTGAAGAGAATTATGAAGCACCCTCTACAAATTGGCCACCTCGTGTTTGAGGGATTTCGAGGTCTCTACACGGGCCTTGATCTTCTAAAGAAGGGCTTTCCGATGCTTCTCCACCTGAAAAGTTTTCTACTCAACGAAATTAGAAGTATCCTAATACCACTTCTATATATCCATGAGGAAATCATCAAACTTAGTCACCTGAGCATCTAGATTAGAAAAGGAGCTATGCATTTTCGCCTCTTAAAAATATTTTGAATTTTTAAGCTCCTTAAGCAGTGCAACAAGCTCTTTCTGGAGAGTATAGAAACTCAGATCTATAGCCTCACATTTCTTTTTCCAAGTATCCATTTCCTTGGTGAGATTACCCAAGGCCAAGACGTTACCCCAACCAATAGAGACGAGAGAAAATATTGAAGCATCCTTGAACATATTGTGGGTAAGCTCATAAACGAGTTCCATTTCCCCCCCTCAGGAAGATTCTGAACAAAAAATAAACCTGACGTCAAATAAATAATAGAAGCCTCCTCGGGAGTTCAAGAAAGTCGCGAAGAGAAGACATCCAACATCCTTATGAAGGGAGTTACCTCGTTAAAAGCACCACCCTCGACGACACGCGTCTATTTTGGAGAACCTTCATCCCTGAGGGATTTTTGTTCCTCAACACATACCCTATTTGTTGAAACTAGATGCAGTGTCAACTCTTTTCCACAGTTAAAATGGCCATAACATTCATAACTTGATCTGCCTCGAGAGTAGAAGCATAAGTCTTTATAGTTGGGGTAAGAGAAGAGGCCCGAGTAGGATATGTGGTTTTAAGATGAAATGGGATAAAGGTAAAAGTTCTAGTATTCACCTTGACCTGAATATCCTAAGCATTTGGGAGGCTGTGAAATAGCTTCAACTTGTTCATCTTTTCCATGAAATACTATAAAACGCAAGCACACATGTAAAAAAAACACGAAGACCTTGCTCTCACCAAAAATATTCCTCATCTTTTCCCGGGTAACCACACTTAAAATAACATGAGTGTCAATCCACCTTTTTCTCACCTTGATAAGGGGCGTGTCACTAGGGCCTAATTATTCCTCATAGTTAAGCCCCTGAAACCAGGATTACATTTCCCCCTTCATTGACACCTCATCCGGAGAAAGAGAAATCAATTTGATAGAGTAGGAGTGAGCATCCTAGTTAAAGTGGATTTTAGACAAGTACTTTGGATACAATATCCAATAGAGGCAAAGAGAATTAGTAGGGATATAATAGAAAATGAGGAAGGCCGTACATGTGAGGAGTTTTACCAAGAAGAAACGCCTCATAAAATCTCCCCGGTCCATAGCAAAAGGGTCAAACTAAATATTGACCCAGTGAAAGTAAATAAGCTTCTGATTATGGAAATTTACTTGAGAGGTGCAACTCAGATGGAAAATATCAAAAAATATGCTATGTGAAGACTTATAAGGTTTGTGATCAACACACAACTAAAATACCCTTATGTATGCATAAGACTCCAGATGAAGTTGGGAATGAGCAACTTTTATATATTTTAAGATGGAAAAGGGAAACCCAAGCCATATTCTTGTAAAAAAAACACCCATAGAATGGGAACACATAGTCTTCAAAATAACTACATATCCTATTTTTTAAGCTCCACTAGAATATATAACCATTCCAAAGGATCTATGACCACAATTTTAGTAGCCCCTATAGCAGCCCCATTGTTAAGAATAAATGAAGTGCCCCTACTTTTAAATTTATTCATTATACCGCGATGCAACTGGCCAACTTTGAAGGTTCAAGTGGGCTAGCACATAAGGTTTTTTGGTCTCACAACCACCAACATGCAGACGAAGTTGAATGTAATCTTTAGCATGTTATCTCCTTTGTGAATTTGCTTGTATATCATCTTTAGATAAGACAGGATGGAGCATAGGGACCTCGACGTGTTTATTTCCTACACCAACATTCAGTAATGGGAATCTAGTGTACCAGATAAATAACTTTCTTCCTCCAAGGAATTCCCAATTTCCGATTCAGAATCATCAGATAAGGGTATGATTTCTAATTCTAGTCAATTACTACTAAGAGGAAGGATATGGGAATCATGGGATTTCCCCCATTACATAGGATAATGTAGTTTCAACTTCAGAATCGCTTACTAGGTCAACCGCATTATCACTCATCCTTACTATAAAATAGGAAATGGTGAAGATAAAAGCTTGAGTTAGGATGATACCTAGTTATGTAAGATTGATGACATATGAGAATATGAAGAAAGGCAAAATATTTAAGCAAAACACTAAAATATATCATAGCAATATTCTAAAGGAAGGGGAAATGAAGGCATTTTATGAGAAAGTGACAGTAAGTTTGAATGCTAAAGGTTGCAAACCAAGAGCTCTAGTTAAGCGACCGACATCTGGTATCAAGAGCTCCAGTTAAGCGACCAAGGGAAGAAGAAGAAAATCAATGGCGATGAATTATGTGAATGTAAATTTTCCATCAAATCTTCTGACTCTTAAAGGTGATGACTATGAGAATTGATGCAAACAGATAAATGTTATATTCTATTTTCAAGATCTTTGGGAACTTGTGAAATATGGTTTAGAATCACTTGAAGAAGATGCTTCAGAAAAAGAAGAAGTGAAATACAAAGAATTGAAGAAAAAAAGTTATAAAGCTCTCTTTATAATTCATCAATGTGTCAGCCTAGACAATTTTGACATTAAAGAAAAATTTATTCAACAATAGATGATTAGTATGTTACAAACACCAACATTCCATTAAAAAGAACCCATTACATTTAGATGGTATTGTATTACAAATAACAAATCAACAACATTAAAAAATACTATCATGGTTTTCCTTTAACAATTACATTTAACTTTGAGATAGATGTTAATCAATAGAGAAACTACAAAACACAACAACTTGAATTTCCCAACACAAGCCTCTGAATCCAATATCTTCTGGAGCTTCTTCTTCTTCTTCTTTGAAGCTTCATACATATCCTTCAACAATTCCATAACTTCCAACTCCTTCAACTTATTCCCATCTACATTTTCAACACTACTAACATATTCTTCTTCCAAATCTGCATCCCATATGAATAGATCGCGTGTATCATCACTCTGGCAAAAAAGACATCTCCGAAATTTTTTCCTTTATTACGACTGTTCTTACACTGCACTAGTAGAACACAATATGAGCTTCACACTCACACATTCTTTGCCATCCGCTTTTATAAATGTGGAAGACATAGAAATGAGTTTGGAACGCCTTGAATTGGAAGATGACATAAAAAATTCTTTGATTCGATATGTTAGGTAAGGAACTTAGTTGAGATTTTATGCGAAATTTAGAAGATGACAAACGAAGATTAAATTAAGATAAATTAGACAAAGAAAAAATAATATTTTCTCAAATAATACTTCATTCAAATGCGAAAGAATAACATTTTGTTAATAATAAATAAATACAACTGTCGCACCCCAAAATTTACCCTCCTAAGCTCGGTGTTTATCTTCAGGCAGTGAATTTTTTGGGTTTGTAGTTGTGAGGAATGATCGTGAGGCATCCCTTCTTCAAGGAATACAACCCTTTGAATTTCGTCATTGCACAAGATCAGGACTTTATTTCCTTGTATTTCTCATAAGATTATTGCATCACCTGAAGTTGACTGAAAATAGGGTTTTGTTCGTTCATTACAAGTTTCTGTCTAATCAATACGTCATTATTCCCTGTTAGAAGTTTCATCACCGTTTAAGAGGTTTTGCTAATATAGCTCTTTTGTGTTAGTATTACCAGAAGAATTATATAGAAGTTAATCATCAATTCAAGAAGTCTTGTCTTGATTTTTGGCATAAAGGATGGGTTTTTCTACCGTTAAGATGAATCATGATTTATTTTGAATTTAAGATTCACTTTATTTGGGTATCATTCAAGTACTAATCCAAGAGCCCTTCAAGTTTCATTCAGGATCATTCAACATGGCAAGATTTACACAAAATATATGTTTTTCTTATATATATTTCTTTCAAGATTCAACTCTTTTTTTTTTCTTTTTACAAGCATTATGGCAAATAAGCAAAAAAATACATAGTCTTGATTAAATTCAAATTTTGGGATCCAAGATTGAATTCAAAGTTTGTATGTAAAATATAGTCATTATTTCATTCAAATTTCAAGAGTGCATACATTATGAGCAGGCGGATTACATCATAGTTACGGATTTGTACAAGTTCAAAATAAATTTGACAAGGGTCCGAACAATTGCTAGTCTATCTTCTACAAGAACCTAACTAAAAGTATCCTAAGTCCTAATTTGGCTAGTGAGGTCTTCATATTTCCTTCAAGATTCGTTCCTTTTTCTTCTCCAAGCTCCTCCAAATTGTGCTAAGCCTTGTCACCTCCATGCCGTCAGCCATACATGAAAATAAAGAAAAGAATGGTTAGCAAGCAGTTGGCAACATTAAACACACAAGGTTTTACATAAGAGGATCTCATCATTAGGGATTAGAGGCAAGAATCAGGATTAAAGGTTTTCCATCATGCTTAAAGAAGGCCTCAGTCAAAATCAATTTCATCCTTAATCGGCCGTTACTCCCATTGCAAATCATCAAATGTAATACTTGGTTCACAATGCAAGTAAAAGGATTGGTTCACACCAACAAGCCTCATGAACGTATTGTTTCAACAAAATCAGATTTTCAAAATGCTCATCATAGGCCTAGTAACTTTACTACAAATCAACAAACAAGTAAATTTTTGCTTGGTTCACAGTAAAGACAAAAGGAGAATATATAAGTTACTGCAAGTTCAAAGCTTATCATCACATTCATGGTGCAGTAAAAACAGAAAGGATAGTACAGAAAATCAGTAGCAACCCAACAAAGGTTCAGTTTCACAGAAAATATAACATATCAGAAATGTTAAAGCCCATATCAAAAACAAAGCCATAAGGCCTGTTAAGCCAAGAATCAGAGAGTCCAGAACAGCCAATAAACCCTAATTCTGCCAAGATATAAGGATTGAATGCACAGAAATCATAACCGGCCATTGTTCACAAAATCCCAAACAGAGCCACAAATAGAATCACAAAACCCTAACCAGAGACAGCTGTAACATAGCAAACAGAGAAACCCCTAAAACGGCCACTTTATTTTTCCAAATCTAAATCAAAAACCTAGATCTCAGAAATCACCATCATCATATTCCTACATCACTAATCCCTTCAGAAATCAATAAAACATCACGTTTTCAGCAGTAAGAAGAAAGAAAGGCAAACCGTTCGCAAGTCAAAAGAAGAAAAAGAAAGGTATTGTCGGTTCCAGGGAAGGAGAAGAGATGGTTGCGAGCTCATGGTCGCCATCCTCCTCTTTTCTCTTATAACATGCATATACTCGCCGCCGTCAAACTCAGAAACCCTAGGGTTTCATCACCCTTTCGTTAGACTTAGGTCAAACCTTAGTGAATCATGAGAAACCAAGTACAAATTAGAAGAGAGAAAAGAGAGACGATTCTGAATATAAAAAAAATGAGGATCGAAGTTTTTTCCACCGTGAGCCGCCACCGGAAGGCGATTTTCGACGCGGCCACCTTTCATTTTTCCGGTGAGACAAACCTAGAGAGAGGCGAGAGCGTTAAAAGCTAGAGAGAGAAATACTTCACATTATAATTAGGGATGAGACTAAATTGGTGTTTTGATTAATTAACCTTGCTTTCTCCTTTAATTCGGTGGTGACACTTGTCACCACCCCTTAATTATTATTATTCTGATCTGACGCTGTACACCCCATGGGCTTCATGATGAGTGTCCCAATCTCAACCTCTTGATCAACATCAAGTCTCACCATCACCGTCAGATCATCATCTCCTTCATCATTCATGGATCTAACGTGCCTAGATGGAAGCATTTGGTGGAACTTATGAAGCTGCCCACACGGGATCACACAGAACTGGGCCAAGAACGAATTGCTTCCACACACCCCTAGTTTTGCTTCAGCATAACAGACCCATTTCTAACCTTCAACTTTTCCTTTTATTTATTTATTTGCAAGTATTTTGTGATAATTTGTATTAAATAATTATTAGACATTGATAATTTTTATTTGATAATTTCTGATTAAATTTGAAGCAACTCGATTTTCAAAAATCGTTTAAATTTCGAAAACTAGTGAAATCGCCACCTAGTTTTATTTGTTCCAAAAGGAACGGGAAAATATAGATAAAACCCCATAGATGTGGATAAGGCGGTCTTACGACCAAAAATAGTGAATTCGGGAGTCGGTTATGCAAGGGGAAGGTATTAGCACCCCTTACATCCATCGTACTCGATGAGACCCATTTTGTTCTAAGTGTTTGTGTGTGTTTATTGCTAAGTTATGAATACCAAAAGAAGAAAAAGAAATTGTTTATTATTATTTTGAGTTTGGCACGGTTTCAGAACCGTGTGCCTACGTATTCCCTTGTGCAATGGGAAAGTCAAAACTCCGTAGTTCCTCTTAAAAAGGTTTTAAGTTTGTTGTATTGATTTTATAAGAAAAATCGTGCATTAGACATTTCAAATGCTTGAACTTGGACTTGTTTAGTTTGTTTGAAAAGCTTAAGCCCTCGTTCGTTTGAAATGACTATTGCACACTCTTTCGTTGGAAAAGAGTTTCAATGATCGCGTATGAGCGATAAAAGGATTTTGATCGCGTATGAGCGATAAAAGAATTTGAATGAGTTGAGTTGATTTTAAGTTGTGGATGACAAATACTGAAACATTAGGCTATCATCTAATGATTCGAGTATTCGAAATTGGCGAGCAAGTTCAACCAATCATCTCTCATCCAAAATCTTTATTATGAAGACAAATAAAGTGAAACAAAGTACACAATTATTAAGTGTGCGAATAAAAGTATTTAAGTCGTTAGGCTATCATCTAACGACCCAAATATTTTAATTTCAATTAAACCGTCGGGCTATTATCCAAAAATTTAATCGAATGTCGCAACACTAAGTTTTTTTTTTATTAAAACATGAGTAGAAGTTTTTTAACTTATTAGGCTATCACCTAACAACCTAAAAAACTTCAAATCTGTTTAGACCATCAGGCTAACGTCTAACGATTTAAACAAACCCCATCTAAATTTATTATGAAAAACATTTTGAAAACAACTCGACGTTGGATCGAGGTTTGGAATTTAATTATGAAAGTGTTTTTAGACACGTGCTGAGATGACATATGGGATCAGATTAATTTTAATGTTGGTCGTGTGCGAAGTGTACAATGGTGAATAATACCGAATAAACAGATAATTATCACATAATACAATCGGAAATTTAAATAATTATTAGAAACGATTTTTTCTGTTTGATGAAAAATCAACTAATAGTTTAATCGATAAATCATCAAATAGAAACTATCAGAGCTAATTATTATTTAGTACATCGCACAAAAATATCATTTACGTAAGAATAAATTAATTGAAAAGATGAAGGTTTAGAGTTAGCCTGTATGAAGCAAGTTTGGGCGGTGCGAAAAGAAATCCAGAGATGATACTCTTGAGCCCAAATAAAGGGCCCAATGAACCTTCAGAAAATCCCATGTGGCCATGTGGAGTATCAGAGGATGATGCATCGTTGATCAGGAAACCGAAAATTCGAGGCAAACGGGAAGAAAGATGGTACGGGTATACCATGAAGATAAAATAGTACAAGTAAATAAAAGAAAAGAAAATACTAACAATTTCCTAACTAGAAATGGTGACAAATGTCCCCACCAAGCAACCTGATTTAATTATTTAGTATTATTATTATTGTTTTTTTTATTAAAAAAGAAGATATATTAGTTTGTTTTATTAACTAACTAAGAGAATAATAATAATAGTTAACTAATAATAATATTATGATAATCCTAATACCATATTAAACAAATCAAAAAAATAAAAAAAAGCTCTCATTTGTCTCCTCTCTTCTCACGATACATGCATCAGAAACCCAAACCCTCTCCTTCTCTCCAAACGCGATCGGAACAGCAACACTTCATCTCTCTCGCTGTTTTACCCAGAAAACCCTAACTCTCTCTCTTTCGCTGCTTCGTCTCTCTCTCTCACGGTGTCTTACCTAGAAAACCCCAACTCTCTCGCGATGCTTCATCTCTCTCTCGACCTCTCTTACTCGCCGGAAAGGGAAAGGGACGACGGTGATGTCCCGATTTGTGATACTTCTTTCGTTTTCTGATGCTTTCTAATACTTGATGTTGGCTTTGCAGATGCTTACCTGATTTTGGCCGGAACTGGAAGGGGAGTTGGAACCTAGATGCTGGATTCGGGTGAGATCGTTCTAATCCCTTCTCTCTTCTTTCTCTGTATCAGAAACTTGATTTCTGAAACAATATTCTGAAGGGTTTGTGTTTGGGGGAAATGATGAATGGGTTAGGTTTTTTTTTTTATTGTTCTGTGTATTGGCTATTGAGTTGTTCTTGTTGTTGGTAATGGTATCTTGCTTCTGCTTTCTGGTTTTTGGTTTGGAGTTTTTGGTCTTGTTTCAAAACAGACAATGTATTTCTGGTTTTTTGGCTTAGCACCGATATTATGTTTTTCTTGATTTTGGACTCAAGAACAGATGCTTCATCTTGGTTTTTGCTATGGTTTTTTTTTAGTGTTTGTAAAGAACATATGCTAGGTTGGTCTTGGTTTTTCTGTCGTGTATGTCAAGAACAGATGCTAAGTTGGTCTTGGTTATGGTTTGAACAGATATTATGCTTGAGTGTTTTTTCTGATTGGTTTTTTTTTCTGCCCCTTTTTACACAATAGAGTTGTTGGTTATATTAACTTCCAACTTTGCTTCTGCCTGTCCTTGTCTTCATTGGAACTCAAATTTTGCTTTTCTGATACTCCTTCTGATACTCTTTCTGATACTCTTTCTGCTATGCTGCCTGCTATGTGGTCTGCTATATAATTCCCATTTTTGGCCAACTTGACTTGCTTTTTCTCAACTGGCTTTATTGCCTAGACACTTTGAGCTTTTCTTTTGGCCTGTTGCTATGCTATCTCTCTGTTATCATATATTACTGGCTGCTATATCATAATGTTCTCTTTTGAGTGAAAGTCTTTCACTTTATGCTGATAACCATGGCTTGTTGGGTAAAATTTTGATATCATATTGACTTTCATTTGGGCTGAGCTGATTTTGGAACTGTGATACTGTTGGGCTGTATTCTTTTGATTGCTTTGGGAAAACATGATGTTTTCTGATTTTTCCACTTCACACCTCCTTTTGTGAACCAACAATAAAGGTTGTTGTGATTTGCAATGGGAAGTCGTGGCCGATGAAGGAACTTTAGTTCTGAGGCTTTGGTCGCTTGAAACAATTAACCTTTCAAAACCTGATTCCCTAACACAACCCTCATGATGAGTTTGAAAAGAATAATTCTTTTGATTTTCGTATGAATTTTTGTTTATGTTTTGTAATTGCTAATCATGTTCTTTTGTTTCTTGTTTTTCATGAGTGATGGCAATGGTCGAATGGCACGGCTTGGAGATGAAGAGGAGTATCTGCGGCTTGTGATGAAATTCCTGTTGGAGGGAAAATTTGAGAACAAGAAGATTTGAATCTTTAGAAACTCCTAGGATTTTAGAAGTCTCTTTAAATTATCCTTGTAAAAGAAATTACTTTGTAATCTTAGTTCTCTACTTTGTATGCCATTCATGGAAATTCCGAATGTAAACTTATATTCTTTGTAACACTGTGGACGAATCTTTAGATAAATTAAAATTTCACAAGTCTTTAAGATTCAGTCATCGAAATGTCAAGTAGAAAAATTCCTCACATAAGAATTGATATTGAATGGACATTGAAGCTTTGAATCAAGTATATCATGTATCAATTATATGGAATGTACGTTGCATTGTCTTTATTCGGATTAAAACTTGAAGAGAGTTTCCCCAATCGTACCAATTCGCAACATTTGCTTCAAGAACTTAAAAGTTCCTAAATGATAATGGTAACATGCTCTTTAAATAAAAAATGCCATCTCAAATAAAGAATACTCAATCCCTCAATAAAGTTCGAGACAAAATGTAACCCGTGTGGGCATAAATTCCCGACTCTCTGAAGCAGAAACTCTTACCCAAGAACTGACAGATAAGAGAGAATTAGGTTTATTGTTAAACCCTTGTCATTTTCAATCCTGATTGATCGAAAACACAAACATCTTCCACATCTAAAAAAAACTGCGAGCCGCCTTACCCTAATAACCACAAAACTCATGACATGAATGTATTTGCGTGCAATAAAAAGAAGAGGGCAAATTTTGGGTGCGACAAAATTATTAGTCGATTTTATCAAATAAAAAAGATCTAGTCCAATAATTATTTAAGATTTCAAATTTTCCTCTTATTTATTTATTTACAAGTAAATTATAATAATTTGTATTAAATAATTATTAGACATTAATAATTTTTATTTGATAATTTTTGACTAAACTATTAGTCAATTTTATCAAATAAAAAAGATCTAGTCTAATAACTATTTAAGATTTCAGCTTGTATTGTATGATAATTATGTATTCGATGATTTATTCACCATTGTACACTCCACACACAATCAACACAAAATTAATCTGATTTCTTTTGATTGGCTCATAAGCCAATTTCCTAAAGGGTCTCATAGTTGGGGATGGGCATGGCCATCCTCACAAGGTTGATTAAAGCTCTTGTTGCTTTAATTAATCATAACCCGAATAAATATTGGTCCATGTACCAATTTTCTATGCACAAGGGTCTCATAGTTGAGGATATGAGCACCTATCCTCACGAGGTTAATTAAGTCCATATACTTAATTAATCATAACCCGATTCCATTTCTCATTCCCTCGCGTATCAAACTTTGAAACACTTTCATGATTAATTTACAAACCTCGATCCAACATCGAGTGTCATTCCAAAAAACCTTTTCATAATAAAATCCAAGTTTTTAAATCGTTGGACGCTAGGCCAATTGTTTAAAAACTTGTTCCAAATAAACTCTTAGTCTTTAAGTCGTTGGACGCTAGACCAATTGCTTAAAGACTCCTAAATAACGTGAAACTTGTTTCACCTCACTTTTTCATAAGAAAACCTTTTTGGGTGATAGACGACTCGTCTGAGCATTAGCTCTTCGGATTTCTAGTATTTGAATCGTAAGACGTTAGTCCTATTGTTCGGTACTTTTTCATTCACTTAAAAATAATTCAACTCACTCAATCCTTTTTTCTCGCTCATATGCAACTATCAAAACTCTTTTCTTACAAAGAGTGTGCAATAACCATTTCAAACATGAAAGAGGACTTAAGCTTTTCAAACAAACTAAACAAGTCCAAGTTCAAGCATTTGAAATGTCTAAATGCACGATTTTTCTTATAAAATCAACACAACCAACTTAAAACATTTTTGAGAAGAACTACGGAGTTTTGACTTTCCCATTGCACGAGGGAATACGTAGGCACAAGGTTTTGAAACCGCGGCAAACTCAAAATAATAATAAATCAAACCCTTTATTCTTTTTCCTTTCTTAACTTAGAAATAAAGCAATAAACACGCACGTGCTAAACGGGTCCCATCGAGTACGATGGATGTAAGAGGTACTAATACCTTCCCCTTGCATAACCGACTCCCAAATCCGTATCTTTTGGTCACGTAGACTGTCTTATCCAAATTTCGTGGGTTTTATCTATATTTTCCCGTTCTTTTTAGAACAAATAAAATTAGGAGGCGACTTCATTGTTTTTAAAACAACCGATGAAAAAAACCAGTCATCACAACAACAAAGGGTGTTTGCGGTGGTGCGGTTTGGACGAGTTTGAAGCAAAAAATTACCCGAACCACAAGAGAAAAAAACATGCGGTTCGGTTTTATTCGGTTGACTTTTAAAAATAAAACCAAACAAAATCAAACTAATGCGGTTTGAATTGATTCAGTTAGTTCAATTTTTTACAAAAAATAATATTGTGCCATACATACACATATAGAGAAAAACATAATTTTGTGTTTTATTGTTCATACTTATCATAAAAAATAATTATAATTGTCACAATAAATTTAAAGAATAGTATATAAGATTGCATTCTTAAATAAATATTATACAAAAAATACGATAAATATATTTTGTAAAAAATGATATTTATAAATGAATAATATTTTACTTTTTAGTAATTTATAAAATAAAACAAATATTATATAAAAAATATGATAAAATATACAAATAATACATGTCGAGTTCTCTAAAATTTAATATATATATATATATATATATATATATATATATATATATATATATATATATATATATATATATATATATATATATATATTATTACTAATATTTTATAACATAACGCAGTTTAATTTAATTTGATTTGATCTGTTGCAAAATATAAATCGTAAACTGAACTATGCATGCGGTCACGTTAGTAAATAATTCAAAAACAGCTGAATCAAACACAATTTTTTTTTAATTTTAATTTTGATTTAATTTTATGATTTTTTTTTATTGGACCAATTTAATTTTAAACACCCTATCAACTAATTATCAAAGAAATTCTAACATGACAACTTATTATTTAGGAAGACAACGACATATTTAACCCTTTTTCTATTGTATTATGCTGGACTCTACTCTACTATGATTCCATGCCGTCTAAAATATACATAACCGCATACACATCCGGTCTTGTTTAATGGTTTGTTAATTTGCATGATTTACAATACTTGTTCTGATTCTATTAAAAAAAATAAAAGTGTCCATTGTGACGGTAGCAATTTCTAAAAAACAAGTATACATAGTTGACTGACTCAAAAAGAACAGTAGTTTCAATTTTGCAGAAGAAGACACCATGCCGAACAACAAGTGTCCTCTGAAAGCACTTCCGGAACCGACACGTGGCACCGGCGGTGGCACTTACATATTCCACTTTCCTCTAATTTGCTACCACCTCCTCCTCTTCACCGTTCCGCTTCTCGCCTTTCCCTCTCCATCGCACTCACCACTTCCTTCTTCCAACGGAAACCAAACTAACATGGTAATTACACTCTCACTCTACCTAACAAATTCTAGATCCTTATATGAATTAAATTTACTAATTCTAAGATAAAAAAATACTACAAAATGTACAGGTTAGAATTATAAATAAATTATGCAAAATATTTTGCCATAAATTGCAGGTTAGTCAATTTGGTTACTGTATAATATACGTGTCAATCTCATAACAATGTTTGTAACTAATTCAATAACAAATGCTTTATTTAATTTTAGTGTCATGAACAGATTTTTTTTTTTTTTTTAAGCAGGAAAGTATGAACCAAACTCAATTTTCAGAGAAGAAATGCCGTGTTTCTGGCCTAAGATTTTCCTTAAGTTTACTTGATGCCAACTTCTTCAAGGATAATCAGGTTTTGATGAATTGTGAGTTTGTTCATTTGTTACTTACTATTATTGTTAAGTAACTAATTATGTTGATTTTAGATTGAGGAGATTGCTAAGGGTGTAAATGAGTTCAATATTCCAATTATCAAAGCCAATAGAAAACTTGTAGCTTCTAAAAATGGAGGTCTTCAGTATCATTCACCTTTACTTTTCAATGCCGATTGGAACCATCATCAATCACAATCAGTTCACCATGCAACCAAAAGATTCAGATATCCATCCATTTTAGGGATACAGAGACCTGAATCTGAAGAAGATATTGCGTTTTTAAGTGTGAGTGGTTGATTGCTAGTGGAACACTAATTTGATTATGATTGGTTTTTTCTAATTTAGTTTCCAATTTGTTTGAAACCAGGTTCTTGAGTTAGGTGAACTCATCAGAACAAAACAGATTAGTTCCCGGGAGCTTACACAAATATTCTTGCGGAGATTGAAAAAGTAGTATAGGAATATGCTAATGTGCTAGCAATTGTTGAAATATGTACAGCGTGTGTTTGTGTTTCTGATGAGATGAATTCTAGTGTTTGACAATTACAACTTCCTCATTAACTTTATCGCCCGGTTTGAACACTAGGTACGGTCCTATTCTTGAATCGGTAGTGACTTATACCGAAGAACTGGCAAACAAGCAAGCAAAAGAAGCTGATGAGTTGCTTAGCCAAGGAGTTTATCTTGGTAGTTATTTTCTCTTTCTAGCGTGTCAAGTTATGAACATTTGAATGTGCTTAGTTATCTTGTTAATTTGTGGAGTCATGAAAATGGTTAGTTTCAAATTAAAGCTTTTGTTCTTATTGAAGGGCCTCTTCATGGGATTCCTTATGGTTTAAAGGACATAATATCCGTGCCGGATACAAAACAACTTGGGATCAAGGTCATTTAAAAATCAAGTTATTGACACGGAAGCTTGGGTTTATAAAAGGTGAGATCCGTGACAAATGAAAATGCACAATCAGAAGTTACGTTAGCGACTATTTTTTTTTATATATATGTGATAATGTTGTTCAACAGATTGAGATCTGCGGGTGCTGTTCTTGTTGCAAAGCTTGTTTCTGGATCTTTGGCTTATGATGATATCTGGTTTGGCGGTCGAACCAGGAATCCATGGAATATTGGGGAATTTTCTACGGGTTCCTCTGCTGGACCTGCAGCAAGTACCTCAGCGGGTACATTTCAATTATTCTCCCTAAATGCTTGCACTTTTACTCCTGTATTTTTTTGGTATCTTTCTTTTCCTAATCCATGCATGGATATATTGGATCATCTTTTGAGGTTTTTTTCTATTATACGGTAAAATTTTGCTTAAAATTTTGAGGTTTTTTCTATGATTTACTGGTGAATTTGCTTAAAATTTTGTTAGTTTCCTTATATATGATATAGGTATGGTTCCATTTGCAATTGGTTCGGAAACAGCTGGATCCATAACTTTCCCCGCAGCTCGATGTGGTGTTACTGCATTGCGCCCAACTTTTGGTACTGTTGGTCGAACTGGTGTAATGAGCATATCAGAAAGCATGGTAAAGGTTAAAATTGCCGTGTTCTTCTTTTGGTAAAACGTAACCTTTATGTTGAATGTTGACGTGTAAGTTGTAACCCTTATACTAGGATAAGCTTGGCCCTTTCTGTAGATCTGCAATTGATTGTGCTGTTGTTTTGGATATTGTTCGGGGAAGAGATCCTGGAGATCCCTCTTCAAAAGATAGCTCCATTGATGATCCATTCCTGGTTGACATTACTAAGTTGACCGTTGGATATCTTGATGATGCTGAGATGGAGGTTTGTCTGATGATGTTCAAGTTTTAACTTCAAATTTTGCCAAATTTCATAAAACTCATTTGCATTTCTTGAATATTGTTGGCATAATACATGCGATTGAATTTCTTTTACTATAACAACTCAGGTTGTTCATGTTCTTGCGTCTAAGGGTGTCAAGATGGTTCCTTTCAAACTGAATTACACAGTTGATTCTGCTCAAGGTATATTAAACTTCACAATGGATGTTGATATGCTGGCTCACTTTGATCAGTGGCAGCGCTCGGGGCAAGATAATGAGTATGAAGCCCAAGATCAGTGGCCCACTGAACTACATCGTGCCCGCTTAATTACAGCAGTGGACTATATACAGGTCTTTTATTCCATCCCATAAATAGTTAATTGAACATTGGAATCTTTTCTATGAAGAATTTTCTGCATCGTAGGTTAAATAGTAGATTGCGGCAACACATTTTCAATCTTGTTCAAGTCCTACATCGAATGAGGCAAGGCTTCAAA
Source organism: Vicia sativa (assembly GCA_021764765.1). Classification (NCBI taxonomy): domain Eukaryota; kingdom Viridiplantae; phylum Streptophyta; class Magnoliopsida; order Fabales; family Fabaceae; genus Vicia; species Vicia sativa. The sequence continues at coordinate 28,735,767 of CM038795.1, read as the reverse complement.
TTGATATTTTTTTATGCAGGCACAAAGAGCAAGGGGAAGACTAATTGAAGAAATAAGAGAGTCATTTACTGTCGATGCATTCATTGGTAATGCAACTGACTGGGAGAAAGTATGCATAGGAAACCTTGTTGGTTTACCAGTCATAGTAGTGCCAACAGGATTTAAAAATATCTCTGATCCGCCGCCTGGTGGCAGCAGAAGAAGAACGACCATCACCACCGGCATTTATGCTCCCCCTAACCGTGACCACATTGTATGTTTGTGTTCAATCTGTGTTTTATATGTCTTCCTATGACTTGATTATCTGGTTATCATATGATGTCAAAGCTTATTCCCCTCTTTTTCTTTATTTGTAGGCTCTGGCTTTGGCAATGGCTTATCAAAAAGTCACTAATCACCACAAACAGCGGCCACCTATTAATGATCTTGGTCCCAATGATAAGATACCTGATGCATCTAAAGTTGCTTACCCTCCAAGGGTTTTTGGTCGTTAAGCAATTGAGTGTGATGTAATGGCTTCAACACTGAGTTTTACTAGCAAAAATCTGTTACCAATCACTGTTAGGAGCATGCATTAGTAATATGTTGTGTATGCATGTGTATGGATAATCATTTTAGAGACAAATTTTTCATATTTTTTCATATGTGAAAAGTTTGTATTAAATAATTGAAAGTGTCCTGAAATTATAGATCATATTTTTTCATAAAGGATAATATGTCAGCTTGGTGAATACATCAGTTATCTCATGAAACCGACCTCCACGAAGCTACGAAAGAGTTTGATGATCATGCAGTGAAGAGGAAGTTGAGCTTGTTTCTCCTACTATTGTTGAAGATGGTTTGAACCTGCGGTCAAAGCAGATGTTTATGGGTTGCATTGCTCGTATTGTTGGTTATTGGTTGCTTCACAATTGGATTAAAAGAAAGTGCATTGAATACTCTTGAATTTTGTTATTGCACAGGAAAATTGTGATGTATGTAAATAATTGTTTAACTTTTAATTAGTTCCAGCAGCATTAGCCAGCGACAACATTGTAACATACTCTCTTTTAGTTATTACCTACTAGTCCTAATTCCAAAACAAATCAACTGAAAGTTTGAAATACAAAATAAAGTACGCATATACATGCCACTGAATTAAAATTATTTAGTGTTTTGTTCTTCAAACTCATTAAAGTTGCTTTTGAAAAATATTAGCTTGCTTATTAATCTTTCTAACATTCTCCTCAGATTCTTTTAATGTCTCCAAGCTTTTACTCATGTTCGGATTCACCATCATGGCCTAGTGTGAATCTTGAAAATACAAAATACAAAAATGAATTCCAATAAAAAAAAACAGTCATAATTTCAATGTTAAACAGTCATAATTTCACAATAAAATAAAAAATTTACTTAGTCACCATAATAATAATCTTAAAAGTCATAATACAGTAGTTGATTTGAAGACAATACAAATGCATGAGTTGTCTTCCTTGTTGTAAATAACTTCCATTTCTGAAGCACTTTTGAACTGAAGTATGTACTCAAGTATTTCAATAAACAACTCCGTTCCTACATGTAGACTACGCTTCACCATCATTTTTTCTAGCAAGGGCGAATAGAGAATCAGAAATCTGATAAAATCTAGTTCAGGTTGGGATCCAGAGATGTTACTTATTGTCACGTACTGCACTTGGATGGGTGTGTCTGGCTTGGAAAATGTATCTTCCCAACAATAGTTTTCACTTATAGGTGTCAAAGGGGCAGAATGCTGCTCAATCCGTGCCTACTTGCAATTATTATAAACCCATGGATCAGAGGGAGAAAGCATTGTATTGATTGAAAACAGATTGAAAATGAGGGACATTGGTCTCTTATTTTGTATAACTAACTCAACCTAAATTGCAATTGATTCATACCTTTCTGCTAGCAATATTAACTCACATCTACAAGTTATGAAATTCAATCTCGAGTTCTTTAAGTTTTCCATAAAAACTAAACAAATTCTCTAAGCAAAAATTGTTTGCAAATCCTAGAGTTTTATAAATACATAAAATCAAAACTAGAATGAGCAAGTGCACCCACAAATCAGCAAAAGCAAAGTCAATACGAACTAAGCGAATACGAATACTCACATATAATTCTAATTTTACAAGAGTAGGTGAGCTTTTGAGCAAACAAAGAGCAGCCGAAATTTCCTTCAAATCATCAAAGTTTAGGCATAAAAAAAGAGCACCTAGATTGATACAAGGAGTAGGAAGTTTTACTGGGACAACACCTGCAGCCAAATACTAGAAAGTAGAAAAGAATGATAGCTATAAATCTTAATATGAATATAATGTTCTAAATAGTTACATAAATTTGTAGGGAATTTAAACAAGCACAAATTAGTAACTTCTACAATCAAATTGGACATTAATAAAATGCTCGCGCGTGCATTATACCTTTAGAAAATAATTATCAATAGCTAGGTGCTCAATGTCAGGTAGATGATTGAAAAATTTGAGCAAATTGCTAGAACCTCCACCTTGCAATCTACTATGATTGTTTTCAGAATACCGACTTAACTCGATGTCTACCGAAGTTAATTGAAAAGTATTGTCAAAGCTAATATCCTCAAATTTATCCCAGATGTTGAATTCTTTAAGATTTGTTGCATGTATATTAATATGGGAGACACCGTATACCCTTATCAAATTCAAACTTTCAAGCAGAGGGCAGCTGAATATCAGGTTTTCAAAATCATCTTGGGATATAGTAACACGAAACAAAGCAAGACTTTTCAAGTTTTTGAAACCTTCAAACTTTGTTGGAGGTTTAAGCTTACACTCATATAACTCTAAATAACGTAAGCTTTGACAAGAGAATAAGCACCAAGGTATTTGATATCGTTTTTCTATCCAAACTCCCAGCACAAGCTCTTGAATAGACCTTCTTGTTAGATGAAGAATCCATCGATCAACATCGGTTTTAAGACTCACACAATTATTAGGGTAGTCAGAGATCTTGAACATGTTGATTGGTCCATAATGAACTAAAAGTACATGATCAACAATTTTCACAAACTTCATATTGAAAAGTGAAGGGTCTTCAGAAGCTTTAATTGAGACACAATTTGTATCAAATTCAAGATTTGGTAGTGTCTGCCATTTGTTCCTCCATTTACTGGATAAAACACTTGTTCCAACCGCTTCCTTAATTGGAATGTATGACAGTATCATTTCTATTATGTGATCTGGTAACGAACTAATTCTATCCGGCTCCATATCAATCACAATTTGAGGATTAAACTTTGTTTGCTTTGTTCCTTTAGATATATTCTTACTGAAACAAAGCTAAACAAGGAATCAGAAAACAAGTTGGGTTAGTGTAAAGATGGTTTTCTATATTGTATTCAGAACAATAGTTTCATAACTTACAATGTCAAGCAACAGATGGAAGAGTTCCAAGAAAAGCAACCAATAATCGATTCAATATGATTGCTACAACAAACCACAAACAGTAACTAATTTGAGAAAAAATAATAAACAATTGGAAAATAAAGAATAACAAAATAGTTAAGAGAGGATGCATTGCATGTTTAAGAGGAATCAAATGAACTAGAAGGATTAGGGTTAGGGTTATCGTAACCTTACTGAGTCAAGACAAGGGAATAATTCAGTAGTCTAATAAGCCACTAAACAAACATCTTCCAATTAGTATTTATAATTACTAGATATCCCACACAAATATATTAGAAATAAAATTTAATTTTTAATTTTTAATTTTTTTTGCATATAAAATTATTTTATAGGTTATTTAGATTATGCTTACAATTATATTATTAATTTTTTAATTTAAAAGACAATAAATTAGAAAAACATTATTTTTAGTCAATAATATGTAAAATTAAATTACATTTATTTGTATAAAAATTTATAATAATTTAATTTATAGTACTTTGAGACTATGTATATAAGTTGCACGAGTTTTGTTATAATAATTTAATTAAAATTTTCTGATACATATAAGAGTGGATCAATCTAAATTTCAATTATTAATTTAGTGTTTAATCTATAATTTAAAATTTTAAGAATTTTTTTTATTCAATGTCAAGTCCAAAAAAAGGTTTTAAATCATATATTCTCTAGGTATTTTATTTTTATTTTTTAAAATCATATTATATCTTACCATATTGAAAGTTTAATTACAAAATAATATTTTAATATTAAAGAGAATAATTAAAAGAGAATAATTACAAAAATAAATAAAAGAGCATAATTTTTTTAACATTGTAAAGGGATTTAATAGATTAAAGAATTTTAAATGGGATATAAATTATAAAAAATTATGAGTTTTTTAAGAAAAAATTATTTGATATTTGTATTTAAAATAAATATATATTTATAATAATAATAATAATTATTATTATTTGAGATTTAGAGATGTTTTATATTAAAAAAATGAGAATTAAAGTAATAAGATATAATAGCGTTAATTGAATGCATTATTATTATTATTATTATTATTATTATTATTATTATATTTTCTAGATATTATATTATTATTATTATTAATAGTGGTGGATCAATCTTATTATATTATTATTACTATTATTATTATTTTTATTATTATTACTATTATTATTATTATTATTATTATTATTATTATTATTATTATTATTATTATTATTATTATTATTAATATAGAGTTTGTACGATTAGAGAAAATATTTAATGGAGTAGTGTTTTATTTCTTAATGGAGGTAGCGTTTCATATCAAGTAAATAATAAATCACTTGTACATAATAAAATATTAATAAATATTACTTATTACATCATTATAAATAATTTTTTAAATGCTATACAATTTTAATTTTTTTTTCTTTTTTAGTTTCAAAAAGTAAAAAGAAATATATTGAATAAAAGAGTTTCACGATTATAATAGTTAACTACTAAGAAAATTACACTATAAATTTTTTTTACATTAATTTTTTAACTAAAACTAATAATTGAATTTGATATAACAATACATTGTTATCATGTCATTCTATCATATTTTCTTTCCGTGACATTCTTTAATCTTATTTATATTCACTATTTTATTAGAATTCTTCTTATCACCTCTTAAATACTATATTAAACCTTGTAAATTTGATTAAGTAATATTATCATTATCGTTATTTTTGTAGGTAATTATTAATTTTATAACTTCAATTATCATCACTTGATCTAAAGGCTATGAAATTTTATCATTAAAATTATTGTTTTTTGACTAAAACAAAAACAATTTTGTTTGGAAAATTTTAATCTTAGTATATATTTTTTAAAATAATCTTAAATATTTTTTTTAATATTTATAATTTTATTTAAATTAAAGTTTACATACTCATATGAAACTAACATAAATAAGAAATAATACAAATTTATTAGTTAATTTATTTTGACAATTACTAAAATTACATTATATTTGTCTATTATACAATTACAACAACATGCATTAAGACTAACTATATCAAAATCATTCATTTTTATCAATCTCATATCAAGTAAAAACCAAATCATTTTTATCAATTTCATATAAAAATTAAATAACAAATCACTTGTACGTAATAAAATATTAACAAAAAAAAAACATGTTTGATAATTCTAAATTCTTTTTGGATTCCTCTTTTTATTAAAGACCTTTAACATATTATAATTAAAGGTGTTATGATTTGAACAAGTGTTCAGAATTGGAGACGGTCGGAGTGAACGGAGGTCCTTCGAGCAATGTTCATGTTGAAGAGGGAGTGTTGTAACTGCAAGGCACTCCGATGTTAAAGTAAGCAAACGATCAAGATGGGAACAAGATAAGATTAGGGTTGTTAGAGTAAGAATGTGATACATTGCCCTCAAATAACTCCAAATGTCCTTGTATTCTTATAAAAATATCTGAAAAATAATTCGATACAATATATATCCATGTGGATGAAGTAAATATCACTGAAACTTCCGAAGAGTTTCCAATAGCTATAAATTGTTTAAATAAATGGTTTGATGTGAAGAACTTGAAAAAGACAAAGTTCTAACAAGGTCGACATTTAGACAATAAAATTTGCATACACCGAGAAGGCTATATAGAAAAAGTGTTAAAAACATTTGTATATGAACAAATATCGTATGTCGTGTACCCCGATGATGTTAGATTGTTGGACGTGTAAAAGAGTCTTTTAGACCTCAAGAAGAGGATGAAAAACGAATTGGTCATGAAGTACCATATATCAGTGTAATTCAAGCACTGCTCTATCTTGTTGTATCAAGTACTATTACTATATTAACAAGATATAGTTCTTCGCCGACACAGAGACATTGAAACGAAGTCAAAATATACTTCGTTATTTTAGGGGAAAATGGACATGAGTTCATTTTCTTACAAAGTATCCAAATTATATTTAATAAATTATGTAGAAATAAGTCACTTGTCAAATCTACATAATGGTACATTGCATAAATTGTTTGTCAAATTATCATAATGACACAACTATTTCTTGGAGACTTGTGAAACAAATCACAACAGCAACTTCATTAATTATGAACAAAAATTGAATTACATGAGGCAAATCAAGAATGCGTTTGGTTGAGATCCCAAACTCAACACACACAAAATACTTATGGGTTTACTTTTATAAAAAGAAATACAATAACCATATATGAAGATAACACTATATGCATTACTGAATTGAAAGATGATTACATTAAAGGAGATCAAAGAAAACACATTTCTTCAAAGTTCTTTTCACTTGTGATCTTCAGAAAAGTGGTGCTATAAGCTCCAACAAATTTGTTCATGTGATAATCTTGCAGACTTTTCACTGCAATATATTGGTCTTCATTATAAAAGAAATGATCATTCAGCAGAGGGGGAGAAATTAATTCATTCAGCTGAGGGGAAGAAGTGAATTTTTCTTAAGAGAATTTGTTCCCTCAGGGTTTTTTCTAGAGAGGTTTTAACGAGGCATATCCAGAACAAACATATAAGGGGGAGTATTATAAATAATTGATGATTGTCTCCCTATAATTTTCTTTCTTATTTGTAATAATCTGTATTGATTAGTAATAAAATAAGAAGATGAGTTATATACCATATAAATCAAATAATAATTAGAACATAGAGTAGGAAAAATAAATAAAAATATCAACACAAAATCTAAAAAATGATTGATAAAGAGAATGACGAACACCTATTACAAAAATGCAAAACTCATCTACCAATTATGTATTTATATATGCAACAACCATGATTATTAAAAAAGACAATAACTCTTATTAAAAGTTGATACTCATAATTTTAATAATTAAATTTATTAATAATTAGTATTATTTTAATGAGTGGTAGAGTTGTTATGGAATAGGAAAAATATTTAAAAATTAGAGAATAATGACTATTATTAATATAATTTAATATTTGTTTTAAATGTTTATATTTTAATTAAAATATATTTATTTTAATATTAATTGTAATAGTTTTTTAGTATTGAAAATAATAGATAAAGATAATTTCAAAAAGAGAATTTCTTCAAACACCTAGTGATTTTCTCCCACATCCTTGAAAAAATAAAAATACACTTCGTAAGTACAATTATGAATTCACCTTTTAGGGTGTTTCATAAGTGCACTTATGAATTCACCTTATTTTGTACGTTTTATTCTTTTAAACGTTGAATTTGAAAAAAACAAGGTTGATTCGTAAGTGCACTTACGAAACACCCTGAAAGGTGAATTCGTAAGTGCACTTACAAAATTTTCCATGAACGTGTTAAAAGATGTTTAAAACCACAATGTTTTTCACTATAAGTCGCATTATATATTCATTTTTAGAAATTCAAATAAGTCGCATTCTATTTTCACAAACCAATTAATATATTACTATGTGATGGGAGAAAAACAGTCATAAATATGAAATTACATAAATTATTCCGAAAGTAAGTACGATCAAATTATTACAAAATCAAAGAACAAAACATAAAACTACTATGTATGCCTAATCCTAATCCTCGCGCCCTCCTCTGCCTGCGATACTCTACTACACGGTCTGCCTCAGCGACAACCCTCTCCATCACGGGGCAACCACATATGACCGCCTTCATCGATAATTTATGCATTCAACGTTTCTTGTCCAAGTTGGCGGATACGCTGATAGATGGGCACTAGATCAATCACATAGTCATCTTGGGTCTGCTCATTCTCCAAGAGCTCCTCATGTGCTGGCCTCAGTGGATATCCAGGAGCATCTGGTGTCATGATAAGGTGTGACACTCTAAACAACCATGTCACATAACCCTATACACAGTACCACATCTGAGATACCCGCATCATCTGATACTATTCTATAACCACATGATTCTCCCAATCCTGGAAGACCTCATCGAGATCCCGATGTGGCATGATTTTAGGAGAATCCTGAAAATGAGATCTAGGTATGATCTGCGCAAAGTCAAGCTGGCGGATACACCACTCGGGCAGATACCTGACCATCATATTTGACCCATAAACTAGTCACCCAGAGTATAATAAGATGGGATCGAATGCCACAACCTCCTTGTAGTCCGCAAACGGCATCCAATTAATGTCGTCATGGGCAGTATGATCAAGGAACACCCGGTAAGGAAACACGTTTTGGTTGCCTCTGGTGAGAATAAACTTGGTAGCCCTTGGTATGGCGGCCTGATAGTCGGGATCTTTCGTCTAACCATGGATGTAGTGAAAGTATGATATTATCCAGCTCTCCATCAACAAAAACATAATGGGTAAGTACAAATTAATTAAAACTAATTAAACTTAATAGTTAAAATAAAAAAAGTATTGTGAGGAATGTGCACGAGCCAGTGAGCGTTCTTGCCCTATGTAACACCCCAATTCTATCCCGGTAATTATTATAAAAATCAGATTTACAAAATTCTTTCCAACGAATGATTGGAGTATTACAATTCAACTTAAACAACTACCATCAATACAGATACATAACACTTCTTCAAAATTCAGATGAACCAAAATAACATGAATCAACTTTATTAATTAAGCAGCAGAAACTACATTAATCAACTTGGATGGCATAACATCTTTTTCAACTTAAAACAATTTAAAATCAACAAATAATTTTCATGTATCCACATAGTTATTCAACAACATATAAAATCAGAACAACAAAACAACTAGTGTTCATCCCCCAAGTGTTACGTATCAGAGGGACAACCCAACTCGAAACTAACAACAACTAAATCTTCGTTCTTCATTACATGCACGTTACCCACGTAGAGGCAACATCACAACAGAAGGGGGCGAGATATCTAACAATATAATAAACCGTATGATAAATAATATATATTAGAATTCAGATAATGTAAATCACCGCCTCGTAACTTATTCACACAACAAACAATCACAACATAATCATCAACGTAATTATAACGACAATAATTTATCAACACAACAACTCAAATATGCAACAATGAGATGCAACAACTTATTCGAATGCACATGCATGTGGTACCATTGGAGCAGAACTCCCATCGTGTTTTCCATCAAGGCCAAGGCATAAGCCTTCATCAACATCGTGTTTGCCATCAAGGCCAAGGCATAAGCCTTCATCAACATCGTGTTTGCCATCAAGGCCAAGGCATAAGCCTTCATCAACATCGTGTTTGCCATCAAGGCCAAGGCATAAGCCTTCGTCGCTAATTTTGTCAATCCAGGCCAACGTGGTGCCAATCCAGGCTGTCGCAAAGTATGCAAATGTATGTGACTCAATGAATGCAACATCACACACAACAACAACAATTAATTAACATCGCAATCAACATTGAAATTAACATCGTAATTAACATTACAATTAACATCGCAACTAACATCACAAATAACAACATTCATCATTTATCGCAAAGGCATAAGCCTATACCACCGTTGTTACCAATAAATAGAGGTACTCATTGTCACTTCAACACTGGTCATAGACCTACAACTTCATCAACGTATCAACGACAACTTATAACAACAACAACAATGTATTCAACAACAATAATAGTTTATCAACTGCAACTTCGCAATTTATTAACAACATCAATACTAGCAAACAACAACAACAATTCAACGGAAACAACACAACACAATTTATCACCAGCAAATTCACAATTTACAGCCTATATATAACACACCGAATCAACCAAAATAAACTACAAATAAACCACATAATTATTTGGACTATTCTGACTATTTCCAGTTAATTAATCTTCTGTTAAATTACTCAAATTTTCTATTTTGAACTATTATTAAATCAACACATATTGTTACTGCTAATTTATTCAACACTATTGACAATTCTAACAAAATTAAAATTAACTTAGTTAATTAACCTAAAATAATTATATCTAATTCAAAACTCTTAAAAATGAGTTTACTAATAATATAATACTAAATGATTATTATTATAACTAATATTACTATAAAATATGTATATTATTAGTACACTTGAATGAGATTTATTTCCTTTAATAAATAAAAACATAAGTTTATAGTTATTAGAATTGTAATTCTATTGTTTTTTCTAATACATCAGTATTATTGTCATAATAAAACATATATGCATATTACACTTGTTATAATAAAACATATATGCATATTACACTTGAAAATATATTATATGATATATAAATACTATAACTAAGTAGCATATGTCCTTATATGTAATTATATGCTAAAAAAAAATCACCTAAAGGCAGACAACAAAAAAATAAAATAAAATAATAAAGTACTAGCATGAATTAAGTGCCTTTCGGCACATTTGCGACACCCTACATACGGCATGTTCTCTTGGTTTATGTGTGTCGTTCGACACACTCCTCTTATTTAGGAGTGGTGTTTGGTATCAATTTCTTTTTAATTTCAATTTCTGTAAAAAAAATTGTAAATTATTTTTTCTGTATAATTTTATACTCCTACCGATTCATCAACAATCATAATTTTTCATTCATAACATCAATTCGACAAGCAATTCAAACACAAATCCAACACAAAAAATTATAACATTCACAAAAACAAATGCATGATAAAATTTCTCATTATCCTAATTCTCACATACTACTCATCATATAACCCATTAGAAAATTAGAACATCATCCTTACCTTGAATTGAAGGTCGCTCTACGGAGTTTCGGTTTGGCTTTCGGTCTGCAATTCTCTCGCGACGACAATTTTTTCTCCCAAGCCTATTCCTTTTCTTTCTTTCCTCACGTACTACTTCCTTTCTCTTTTCCTTATTTTCTAATCACTTCACCAAAACCTAATCTCTTATTATTATATAATACTTACAAATAATTATTTTTCTCTTATTGGACCTACTTCTCTACACCTCCCTTTCTACTAATTTCAACCAACCAACTAAGCCCAACAATATCTATTCTAATATTATTTCTAATAATATTCTACAACTAAAATTAATTCATCAATAATTAATACCGATAAATCCCAACTTCCGTTAATTCAATTAAATAATTCGGCTATAATTTAATTAAATAATTAATTAAATTTTTGGATGTTACACCCTACATCTGGAAGCTTCATTCAGCTTCTGGTAGAGGTAGGTCAGAACAACGGCACCCCAGTTTCACTCACGAACTGTAGATAAGTCCATAAAATGCCTCAGGTAGGTCACATCGGTGTAGTGACCACTCGTGTCCACAAAGACAGACATGTCTATCAGGTACATCAAAAACATCGAACAACACAACCACGGTGAAACTGAACAAAAACATTCTCGTCCATAGGCCCCCTAGTTGCACGTGTAGTTCTTTTTGCAGCTGCTGTTGCACGGAGGTGCTCCTCATATATCTCCTTCAGGTAGGAGAACCTCACGTGCGCCCCGTTTGTGGAGTCGCAGTCCGCAGCAGCCGCCCTGTCTGGATCAACTCCAAGATACTCAATCATCCAGTCAAATGCCTCAACTCTGGATATCTTGATATGGTTAAATAACTTACCTCTGATAGGTAGTTGGAACAAGCATGCTACATCGTCGAGAGTGATGGTCAACTTCCTAACTGAAAAGTGGAAAGATGATGTCTCCTTATGTCACCTCTCAGCAAAAGCACCCTGCATATCGGTGCAAATGGTATAACTCGTACCTCATAATTCGAAAAGACCGGATTCGATGACAACACTATGGAACCACTGAGCCTGTGGAATATAAAGATAAAACAATTTGCGGGAGTGATTAACATGCTTTAAAGCCTTCCTTTCCTGTAACATAAGAATTAAACGAAATTAAATCAAGAGGAACCGTATTTTTGAATAAAAATTATAATATGAAATAACTCAAGTGGAACAAAAAAAATACATGTCCATCCCAGACATAACGAGTAGCATGATCCTGATAACAAATCAGGAGGGATATGTGATATGGTCCTCCTAGATAGCCATCATTCGCCTTTACAGGTTCCTCAACATCATCGTCTGGTACCTCAACGTTTTCGGCGTTCTACGCCTGAACATCTTGGGCCTCCTCTAGTACATTTACCTCTGGTACCTACTCATCAAGTACCTCCTTATATGCACCACAGGTAGACGCCTGATGCAGACGACTCCTCTATGACTGCGGAAGGTGAAGTTATCTCTAGTTGCTCCATTTGTACCCGACCCTATTTCTGGATAACCTATTATTGTTGTCGCTCTCGACGAGCAGGCACAGTATGGCTTGGCCTGCCATGTCTCAAACACGCCATTTGATCCTGGTTCTCTGTCATTTTCTTGAAATAAACCATTACAATTGTTAGTTTATTAATTCAAAACAACTCAGGCAATAATTCGTAAGCGCACTTGCGAAATCCCTCCAGGGTCACTTCAAAGAAATTTTCAAAAATAGAAAACCCATTCCCTCAACACCCAAAATTCCAACATTTACCTAATAATACTTCATATACAATTTAGTTTCTACAACCTAACCTAATAATCTTATAAAATTTTACATTGTGAATCAAAAAAAATGTGAAGAAAACTTACATCAATTTGAGTTTGGAGATGAGTTTGGAGTTGAAATGCTAATGAGTTTGGAGTTTGGAGATGAGTATGGAAGAATTTGGATATGGAGTTTTGAGTTTGTTGGATGTTTTGAAATGAAATGGGTTTTGAGGTTATTCTGTGTGTTTTGCTAAAACAAAACACAGACTTCGTAAGCGCACTTATGAATTACCCAAAATAAGGTGAATTTGCAAGTGCACTTGCGAATTCACCTTACTTTTAAAATATTATGAATTATTTTGTATGTGCACTTGCAAAGTCCACCTCCAAGGTGAATTCGTAAGTGCACTTACGAACTAAGGGGTATTTTTGGGTTTCCATCATGGATGGAGAAGAAACTCACTAGATAGGTGAAGAAATTCCTTTTCAAAAATGCATGAAGAAATCTAATTTTAGAGATAAATAGTGTCGTGGGTAATTTTGAAATTAAAAAGGCTTAAATGCATTTTTGATCCCCTTAGTTTCAAAATTCTGAAGTTTAAGGCCCCCTAGTTTAAAGTCAGGTTTTTGGTCCCTCATGTTTACCATAGTTGGATTTTTGTCCCCATGAGTTTGATGACTTGACAAGAGAATTTTTAGCCATGTCATATATTCTAAAATTAAATAATTTGATATTATTCTAAAAACATTAAAAATTATTTTTTATATTAAAAAAATATGTTAAATTAGACACGTTTTTATATTTAACATATTTTTCTAATATAAAAAAGATAATTTTTAATGTTTTTAGAATAATATCAAATTAATTAATTTTAGAATATATGACATACTAAAAATCTAATCATCACCTATAAAATCCAACTATGGAGGAAACGTGACTTTTAAACTAGAATGTCTTAAATTTCAAAATTTTGAAACTAGGAGAATCAAAAGTGCATTTAAGTCAATTAAAAAGTTAGGAGTGTCAGATATAATATGAGGGTGCCTGGTAAAACTCTTCATTGTTTGGGTATGGGTATTTCATGACAGAATAGAAATTGTGGCATTTCGTTCAAATTAGAGGGTATAAAAATTGATGGAGTAGAATAGAACGTATTCCATCAAATTCAGCGGCATTTCATTCATTTTCTTTTAATCAATCCAAACAATAGCACTTAGGTTTATACCATTTCATTCTATCCCATTCCATTTGATCAGTCCAAAGATACAGTGGTTAAAATACGTATTTTCAAATCTCAAACAAAAAGAGTATTAATAAAATGAAGGCGGTTGTTAGAAGTAAATCCATAAACAGTTTCAGAATAATATATGGGTGATTTATACGCAGAAGAAACATCGCATGTTTCAAGCATTATGGCCTCCTAGTCACAACATTGGATCAAGAACGTGCTTAAATCAGTATTATAGTTAACAGTGGGAGTGTTTGTTGGGCGAATCTGAATTATCTAAAAAACTCAAGTCTCCAAAGTAACCAGCACTATGCATAATATCTTATCTATACTCCTTATGCATATCATCTGTCAGAAAGTGAATGAGGAAATTGCAAAGAAAGTGCTATGGGGTGATGGAATTGACCTAATCCCCAACTAAGCTCAAAATTTGTGTTTGGTAGTGATCTTGTTTGGCCGCCCTTGTATGGTTTAAATCATTTTAATTGTCTCTCTTTACCCTTCGGCGCGGAGCCTTCGATGTTTCCTCCTCTTTGTTTTCTTCATTCTCTCCATCACCTTGGCTAGTGGAAGCTTCTGTGGCTGGTGTGTCTGTCTCAACCACTATTGCCTGCACAGGAAGAGACATAATCCAGTGATTAACATATACTCCAAAACTTAGGTCAAAGGAAGGAAATATAAAATGATAAGAGCAAGTAGTTCATCTACAGGGAGTGTCTACTCACTGGCGTTTTCTTCCCGCCAAATACGACCCTGAGGAAACTTGACAAGACAATAACCACAACGGCTACAAGAATTCCAACAGTGAGATTTGGCTTTGATTCACCCTTTTCAATGAGTTCCTGCAAAAGGAACGTAGAATTCAAGCCATACTCCATCAAGTGAAACATTTTTACGGATACAAGAAGTGAAGCAGATACCCCAACATAAAATTTGCAATTTTTTTCTTTTTACTTACATGTATTTTAAGCTTGTAGGCACTTAGGAAGGGAATGTCTGCAATCTTGTATAACAGGTCAAATACCTTCTTCTGCAAGAGATAAAAAAGTATAATCATGCATAAGAAAGAGTTGATGCGGAAATGCTAGAACACAAAGACCAGACTAAAATAGGAGTTAAAGAGAGAGAAAGAGAAAACAGCAAGATGACATTACTTGGATACTTGCAAGACCACTTGATTCAGTGGTCGAATCTTCTTCCTTCTGTTTCTCTTTCTCAACCAAAAACTTAGGCTTCCATGTAGTCTCTCGGTATGATGCTGCAATCTTATCATCTTTAGCTATCAAAATATTGTCAAACAATATACCATCTTGCATTGTCCAAATCTCAATACCAATAGCAGCAATAGGCTCAAATCAGGTTTTTAAGCTCAAAGTAATCAGGGTTTGGAATATCCTGAGGCTTCCATATACCCTTATAAGCTGGATTTTCAATAAGGGGCATGCCATTTTCCCTTATATGCTGGATTCTTTTCATTGGTCTCTTCCACTCACCACAACCAGGGGCTGCTTCACACTTTGGGTTGGTAATCTTTGGGGCTTCCATTCACCATCCTCCTCATCATCCCAATCTTCAGGTTTAGTAGCTTCTGGGTCATCTACTTCCTCAGGCTCATCATCCAACCATCCTTCAGGTTTCTCAGCTTCTTCATCAAGAATTTCCAAGGGTGCATCTTCATCCCAGTCATCTGGCTTTACTGCATTTGGGTCTGGAATTTTCTCTCTCGTCCCAGTCTACAGGTTTCTTATCTTCAGGATCGGGATTGTCTTGGGAGGGATAAGGGAGGCTCAAAATCCTCAGAAGATAAGAAATTTGCTTTTTTCTTCTCTTCTCCATCAATCAAAATTTGTAATGAGTTGTCCGGTTTCAAAATAGCAGTGTACACGTGAGATAATTTATCAGAAGGAACAGATGGGGGAAACTTGAGATGATGTTCAACATACTCCCCAGTCTTGGGATTCTTATGCTTGAAAATGAAATGCACCTTGTTTGTGGCTCCACACTTGTCAGGACCAAACATAATTGAATATGGAGAATCATTGTCAAATTGCTTGGGTTTCCAACCAGCCTCCTGTGGTCGAAGATATTTTATATATGCACCACCACATTCAAGGCCATTCTGAAAGCGGGTCTCAAACTGAAGAACAACTGAGTCATCCTTAAGACTCACAGCGTCATCAAGTTCTTTTACTATCGCATATTTCCTTGCTTTCTCGCTGACAAGAAGCCCGTAATCTTCATGTCCCTCACTCTTTGCATGCTTCCAAACACCTAGAATGTGCAGGAAAAAACCAAATATTAGTATAACAAGTTTTACAAGAAAAAAATTTATCTATCAAGCCACTATAACTGAAGATATTTTGATATTTATTCATCCAACCACTTCCAATATGCATCAACTACCAAGGGAATTAATAAGCCAGAGTATGAACTTGTGAAAAAGTCCATACAGAACTAAACTTTAAGGACAAAGTATGCAGGCAAATCTAAGGAAATCCTAAAGTAAAAATATTCAGATGCTCCATTCCATAAAAAAAAGTAACAGAAATTTGTAGATTAAAAATGTATCCTTTCTTGGAAAGCCACAACATGCTTATATATAGTCAACTTATGTTTTGATTTTCATCACAAAAACTCAGTCAATGACTGCCATATACATACTCCTTCCATAATGAAATAAAATGAAAAATAGTATGTGGAAAGTTGATGTATTTGATTATATATCAATACTAGATGCACAAACTTTTCAGATACCCCTTTTGTTTAGATTCCATTCTAGAGAGAGGAGTTATTTGTTAGGAAGTTGTTACTTGTTAGTTAAGTAATTGGCTAGTTAGTTAATGAGTAGTTCGTTGTTTGTTGAAAAGTGGTTGGGCCAGATAAGAAAGGCTGTCTATAAATAGAGAGGAGGATTAGGAAGGGAATTATATGATCTTATCAATTTGAAAGGACTAGGGCCTTTTGGCATTAGGAGGTAGACATACCCTCGAAGTGCTGCCATTGTTTGTAATAAAAAATGATTCATCCACATTTTCAATTATAATATACCAGTTGACTCTATCCATTGCTATCAATTGAGTACATTGGTAGCTCAAAATGCTTTACTTTCCCATAATATATTCTATAACTATTTCTTTTAGAGGGATTTTGCTGATGAGTGTCTTAAAGAATACTAATCGAAAAAGAGGTAAAACTGTTTATTGAAAATTACAAGCATTTAATACATTGCAGTGTTCAGAGTTTTATTGTTCATTTAGTACTTTCTATTTTTGAATTCTTAACATGTCTTGCTGAAAATTAGCTAACAACATCTATAGGCACCACTTGAAAAATAAAAGTAGAAAAATATTAAATAAACAATCAAGCATTTTCGCATTGAGAACACAAAATATTTGATATTTGCTTCTGGGTATAATTCATTAATCATGGATACTAATAATCATGCAAGCAAAATCCTTAAAATAAACAATTCGAATGGAAACCCTTCGGACACTCTCGTTAATGAATCAAGTATTATATAAATACTTATTGACAACAAATCCACAACTCTGGATTCTTTCAACCAAAAGAAAGAGAACCCAGATGTTTGATATAAATACATTTTTTATTCTTTAACCAATGCCTTGGTAACAAATAAGCCATTGGCCAATTGTCATTCGAGTTTGGACATAGTTTACATTCATCTCCCCTAGAATTCAGGCTTCTTACACCCAAGTCCCCTATTTTACATTCATTTGGAGGTAAGTTTAATTTGTTAAATAAGAATAAAGTCCGGAGTAATAAGAATTTAGATCAAGGGAGCCAATGTGATTTATAATTAAACACTATTAATACACACCTACAACCAAGCCTGACATGACAGGTGGCTATACCAATACCGTTATTCACCGTTTTCGTGTTAAATACCAATTTATGGTTAATTCACACAGGGACGACTGCAATGAGTGTCACAACACATGTGACTTAGTAAGAAATTCACTTCAAGTGCACATTCATGACATGGCAAGCAATCTGGTGATATGATATTCACAATCAAACAAATTCCAGAAGAATAAACAGAGTTAAGAGATTAGAGTTTACCGTTGTATTCATCCTTATCGGAAAGAATCCAACGACCATCAAAAGCCTCGTCAAATGACTCGTAGAAGATCTGAACAACATCAATTCCATAATCAAACGGTCATAGAAACAAAGATCGAATTATACAATGAACACAGAAATGGAAACAAATATTTAGAAAAAAGGAATTACCGCATCATCGGAAGCAGTGAGAAGCTGCAACGATGAGATAGAAATGACGAAGAAGAGAAGTGCAAAAATTCGCGGAGGGATTCGGTATCGTTGTTCCATGTTGGCGATGAAACCCTAATGGTGAAGATCTGATTGAAATCTGTGAGTGGAAGCGGTTGCGGTTATAGATGTGAAAGTCACACTTTGTACCGCCAGGTGTTTTAACCAATGGTGTTATTTTCCACGTCATACTTCCCAATTGTATCTCGCCACGTTCTCTCTTTTTGCAGACAGATTATTTATTTCTTAATCATTTTCGATGGGAATTTAGGTGCTGAATTATCTATCTTAAATACGCCTCGTTGATTAAGATGATGATTACAAGACAACTTTATCCTATAATAATCCCACAATTATTCCTTCATTTACAAGAGAGAAAAAAGAGACTAGATCCACCACAATTACTCCATTAGAAATTATTTACCTGTGTTAGATGAAGTATTTATTTACATGTGTTACATGAAGTATTTGAACGATAGAGAAGTTTTTTTTTTTTTGAGGGAATTTAAAATGATTTTATTAAAATTTATTGTTTGGATAAAAAAAAATGAATACTTATTAAAATGATGTAAATTTTATGAAATATTTTATTCAAATTAAATTTTAGAAATTTTAAATGACAAAAAAAAAATAAAGAATTTGTGATTGCTCCATAATTTAAAGGTTAAATTATTTATTAATAATTTTTTAAATTTTGTAAAATGATCTTTATATTTTAAAAATGAAACAATCCAAATACTACATGCCATTAATAAATTTTGAAAATTAAAAGGAATTCAAATGAAACATTTGAATTTCATAAAATTTTAAAATTTTTTAAATTTCAAATTGATTCATCCAAATATATTTTAAGAGCGTGTATTCTTCTAAGTTAGATACACCTTTCCAAACATATTTATAAACAAAGAATCACTGGAAGCAATACAACAAGAACGTGTATGAACAGCGATAGCCACACAAAAAAATGGTTGTGTTTCACTTTTGACATCAGTTAGAAATTAAACACTCTGATATCCTTGTTCTTCTATCAATTCCAGAAAAATTATGCCATGATTCATCAATGCTTAATGGTAAATTTCTTTTTTCATCTTAAAAATGATTCCTATGACTTTGGAAGATCTGTTGTACAAAGATTTGTTGGAAGATCGGTTTATGTGTTTTTCGACTTTGGTAGACTTGTTGGTAGAACTAGATCTAAGTCAGGAGCGAAAGTTTTTCCGATCCAAATTGGTTTTCTCTATTAAAATGGTTTATCTAATCTGTTTGTTGATATTTGTTGTTGAATTGATGGAAATCCAATTTTGATAGATTATTTACATCATTTACTCACGATAGTTCTGAATTTTAGGAGAAGTAATTTAGTTTTAGGATGCTTCTTTTATTCTATGAGATTTATAAAAACTGGAAATAAAATTAGTTTGCTGAGTTGAGTTTTACTGTTGTTCACATTTGATTTGTTTTGGTTGAAGTAACTTTCCAGGAATAGGTTATTGTTATTTTTTTATGATTGAAAATATTGTCTTATTTACTTCACTGGAAAATAAATGAGAGTAATACTTTACAAAAGTTTGTGAAGCAGGTTAATTAAGATTGTTGACAGTTCTGATTATGTGTGTTATTAATTAATTGATCTTTTATGTTATTGTCAATTTTTTTGCAAATTTTTTCTTCTTTTGGATTTTATTGTTCACTTGGGTTTTCTTTAATTTTTGCAAAGTGGTTATTAATTTTAATGAAATGATATAAAATTTAATAAAATAAAGCAATTATTATTAATTATATGACATGGAAAGATAACTGGTCGATGTGGAATTAACAAATCATAAATACAAAAATAATGTCATGTCATATAAAAATGCACCCAGATTTTAAAGGAGGGGCAAAATTCACCTAAAACCTTTAAAAAAATAAAAAACTAAACTAAAAATAGTGATTTATAAAGTGGAGGAACCAAAATCAAGAAAAGTACTAAATAGAGGGATGAAAATTAAGAAAAGTGCTGAAGGAAATCAAAGTTGCAATTAAGCCTTTCTATTTTAGTACTCTCGTTGTCTCAAAAATAATTGTCATAATTGACGCTTTCAGACGATAATGTAAGATTATTTATTAGATACTACAATTGAAAGATTAAAATTAAATTGTTTTGATAATCTAAATGGACAAATATTTTGGGATAAATAATTTTTTTAAACGTGATAATTATTTTGGAACAAATGGAGTATTATTTTTTGAAATCGAAAAATGTAGTTCTCCATAGTACCCAAAAATGTCACTTAAAAAATTCGGATACGTAGTTTCTCTTTAGCGTATAATTTACAATTATTATATGTTCATTGAATAACTTCCATAAAAAATTATCTGATATTATAATTTTTATCAAATTTTTATTCGTCAAATAACTTGTTGAAAGTGTAATTTCTTGTGTCGAAGCAGCTTGCTCGGCAAAAACAAGGAAGTGTTAAAAAGAAGTCTCGAAGTGTGGAAATAGTTTGTTACACATATATTTGTTTTAGATCTAAAATAGATAGATTTGATTTAGGTCTATAGATATATTTGATTTAGTTCCAAAATATGTATTTTGGACTTTTATAGTTTTGGGTTTTGGCTTTAAGAGTAAGCTTATCTAAATCTATAAATAGAGTGTAACTCCTATTTTTGTAATCAATCAAGTTGTATTTACAAAATTTGTAGTTGCAAGTGAATAAATTTTTTTTTCATAATTTGTGGACAAAGAAAAACTCTGCAGAAAATTATTGGCTTCAAGATTAATAGAAATTCATTATAGATTTTAGTGGATTTCAAATAGTTATAAGTTTTTTGATAACTTTTTTATTTATTTTACAATGATATAATTGACAACAGTTTGAAAACCGTTGTCAAAAGTGAACACACAACGATTAAAAAACATTGTCAAAGTGGAAAAATCACCCAAGTGTTGTCAAAAGTTAATTCGGTATCGCAAATAAGGTAACAAAAATAGTTTTCTAAACTCATTTTTGTTATAATCACCGGCTAACTTACCTATAAGTTATCTAAAATACAATATTTTTTCAAAATATAACACGAATTGAATAACTTTTGTAGAAAGAAAATTCCGGTGAATAGGTAATGATTTTGTTTACTTTAGACCACCATTTCTATTGTTGCATATTTGTTGTAGTCACTAAATAACTTAACATAAGTTAACAAATTTTTGTATTTTTTATTTTTTATTTTTTCTTGTAGGGGTAGGGATAATTTTTAGGGTATGAGATAAAATTTACTGATTACAAGTTATTATTCCATAACATAATCACAACTATCAACAACAAGCAAACCTTATATGAGTTAACTATATTAATCAAATGTTCTATCTAATCGTAGTATATAATATTATGTTTCTATCTAAATCGTTAATCTCGGAAAAAAATTAATAATTTTTCATAGACTATATTTAAATATTGTAAAATGAAGAGAATGAAATAAAATGAAGTAGAATGAGACAGAACATGGTGAAATGAAATAAAAATAATATTCTTTTGTTTGAGTATTTCATAATAAAATATGTCACTTTTGTCATTTCGCCCAAGTTAAAAGATACAATAAATGATAACAAAATAATTGAATGCATTTCATCATATTTCGTTTTATTCTATATTTTTTTAATTAATTCAAACAATAGAATATAAATATATACAATTTCATTACATTTTATTTCATCAATCCAAACATGGTCTTATAACTTTCTAGGTTTTCATATATCTCTATTCAATTGACTCATTTACTTTTAACATAGACTTAGTTAATGACGAAGTCTTTTAATTTAATTTCAAATTTCACTTTAATCTCTTATTTAGCCATACATAATCTACTAGAAACTTTAGATTGTGACCATTGAATGGTTTACAACTTCTATAGAGGCATCTTCCATAAGATTTAGACTGCACAATACTCAATAAACTCATTTTCAGTCTTCAGTAAGAATATATAAAATCAGTCTGCCTAGAGGAATGTAAGCCTTTGTAATGATTCCAGTTTCACTGTTACTCGTCTCTATAACAGTATCTCTCAAATATATTGAAGACAAATTTGTTCACAAAATTTATTAATTTAGCATAAAGTACATTGACCAATTCTTGGCATTCTACCCTTCAACTTTCTCAAAATTGGATCTTTTAATTTGGGATAAATATACGTTGCCCCTATCATTAGAACCAGCTTTGGTTTATCCCCCTATTAGTTTTTTTTTAATTCCTCCTTATATAACACATATTCCATTTTCACTCAACCTTATTATCATATTTTGCTGATTAGGCATAGGAATCTACCTTGTTGTCAAATGTTGACTTGTTAACTGGATTAAGAGAATTGCCAATATTAATTAAGTAAAAACAAACATTTTAAATAATTAGTAGGGGAAACATATATTTATCCCTTTTAATTTCTATGTAAAAACAAATAATTAGTTTAAACTTGACAAGCATAGACCAAAGTCTTAATCTACAAGCATAACAAAGTTTTTGAACATTCCGAATAATTCTTAATGTTTGAATCATAACAAACATTTTGCAGCCAATAGTTCCATGGATGCAGAGTCTAGAGTTTCCAGCCTCATTAATAGGGAGTTGGGGTTTGGAATTAGGAAGCACTTAGAGCTAATTTTTCTTATGGAGAAGCATATCATATTGCTAGTATTCCTCTGCCTGCTAGGTGGCCAGCTGATAAGCTCGTTTGGAGCTTTAAGAAAGATGAAGTCTACTCTGCAAAAATGGCGTATTATTTATTGAAAAGTTTGTCCCAAAATGCGAGGCTTGACCCTTTGTCTGACCCGGATGACAACCTTTGGAAGAACTTGTGGAAGGCTCAAATTCCTGTGAGAGAAAAAAATTCATCTGGAGGTTGTCAAAGAATATCCTCCCTACCAAGTGTAACCTCAGGAAGAAAGGGATTACTTTGGATGATTCGTGTCCGTTCTGTCACCTGGCCCCTGAATGCACTTGACATCTATTTTTGCGATGTAATTTTGTAAATAGGGTGTATTTCGCCCCTCTTCTTGGTGTGCGTGTTCCTAAGTATGGTAATGTTTCTAAATGGAAGAATGAGGTCCTCAAGAGCAAAGATACTTTTATAGCTCAGGTGGTTTGCAAAGGCTTGTGGAAGATTTAGCATGTTAGGAATGCAATGGTGTTTAAGCAGGAGGTTCCCAACCCTCAAGTCACGACTCAAACTGCTTTGAACTCTCTGCTAGAATTTATTGGATCTAGGAATGGCGTTGTTAAACAAGTCTCGCAGGTGCAGGTGGGGACTCATTCGAGGGGACATTGGACCATTCAATCTGATGCAGGTTGTTTTGACAACGACATTATCTCTTTGGCTTGTGTTGTCAGATCACCCTTGGATGAGATCTCTCTCGCAGCTTGTCAATAATTGTCGAGTTTAGCGGATGCGGCCACGGCGGAACTGTTGGGAATCAAATGGGCAATGCAGGTGGCTAAGAGCCTTCACCTAGATAATGTGTGTTTCCAGTCTGATGCCTTATTGATGGTTGATTATGTTAATGCCAACAATTTTAATGCAAGCCTATATCCTATTGTGTGTGATTGTAAAATTATGTTAGGAGATTTTACTGATGTCATTTTGGTGTATGTTAGTAGGGACTGTAATTCTGATGTCCATCACATGGTGGGAGTAGGAAAAAGACTTGGCTCTAGAACCTGGATTGATCATATTCTCTATGGTGATGAATTTTCTACTCTTTTGACAGCAGTTGCTGGTTATTAATATAGCAGTTGTTTAACATAAAAAAAAACTAAAAAATAGAGATTTATTTTAAAATTTAATGTTGATCATGATGATTTATTATATAAAGGATGAGCCTTTTGAAATCACAAAATAATAAACACCAAATATTTTTAAAGAGAAAATTACAAAATCAATATCTACACACGAATCGCGCGGGTCACAATCTAGAAATAAATTAGTCAAATTTTACAAAGTCAATAATATAATTAAATGTTTTGTTTCAAAAACCAATTTTAGTTGACACAACCTCTTCAGTTCCAACTGGCCGTAGCACTAGCAAGGTGAATTTTTATTCTATTTTTCCTATTTTTTGTTAAACACTAAAATGATTCCGTTCAGAATATAATATAATTAAATGTTCTCAACTCCTAGTAGATCAATAGCAGTGATACCGAATCAGTGGTTTTGATGGTCAATTTAGGGTACTATCAAACACAACCTAGGCATACAAAACTCAAAACTCAAAAGAAATAGTGCACGAAGATGGAGAGAAGATAAACGAAGCAGCAGTGTCGTGGTGCTGCAGCAAGATGAAGAGCAACGAATTGGTGGTGGTAGACGAAAAAGAACGACGACTTGTTGAACCGACAACTTGTTTCCGTGCGTTTTGTGGTAGATAAGATCTTTTATGTTTTATTTTATGGGTTAATACCTATTTTCACCCCTGACATATAAGGTGTATTTGAAAAACCCTCCCTGCCAAAAAAAAAATTCCAAGAGTTACCTTGACAAATTTTAAAAGTTTTATTTTTTACCTTTAGGATGCCACATCACCTAAAAGGCTGATGTGACTTATTTTTTTGTTAAATTTGTATTTTTTTGTTATTCCACATCACATAATTCCCAAGCAAATGACCAGAATGTCCTTAGCTTCATTTATCTTAAAATTCAAAATTATTTTGCATTCTCCATGTTTCAATTCAGACCCTAAGATTAGGGTTTGCTTTCTTCATCTTCATCCTTGCTTTCTTCAACTTTTTCTTCTCTATCTGCTCTTAAGAAGAGTTCCAAAAAATATCTCACAATCTCTGCGCCTTATTTTCTCACACTAAAATAAAACTATCTCTTGGATTCCATTTTCTCACTAATTTCTACACACTCACACAACACGTTCATAAACTCTACCGCACTTTTACACAGATTTCTTTCAAGCATTTCATCAAACACAAAACGCTCCTACTAAGCTTCGTTGATATCTCTTCAAATGGTTGGTACTTGGCGATGATGAAGATCTCCGCGAATCTCACCGACATATGCCGCATTTCACGGCGGGCATTGCTCTAGCTGCTCTCGATTCGGATCTTGACCTCATAGGAAAACCTCCGTAAGAAGATTAAGGCGGGAATCGTGTGAGGAGAAGCGGTTCCTCGACGGGGAGGCGGAGCGCTGAATCTCCTTCTTGAGGTTGAAGATCTTTAAAGCTAGAAGAGGCGAATGTCGGTGATCTAGTGGAGGAGGTTGGCGAGAGAGAGAAGTTGACGGTGGATGTGGCGTGTCGTGAAACTTCTTGGACTTTGGCGGATCATTGTGACCACTTTGAGATGAAGTTGTGATTGCAAGGATGAAGATGAAGAAAGCAAACCCTAATCTTAGGGTCTGAATTGAAACATGGAGAATGCAAAATAACTTTGGATTTTAAGATAAATGGAGCTAAGGGCATTCTGGTCATTTGCTTGGGAATTATGTGATGTGGAATAACCAAAAAATACAAATTTAACAAAAAAATAAGCCACATCAGCCTTTTAGGTGATGTGGCATCCTAAAGGTAAAAAATAAAACTTTTAAAATTTGTCAAGGTAACTATTGGAACTTTTTTTTTGGCAGGGGTTTTTTTCAAATACACCTCATATGTCAGGGGTGAAAATAGGTATTAACCCTTATTTTATTTATTTTAAAAAATGCAAAACTCAAAACGACACGGTTAAAAAAAATACACTTCCGCTAGTTTTTTCAATTTATGATGTTTAGGCCGATTCACATTCATTTTCTACGATTTAATATTGGCGACTAAACAAGTGAACCATGCGGTTTACTTGACCGGTTTTTGGTTCAATTGGTTCAATCGACCGGTCGGATTTAGTTTTTATAATAGTGATTTTAGAATTTTCACATTCGAGGTATGTGTGGAGCGGTTAGTTGTTGAGTGGGAGACGGTTCAATTATCTCCTAGTATGCGTGTTGGTCTGGGAACTAACCTTTGATGGAAGGTTATCCCGAGTTTTTTGTTTAGGTTGGTTACAATAATTTTCCAATAGCAATCGCAGGCATTTCCTTTGGCCCGGGCTGGTCTTGGCGCCTTGAGGAGCTGTTCTGGAACATCGATGACATCGGTTTTATGTCAGATGATATGTGGCATGATTTTGTCGATTTTGTGTAGCATGTTATTTTCCGGTTGGATTATTTTGACAGCTTCGAATGGAAAAGATCTTCATGTAGGATCTTCACTGTCAAGTCTTGTTATGAGATGTTCAGGGAGAAACTTTTCGGACCGCCTCTCAATTCAAATATTCTTACCGCAGTTAATCATTTTTTTTGAAGGTTAAAACTCAGTCTAAAATGCTTATTTTCGGTTGGAGGATTTTTCTTAATGGAATTGCAACTAAAGAGGGGTATTTTGATGGATATTAGCGCTTTATGTTGTGTTCGGCGGAAGAGGAAATTTACCGCATCTTTTGGGACTTTGCAAGAATGCGGCGAGCATTTGGAAACAAATTATGGGTGGATTTGATCTCTTGAGGAACTAACTTAGGGTTACTTGGTTATTGCGATAAAGTGGAGAGCTTAGTAAAAGGGTCTATTGTTGCGGTCATTTGGTTAGCAATAGTTTGGAGTATTTGATTGAAACATAATGCGATTATTTTTAATAATGAATCGTTTAACTTTGACGAGTGCATATCAAAAATTGACCTAAATGCTTGAAAGTGGTTACGCTCCTTTTATAAATTTGTAGACAGCTGTAATTTTTACAATAGAAATATCCTACCTCTCATTTATTTTGAGTTGCAGAGATTTTCCATTTTATTTTCGGGTAGAATATCCTTTATACTCTCTTTAATAGAATCATTGTCTATTAAAAAGGACATCTAAAATCCAACGATTTATTTATGAAAAATACTAATCAATGCCTTCATAGTACTGATTAAGACATTAAAATAATAATAAAAATTCTAAAAATTTAAAAATATTTATTGTTTTGGAAATTAAAATGAGTGAATTTTCTATAAAATATTATTTTTTTAATGAATGCCCTGAGGGGGGAAAAACCCTTTACTTATTTTCTAGACCTTTGTAATTATGAAAAAATAGAGTTGTGTACGATAACAATCATCATTCCCTGATATAAATTCATATACAATAGTTTTATTATTCAATTTTTTTTTTACTGTTTGTCTTTCACATCATCTTCTCTTTCTTCCATTTAAGTGTGTGTTTGGATTGACTTTTAGAAATCCCAGAATCAATTCTAGAGATGTAGAATTGATTCTGGGTAATTTTGAGGTGTTTGTTTTATTAAAAGTAGAATTGATTCTGGCTCAAGAATTGATTCTATTTGAAGCTAAAATTTGTAGCTTCTGCCTCCAGAATTGATTTTGGGTAATTTTTACACTAAAATTTATTATTCAACTCACTTTTACATAAATGTATCCAAAAATAAATCAATTATGCTAAACTCAATTCTATTAAAATCAATTCCATCAAACTCAATTCTGTTAGAATCAATTATGTCTACCGTCAATCCAAACCCATATGAACAATAGTTTTGTTATTCAACATCCTACTTTTTCACTTGTTATCCTCCACATCATTTTCTTTTTCTTCCACCTAATAATGCAACACCCATTGAATTTATACTCACTACAATAATTTTGTTTAATAAAATTTAACACCCTATCCAACAAACATTTACAACACACTAAAAATCTAAATAATCACAACCAATAAAATTTTGCAAAATATTGTATGTGGCCCTCACTCCCTCCTTATTCAACATGTTGAATATTTTCAACACCAATTAATCCACATCATTTTCAACGCCTCGTTCAACACTTCAATTATTGAATTTTTACAACACCTCCATTATACATAGTCTAATAATTCAACACTCATTCAATTTTTATTCATTACAGTAATTTTGTTTTATTTTTTATCATCCACACCATCTTCTCTTTCTTCCATCTAATAATTCACGACTCATTCAATTTTTATTCATTACAATAGTTTTATTTGATAAAATTCAACACCCTACTCCAGCACCATTCACACATTAAAAATCTAAATAATTACAACTGTCAATAAGATTTTATAAAATAGTATATGTGACCACACTCCATAATCTTTTAAGCATCAATTAATCCACATCATTTTCAACATTTCATTCAACAATGCATTTTCAACACTTCATTCAACAATGAATTGTAAACATTCAACACTACAAGAAATAGTGTCTCCAGCGATATAAAGTAGCGACGTGGGAGTCACGTGGGTAATTATTGTCTGTTGCGACGTGACAACCACGTCGCAACCTGTTTTTAAATTTTAAATATCTTTATAAACATAAAGTAATCAGGAATCAGACATTGGGGTATGTGGGAAATAAGTTGCGACGTGGGATACACGTCGCTATATTAAGTTTATAAATTAAAATAGAAAAGGCTGTAACATTCACGTGGGGGGAAATATTTAAAATTTTTTTAACAAAATAGTTGTGACGTTGTAAACACGTCGCAACTTTTAGAGGGAAAATTCAACGTTCCAATGAAGTGACATGGTGGCAGCATTGCAGGCAGGGATATTAATTAATGTGATTGTTGGCATGTTGCGACGTGAATCTCACGTGGCAAGGTTGCGATGTGGTTTTCATGTCGCTGATAAGTATATTTACTTACGCGTTTCCCCTTCTTCCCCACTTCCATTCATCGTTACAAAATAATTTTCCTCTTCTATCTTCTCTTTAACCCTCATAAACCTCTCCCAAAATCCCCAAAATTTCTAACCCAAATCATTTTCCATACCTTTCAATTCCAAATTATTTCATCTATTCTTAGATCAAAGGTAAGTTACATTCGTTTTTCTTTATAATTTCGTTTTATATTCATACTGTATTATATTTTTAATGTTGAATTTTTCTCTCTCCAGATTTTGAAGAGTGAAGAAGGTGAAGGAGAAGAAGGTGGAGTAGATTGAAGAAGAGGTAAGTTATTTTTCCAGAGTTCTAGTATAAGTTTATTTATAATGTGATGTATTTTTAATAGATTTATTAGGTTATTTTTTAATTAAGTTATTATATAAATTAATTATTATATAACGAAATTATATATTAAATATAAAATATTTATTTTGTAAAAATTAAAAATAAAACAGAATATAGTAAATAAAAAACGAAAGTTATTTATAAATTTAATTAATATTTTTAAAACTATAAGAAAAAAATTTATATGTTAAAACTATTATTAAAATTGTTATATATTAATATTTATTAAAACTGTTATATATTAATATTAATATATATAGAATATATTATAAGTTGCTGTTTTATAAATAAATAGAAAAACTATTATATATTGTTGTTTTGAAAAATTAATAGGATATATTATTAAAAATAATATATGTTTTATCTTAATGAAAATAATAATAATAAATACTAATAAAAACAGAATTTTAAAAAACAGAAAATAAAATATAAAAAAATAAATAAAAAACGAAAATGTATATATTTATAAATAAAAAACAGAATATTTTATGTATATTAAAAACAGAATATCTTTATATTATAAAAATAGATTATCAAAAACAGAATATTTTTTTGTATTGAAAATAAATTTTTTATTTTTATATTAAATTTTTTTAAAAATAGAATTATATTACTTATATAATAAAAACTAAATTATATTTTTGACAAATAGAAATATAAACAAACTATAATTAAAAAAAACATAATTTTTGAATATATTTTATAAAAATAGTTTTATTAAAAAAAATCTAATATAATATGTTTATATATATATATATATATATATATATATATATATATATATATATATATACAAAAACATATGCCCTCATCCTTCCAGCAGACGGGAGGATCTAGTTTTCCTTTCCCACAGACTCAGATGCCTTCATCCTTCTAGCAGGTGAGAGGATCCACTTTTCCATATCCCACACAGATGCCTTCATTCTTCCAACAGGCTGGAGGATCCTGCAGTCCACGTCCCACACAGGCTAGACGATCCCCTAGTCCACATCCCACACAGGCGGGAGGATCTCGTACCCCACGTTCCAGACAGCTGGAGGATCCCGCACCCCACATCCCAGACAGACTGGATGATCCAGCACCCCACGTCTCACACATGTACCTGCACGTGAGAATGATGTAGATGTGACAACTGATGAGATCGATGGAGCTGATTTTCGTGGGAGGGATGATCCGAATGAGATTCATGTCATTGACGGGAGGTTTTGGATTTGACCTGAAGGAAGCAAGTAAGTTTCTTATTTATACACTTTTATTTAACTATGTATACATTTTCACTTTTTGTATAAATTTATATTTAATATTGTTAATTCAAAATGTTGTTGTTTAGTTTCGCGCCGAGTCGGACTGCTGCCAAGGTTATAAATTATATAATTCAGCAAATGTATAAATCATTTTGGAAGAACTTTGGCGAGGTTACAAATAAAGAAGAATGGTTTAAAATTTTAAGTTATTGTTATTTATTTAAGTTATAAATTTAATTTATTTTTTTAGTTATTGTTATTTAAATGACATTTTCATTATAATTACTTAACTTTTGACTTTAATGTCGTACAACATTGCAAGAAAAATGTGTGTGGGATCCGTCGAACGAGAAAATGATTGAAAAAAACTATTATAGCAGAATCTCTAGAAGATTTTCTGATATAATGTGGCGGGTTAGGGAGAATTATGAACTTCATGGTATCCGTCCTAACTGGATAGTCGTAGAGGTTTTAGGCGAACTTCTTACGTATTGGAATTCGCCGGAATTCAAGGCTAAATCGGAAAATTTTGAGAAGATAAGGGCATCCAAAAATGTGGGTTGTGTCAATTTTGTTGGAAGTATTAGTGTTGCGGAACATGTTCGACAAGTTATATTTTATTCATAATATGTTTTATTAATTGAGTTGATTATAAGGACTCGGACAAAGAGATCGGGGGGTTTTGTTGAAGAGCGCACGCGAAGAGCTTTTGTAAGTAATTTAATTTATATTGTTTATATATATTTTTTAATTTAATAACAAATTTGTGACGTGATTTTCACTGGCAACCGATAAATTGTGGTGTGAATATCACGTGGCAAGTGATATTTTAAACTTAATGACAATTTTGTGGCGTGTCATGTGGCAACTGATAAATTGCAACGTGAAAATCACGTAGCAATTCATAAGTTGTGGTGTGAAAATCATGTGACAACTTTTTAATATATTTTAATTTAGTATAATTTAATATATATATATATATATATATATATATATATATATATATATATATATATTAATTTTTTATAATTTAATGTAGTATATTTTAATATATATGTAAATATTTAATTTAAATTTTTTTTATGTGCAGGATGATTATCAAACATTGCTCGCAGTTTTCTTGAAAAATAATCTTGAATATACTCCAATAGAGGGGGAGCCGCTTCATGCGGATGTTGATTTCTATATTTAGTATCAAGTAGTTGAGGGAAAAGGGCCTAATAATTACTTTTTTAGGGGGTGGAAATTTGACGGCCGATTTGAAAATTGGTGATAGGAACCTGTTTCAAAGAGTTAGAGATAGAGAAGATAGATCGCGCCAACCAAATCTGACACGAGCACAAGTTAAAATAATAAGACAATTGACGTTAAGTGAAATGAGACGCAAAATAGAGGCCTAAATGCAGACGACAATGATGCAAGAGCAAGAGCAGCAATTGGAGATCATGCAGAAGAAGTAATCTGATATAGAAATGTAGATGAAACGATTTATGCAAGATGGTAAAAATCAAAATGTTCCTGATCAAGAGTCATGACGAAAACGATAATTTTAGTCATAATTATCCAGGTGAAGATACCCGTAAAAACACTTTATATTTAATTTATTTTTAAATTTGTATTTATGTAAAATATTTTAAATTTGAATTTATTAAAATATTAAATTTTAACTTTTAATTTATTAGTTTTATTATATATTAAATTTATTGCATAAAATTTTATTTTATGAATTTACTATATAAAATTTTATTATATCAATATATAATATATAATTGTATTCTATAAATTTTATTATATTAATTGATTAGTTTATTATATATAAAAAAATTATTAATAATTAATTTTAAAAAAAAAATGTCATCTATTGCGTAAAAATTACATATCACGTCATAAAGCAACGTTTTGTAGTGTAATTATTCAATACCCGCCTACTATACATAGTCTAAGCAAGAAACCGACACATGAACGAGAGAATCCACTTAGTTATATGTACAAAACCAAATCTAACCATTAATTTATTTATTTGTCGTCCACAATAACAAACTAAAAAGAAAATAATTTCACAAAACCAGAAACACTACTAGTTAATTAAATCAACAGTCCCACTTAGGATCGAGAGGGATCCACACCAACAGACTTAACAGTCTCAACACGAGGCTGATAAGCAAAAACATCCTTGTTAATCGAACTAGGAACTTGACTATGATCAGGATAACTACGTTTCTGAACATGTGCAACTTTCCTGAAAAACGAATTCTTATGCAATTTATCAGATTCCTCCATAACATGTTCAGGTTCAACTACTTCTGGAACAGCTCCTCTCCTTTGTTTCTTCACACGTACACCTGGGTTGTTTCTTAAATGCTGCCACGCTGTGTGCAGACCAAACATTGTTGACAAGGCTATCATCCCGACAGCAACGTAAACTGGTACGAAGTCTTGTCTGGCTGACTTGGAAGATTGTTTTGCATGCTGTTGTTTGTGTGTGTATCCATGATCAGATGCTGGTGGAGCATAGGTTTTCATCTTTGGTACTGTTGAAGTTGTGTATGATGCTTTACTTCCTCTTCCAAAGCCATTTTTCAGCAGTACCATCCAATTCCCCATCTGCACCATATGTAAGAATTCAAAAGCCATAAATAGAAAGAAGAATTCATTGGAAAGATAGAAAAATTTACCGTAGGCTTCAACATGATTAGAAATGAAATATAGCAAAAACGGATGAAACTGTTGTGGTTAGTTACTAGTGGAAAATCTGAAAGCTGATTATGGTAGTTAGTTTATCTATAGCGTGGTTATATTATATAGTTTGATTGATTATGAGTGCTTTAGTTGTTTGTTTATGGACAGCGATGTAAGTTACTACAGTAGAGAAGGAAAGTTCCGGAGGCACGTAGCACAATGGTGAAGGTACTGGACACTTGTCACTGTATATAGTTTACACGATAACGTAGAAGGCTCTAGACATGCCACATCGTGTTTATCATCTGACATGCATGCTGGCTGTTACACAAAAGACAAGGCCCATTAGAGAAAATATTATAAATTGTGGGTGTTATTAGTATATTTTATTATGTATTATTTTAGAGAATGTTTCGTGATATCCTCTAAATTCAACATGTCATTCTTCAATTCCACAAACTTCTCAATAACAGGGAAGATAACTGTATTATAGATTATGGCGGCCAACACGACGTTGAAATTTCACCAGTTTTCTCTCTTGGCAAATTTATTTGCTCTAATCAAAAGAAAGCCCAACGGAAGCCCGCTTGTACTATCTTTGGGGATCCAATTAGCCCTCACATCGCTAACGCGCAACTAAAGTGTTTTAATGATGGCTTCAAAATCTGGAGTAGCAGGTACCCTGACGAACGACATGATGTTTGTAATGTAGAGATCCAGGAGAAAGGAGTACTCTTCGAGAGTTGGTGCTAACTGGTAGTCCTGAAAAGTGAAGCATCAGAGCTGACTATCATAGAACTGCAGCAATGATTGCATCGCATAGAACACATAACCCTCCATCAACAAAGGCAAGATGTTTCCATAAGTCTCTCTAAAGTTCTTCTCAATCGGCCCTTTCACGCGAGCACCTATCGCTTGCACTTCAGAGATATCTGTAACACCCCAATTCTACCCAACGTTTATTATTTAAAATCAGAGTGTCAAAAGTTTTAACGACATGAGGCATTACATTCATAATTCAAAACCGTCATCATTAAAAAGCATATCATAATGGATACATAGCACATTTTAATCCAAAGAAATTATAACGATTAATTAGTCTTCAAAATACTTCATGTTTATTCAAAAACTACGCAGCAGATTTATAATATTTCAAAACTTCAAATGAAATATAGCATCCTTCAAACAACTTAACTCAAGGAAACAATTCACAAAGTATTAACTTCAACAATGCAACGAAAAGTAATATAGAATCAAATATGCGTTTATTCCCCTCGAGTGCTACGTATCATAGCAACGACGCCATAAGCTACTGAGTTCTTTACTCCTCGTTACCTGCACGTTACCAATATAAAGGTAACGGTGGAGATATCTACCAATATAAACAGGTGTATGATAAATAATATATTAGGATTAATTCATACATAATTACCATATCACAAATAACACTTCACAATAACTTCCAAATCAATAACAACACACCACCACTTAATCATTAGCAACAACATATAATTACTTCGCAATTAACAACGACATGACTTCAAATGAGACTCAACAATGCAGGCGCATGTGGTACCGGTGGAGTAAACTCCCTTCACTAAATTGCCAGTTATCAGAGGCACAAGGCATAAGCCTTCTTCACAAATCCGCCAATACAGAGCAGGTCGGTCTGTCCGGCCAGTGTTGTCTAATGTTGTTTACTTCCTTTGTACACGACAAGTGTGTGAAACACTGTTGGTACTTGTTACTTTTAGGTTGACTGACTGCTTACAGGAATTAAGTTGAAGCTAAGTGGGGGAGAAGCTTTGCTTCTCGGATGCGTTGGTTGAGAGATATCATATTAGTATGCTACTAATTGATACAGTGCAAACGTTGTAGGAGCCTTGCTGTTTCTTGAATACGAAAGTAATACAGATTTAAGATTTTGGTTGTTTGACAAGTTGGATTGTATAGGAAAAGAATAGTTGCTATGAGATAGAATTTAGTAAGTTGTTGTTTAAGTAGGCCATGCTGTAGAATTATTTGGATTGATTTTAAAAATTGTAGAAGTTGTTGGAGTCGTTGGGATCTTTGAATTGTGAGTGGAAGTTGGAAAAAGGATTCTATTAATGTTAGTGATGACGGTTTAATATCTATTATGGTTGTCGGCTATCTATTGACAAATTGAGGAACTGATCACCCTTAATCTCTTGTTGATAGTAGACGAGATCATGTTGGATGATATAAAATTGTTTTGCTATCTTAATGGTAAGTAAGTAGTGGGTGCTACGACGAGAATGTCGTTAAGGTGAGGATACCATGGTGTACAGGAAAGTAAGCGAGTTGTAGTTGTTACTATTTTGTAAGATATTGTTTCAAGGTATTGCTAAAATGGTTGGCAAGACAGTAACGATTATGTTTCAAGAGTAATGGAAGATTAACGTTTACGTATTGGATTTAACCATGTTGAGTTGTTGTTATATCGGAAAGATAGTAGTCGGAGTGTTACCAAACACAACTGAGGAATGTTGTGTCGGATAGATTTTCGAGGACGAAAATATTCTAAGTGGGGGAGAGTTGTAACGCCCGGAAATTTAATTAATTATTTAATTAAATTATATAAGAAATTATTTATTGGAATTAGTCGAAGTTGGGAATTATCGAATTATTATAAGGCGTTAATTGGATTAATTGTTGATTAAGATAATAATAATAATAATAATAATAATAATAATAATAATAATAATAATAATAATAATAATAATAATAATAATAATAATAATAATAATAATAATAATAATTGACTATTAGTAATAATAATAAAATTAGAATAATTTGTTGGGCTTAGATTGTTGAAATTAGTAGAAAGAGAGGTGTAGAGAAATAGGTCCAATAAGAGAAATATAATTATTAGTTATTATAAATAATAAGAAATTAGGTTTTTGGAGAGGTTGTTAGAAAATAAGGAGAATTATAAGGGTTTAGTGAAGATTTTTGGGAAAAGGTTGTATGTGGGAGAAAGAAAATAGGATTAAGTGAATAACCAGTTTAGTCGGAGAATTAATATTATGAGTAGAAATTAATTGACTAAAATATTTAGTGAGTTTTATTATAATGTGAGAAATAAAATGAGAAGTATTATTTAATTGGCCAATAAAATATATGATAGAATAATACTTGAATTATTAAAGGAGTAGAATAATTAATTTAATTAATAATATAGTAGAATATAAAGGAGTATTTAAAGGAAGAAAATAATAGGAATAGAGTTTGTACGTGAGAAAAGAAACCAAATTGAAGAAAGAGGAGGCACAAAGGTTAGGAGAGGATAGGAAGTGCACAATCGGACCGGAAAGTAGAAATTCACCGGAAATTAGAGACCGTTAATCCAAGGTAAGGGTGGGGTTCTGATTTTCTAATGAGTTGTATGATGAGTAGTATATGGAAATTAGGATAATGGAGAATTTTGCTATGTATTTATGATTGTTCTATTTGGTGAGAAATTATTTGATGTCAGTGTGTTGAAATTATTCTTGAATATGATGAAATTAGTCTTGAGTTTTAAGTTGCTAAATTGATTTTGTAGGTTGAATATGTATATATTATTTCGTTATAATATTTATATATGTGTAGTGTATAACCCTTTATCCACATATGTACCAAACTTTATCAAATATATTTATATGCACGGTATCGTAACTTTTCATTAATTTAATTGTTTTGGTAGACATCACAATTGGGTAGATAATTGAGGGCATCACGTTCTGATGTATATTAGAGTAGAAAATCTAAGTTAATGTTTCATACATTGTAGTATTAGTTTATTTGATTGGTTAATGTTTCATAAAGTCTAACCTTAGAATTGTTAATTTACAATTTTAATATATTGATAACATAAAGTTTTGTTTATGAGAATAATATTAGCTATTTAACTATTAGCTTTTATAATTATAATAGTTTTAGTATTATTAATATGATAAATTAAGAGTTTTGAGTAAGAGACGATTATTTAGTTAATTGATTAATTTAAATTATTTCGATTCTATTAGAGTTATTAAAGTTGTCAATAGAGTTGTTAGAATTGTCAATAAAATTATCAGAGTTGTTTTGAGTTATTAAGAGTCATACTTTAATGGTTTTGGGTGATTCGACATGTCTAGAGTTGTCGCATTGTTTTCGAGTTGTTTAAAATTAAACCTAATAAGCCGTAGAATTAAAGGTAAAGGTATTTGACCCTTTAGAGTTGTTTTACTATTACTTGAGTCAGACCATTAACCAATTATTTTCATAAGTATTATTTTACATACAAGAGTTGTCGGTAGAGAAATTTTGAGCACCTTAGAGTTATTTTAGAATTGTAGGGATCGTGGTAGAGTGATTTATAATTTATCGAGAATTATGTCAAGTTATAATTATATATTATTATGACATTTTTCTGAGTTAAGAGTATATAATAAGTTATATAGTTGCAGGTGATAAATTGTGTCGTGTTGTTTCCGTTGAATTGTTGTTGTTGTTTGGTGGTATTGATGTTGCTAATAAATTGTGAAGTTGTAAATGGTGTAGTAATTGTTATTGTTTGTTGGTATTGATGTTGTTAATAAATTGCGAAGTTGTAGATTGTGATGAAATTGGTTGTTGTTTGCTCGTATTAATTCTATTGATAAACTATTATTGTTGTTGATACGTTGATGAAGTTGTAGGTCGTGTGACCAATGTTGATAAGTTGTTTTGCAGTTGATAAAGATGTAGGCCTATGGTCAATGTGGAATAAGTTGAATTGTTCTAATTTATGGACATGCTTGAGTTGTAGGTCGAATGACCAGTGTTGATCTAGTTGTTGTTGTATGTTGTTGTTGTTGTTGTTGCATCGTTGTGTATTTGTTGTTGAAGTTGAGGTCGCATGACATACATTGCATGATTAAGTTGGCCTGGATTGGCACCACGTTGAAAGTTGAAGGCATATGCCTTGGCCTTGATGGCACCACGTTGAAGGTTTATGCCTTGTTGAATGCCTCGATAACCTGGCATGATTTTAAGTTGGGAGTTCTGCTCCAAATGGTACCACATGCATTTGCATAGTTGAGTCACATATTGAGTCGCGTGTTAAAGTTGTTGGTATTATTCGTTATTTGTTGATTGTCAATGTGATGTTGTTATAAGTTGTTGTTGCTATAAGTTGTTATTGTTGTAAGTTGATGTTGTTATAAGTTGTTGTTGCTATAAGTTTCCGTTGTTATAA
This sequence comes from Vicia sativa, assembly GCA_021764765.1. Classification (NCBI taxonomy): domain Eukaryota; kingdom Viridiplantae; phylum Streptophyta; class Magnoliopsida; order Fabales; family Fabaceae; genus Vicia; species Vicia sativa. Next base: position 28,697,188 of record CM038795.1, on the reverse strand, counting down.
GTTGTTGTGGTTATAAGTTGTTGTTGTTATAAGTTGATGTTTTTATTAGGTTGTGTTGATTTAAGTTGTTACGTTGATTAAATAAAATGTATTCTTGTTATTATTTAGTTGTTTGTTGGTTGTATGAATAATTACTGAAGCATTGATTTACCTTATCTGAATTCTAATATATTATTTATCATACGATTTATTAGATTGTTAGATATATCACCCTTTCTGTTGTGATGTTGCCTCTACATGGGTAACGTGCAGGTAATGAAGAACAAAGGTTTAGTTGCTATTAGTTCGAGTCGGGTTGTCGCTCTGATACGTAACACTCGGGGGGATAAACGCTAGTTGTTTTGCTATTTTGATTTTGTTGTTGAATAACTATGTTGATATATGAAAAGTAATTGTTGACTTTAAATTGTTTTAAGTTGAAAATATGCTATGACATCCAAGTTGATTAATGTAGTTCCGCTGCTTATTATTAATAAAGTTGATTCATGTTGTTTCGTTTCATCCGAGTTTAGGTGTTATGTATCTGTGTTAGCGTGTTGTTGTTTTAGTTGAATTGTAATACTCCAATTGTTTGTTGAAAAGAATTTTATAACTCTGATTTTCATAATAATTACCGGGGTAGAATTGGGGTGTTACAACGAACGTCCCACCAATTTCCCCAAGGGAGGCGTCCGCCTCCACTCCTTAGTCACCCTGGAGGGCGCCCGCCTCCTACCCTTCAAGGCCCCTGTCTCCAAACCTCAAGACCTCCGTCTCCATTTGTTTGTGTTCCAAGAGGCATCCGCCTCCGCTTCTTGTGGCTACCGTCCGATCGATCACTTTGTTTCACTAATTTCCAACCATTCTTACCCTTCGATTAACACCAACAATACTACTATATACAATTTAATCATTTAATTCACATACGGTCTACACAAACACATATAATTTTGTATAAATTCATTCCCACATACGATTTATCATAATTCTGTTTAGAAAGTTAGAACCCCACCCCTTACCTTAGATTTGATGGTGGTTATAACTCCGATCGAATTCCGATTTTTTCGGTTCCGGTTGTGCACTCCTTGAATCCTTTCCTAGCCTTTGTGCCTCCTCCTTCTTCAATTGGTTTTCTTCTTCTCTCGTACCAACCCTATTTTCTATTATTTCTTACTTTATATACTCCTCAATATCATACTATTTTATTAATTAAATTAATTATTCTACTCCTTTAATAATTCCAACATTATTCTATCATATATTTTATTGACCAATAATGTTTCTCATTCTATTTCTCACATTATAATAAAACTCACTAAATACTTTAATTAATTAATTCCTACTCATAATAATAGTTCTCCGACTAAATCGAGTATTCACTTAATCTTCTTAAACCGACTTATAAATCCGTTAACGTCCCTTATAATTATTCCGATAATTTCTTCTTTGACTAAATTCCAACAATTAATTCCTTAATAATTCATTTAAATAATTAAATGATTTTCCGGGTGTTACAATATCAAACTGACAAAAGGAATAGACCGCGGTCTTCTTGCGAGGCTCGCTGTTGATCTGAACGTCGTTATCCATCTTAATGCTGATAATGATCATAAAATATCTTGGAAATGATATACATGCAGGGTTAGATAAATAACATATGTTTCTTGACATTTCTTTTGAAAAATAAACATGACATGGTGCAAGTGCATTGTGCATTGATCATGGGTTTACGACTTTCGTGAAATTGTTCATCTGTTGTACTGTTTCTGAACTGGTCTGTGAAAACCAAAACCACAGACAATGTAACGGCTAGAAAATACCCTAAAATAGAACACGGTCACCAACAAAAAATACCAAGTTACCAATAGTCACCATCAGTACCTATGATAATAATGATCCCGCCCCACTCACGGGTGAAACTAAAGTCTGGGTAAGGCAAAGGTAACTCTAGGATCAGGTTCTCCCAGGAATATTACCTTCGTAACACCTATATGATGACGATAACACCCTGTTTGAAACCTCCCCTAAGAGCGGACGACATGACCGCACTACTAGATCTACACCCGCAACCGTCATGTTACACTCTAGTCTTATGTGTTTCTATATGTCGCTCATAGCCTGGGTACGTGGCCTTTTACCTCATGTAACACCCACTCAATCCAGAAAAAGATTCAGCACAACATCATATACAATATATGAAAGCGATAAAATGTCACATAGGATGCAATGCAAAACATACAAAGGATGATATGATAAAGTTGGTAAACAAATAAACACCCAGTATACAAGAAAGTAAAAGCTAGGATCAACTCCTGGTCGGACCAGTAAGAGGTCTGTACGTCTCCAATGAAGCCGCCAGCTGAAACTACCTGGCTGAAATCATCGGATAAAATATCAATGAAGTCGTCATCAAATGTTTTTTATCCCATGAGAGGAAAAAAAACCATCGAGTAAACCTGAGGGGGAGAACTCATAGTCTTACGACCAAGAGATCGAGTAAGGGAGTCAGTTATACGAGGGGAAGGTATTAGCACCCCACACGCCCATAGTACTCTATAGTATCAACTTCTACTTTCTATCTATTGGGTGTAGGTATCTATTTACAACCTATGTCTAAGGCGAAATGAATGAATGCAAAGTGTTATGTACAAAAAGAAAGGTTTTTTTAGTTGTGTCTGCCGCAGTTGCGAACTTTTGTGCCTACGTACCCCATTCGTGCAATTAGGGATCAAAGCACTACGTAGTTCTCCTCAAAAAATTTGGTGGGTTGCAATTTTTTTATGGGAAATTCCATTTCGCATCCTCACAATTGCAACTTGTGCTTGGCGTTTCAGCTTATCGTAAGTCTTATGCTCGACCACTCGCACACTTAGCAATTTGCTTGAATTTGAAAAGGAACACCCTTATTGAAAAGGTTTTCATAGAAATGATCCGAAGACAAAAAGATTTGAAGTGAGGTTGATTGTTTTTACCTTTGCAAAAGGATTTGAGTTTATTAATCATGTTTTAAGATTTGATAAAGAAAATATTTTTGTTTTAGCATGCAAAAGGGGAAGAAAAACATCTAAGGAAAACTAACTAGTTCTACCCTAATGTTATCATACAAAGTGTCCCTAAGTTAAGGATGAAAAAAGGATATCTACCTATGTTGACATGCAAAGGATGAAAGTTCTAATGTCTAGGCTCGAGCTACCATATCCTAGCGGTCCTAGGGGAAACTATCCTAATATTCGTCTTGGTTGAAAAACCAAGGGATGCAAAGGGAGGAGGCAAGCAAGTGTTTTGGCAGAAGCACACAAATAATGCAATGCACAAACAAATGATACACACATGCGTGGGGAAAAATAAAGAAGTCCCATAGCCTCAAAGGTAGCGAATCACCCGAGTCAACCAGGAGTCTTCTTTTGGAGGAAAACCATAGCCACAGATGGAAATACCCGCGTCAACTAGGAGTTTCCTATGGGAGAAAGGGATCACATCTTGATATGAATTACCAAGTGTGAAGAGCATATGAGTGCGAGCATAAACATGTGAATGCGAACTCCATGACAAAGCATGAAGGGTCAGAATATGGATCCCTTGCCACTTTATTATTGACTTGATAATGGAAGCATCATGATTCGCGTGAGCTGAGATGACACAGACTGGACTGTGTGGGGGTTGGTTTCTAACCCTCTCTGCGTGCCTTTCATATCATCACATATCATCATTAGGACTTTGTTGGTGGTGCCATATCAAGTTTCCTAACCACTCATGACCTATGAAAACACAAATGTAAACACACTGAAAGTTACCTCCTTTGCACGAAAGGATTTTAAACAAACCACACACAGTTAGCACATAATATGCGGAATAGCCCTAAACGGTCTTTAAATAAACCAGAGGGGTTCCTGAACATGCTCCAACTACGGAATCCCATCATGCATCTCTATTCCTACTTCTCATGGCAAGGAAAGTGGTAAACCACTACTTCTCACGCTCTCTAGAAAAACGATAAAAGAATGCAGTAAAAAGGATAAGAAAATACCAAACGGATAACAATCTGTTAAAGCAAAAGCAAGCTAAAAATACCCCGGAAATCCGGTAAGCAATGCGTTGAGGCATCAAAAGCATGATTAGAATGTGTGTCGAACACATCCGAATAAAAAAAGAAAACCTGAAAGGGAATAACAATCCAGACAATACACGTAATTATTCTGACAACTTCGACTTTTAATTATCGGTTAAAAATTCTATTATTTCTACTTTATTCTAAAGTTCTTATTATGTCCCTGTTAAATCAATACTACACTGCTATTAGAGTCTATACTGTCAATAATATGGTTATGCTATTTTATTAACTTCTAAATATTTCAGAATTACGCGAAATAATTAAAATATGACTCGTAATAATTCAAAACAACTATGACAATTTTATTGACAACTTTAACAACATTATTGACAACTCTAACAACTCTATCGAAATTAAAATTAATTTAAATTAACACATTAATCTAATTATTTATCTCTAATTCCAAAACTCGTAAAAACTAATTCACAAATAATACTAATTTATTATTATTATTATTTATACTAAAGAATATATATATATATATATATATATATATATATATATATATATATATATATATATATATATATATATATATATATATATATATATATATATATATATATATATATATATATATATATATATATATATATATAAACACACCGTAAGAATAATCTTATCAAGTATCGTGAATTTCTTAGTTTTAAATCTTAGACCGCTACAGCACCACGCCAAGTTGTTATTCTCCAACTAAAGTGCCGCAAGTTACGGTATGCCTATGCATATATTAACAAAAACAAGAGCCATGTTTATATATGTAAACAAATGATGAAATCGGTACTCTATACCTGTTATACCCAACTTAAACAATTAATTAAATCAACATAACATATGCTAGCTACAGGGGTGACGTTCGTCGCCATGGACTGTGCCGACCGACACCTCCTTCATCACCACTAAATTCAATTTTTTTAATTAAATAATAATTCAATATAATAATATTATTTTTAATATTATTTCTTCGATTAAACCGACTATTATTCAACGATCGACTCAACCGCTCAATCAATATATTAATTCAATAATGTCTTTTATAATAATACCGATAAATCTCGACTTCAACTAATTCTAATAAATAATTTTTTATATAATTTAATTAAATTCAGGGTGTTACAGCCGGCAAGGAATAGGGAGGAGCTCGGTTGAGAGAGAGAAAGACTTGGAGGGAAATTCAACTTTCCTTCCTTTTTTGTTCTTTTGATTTCAGAGAGAATTGAGAGAGAAAAAGTGAATTTGAGTGTGAAATTTAACAAATTATTCTTCCTTCTTGATTTATGAAGGGAATGTTTTATATTTTAGGTGTTAATTTTGGGTTTTGGAGTGCGTTGGATCCATAATTATGTCCAAATCGCCTTTATTTGAATAATTTTTGTACACAGCCCGAAACACCGAGAACCGTGCGAAATTTGAAGTTGAACTCTTCACGAAAAATATCTGGAACAAAAAATTGCTTGCAAAAGTTTAAATTTCAACACAATCGGATGAACGGTAGAGGAGATATGAATTTTTGAAGTTTCAGCATACTTTTCGGGCATCTGACACATGCAGAATTTTATTGCGCCACTCGAGGAAAACACTTCGAACGAGGATCTTCTGATACAAATCCAAACTCGGGATGTGAATGACAGTCGAAGCCAATGGAATTTGTGAACTTTTGACACCAGTCCCATCGCGTTTCGATAAAAATCGAGCGAGATATAATTTTTTGAACACTGCGCGTCAGATGAAATATTGCTCGGTTTGGCTCAAATTCACCTTCAAAGAATACAATTCTGGTATTGATCCGTAAGGAATTATTTCTCGGCTTGTGAATGAAATTCAGATAGGACTTAGATTCGGAATTTTAGACACCGGTCCTGCTCAGTTTCAATATTCCAGTCAGGAGTTATGAATTTTTAGTGTACCGTGAGCACAGTTCAGCCATAAAACTCAGTTTATTCTACTTAAAAGATCAATTTTTCTGGAGACTTTATTCACACAATTAGCTTCTGAACTGAGAATGAAAGTTGTAGATAATATTGATAGGAACTTGCCAGTCAAAAAATCATCCGAAAATACCCAACGAGCTGAGAGTTATGCCTTCTGGAGCGCCCAAAACGCACCAAAAACCCAAAATCTGCTTTATTAAGAAATGAATTATCGAAGTCTTTTAATTGACGAAATGGCCTCCGATCTGAACAGATAACCTGGAGAACATATTTAAGTGGTTCCAATGTCCGTGGAACCAACCCGAGAAGACCTTCTGACCAGAAAATCTTGCCTAAAGCATACGAACCGAAAAATATCAATTTTTGGCTTGAAATAATTTGAATTGGCCGAAATGCACAGTTTCTTCCGCAACCGGAGATGCTCTCAACCCCATGACCATAAGATCAATGATATAAATGTATGTTTATGATAATGGAAATATAAGCCAAAAATGTTGAAATGAAGAGAGTAAATTTTGGAGTACAACAATACTCAATCAATACCCCCACCATGCCTTTCCACAACCCCACAACCACCCCTTTTCTACCTTACCCACCCTTGTTCAGACAACAATCACCTTTTACCAAAAACCAAATCTATTATCTCCACTCCACCAACCAAATTTTGTACCAATCCTTACACCAGATTTCACCTTTACCCACTTTTAGATCTCATAAGTTTGAACTAGCCTTATTTGATGGATCCAATCCTTTGGAATGATTATTCCAAGCTGATAAGTTTTTCAATTTTTACAATCTTCCGCCAAAAAATCATTTATTAGCTTATTTTTATATGAAAGATGACGCATTATGTTGGTTCAAGTGGCTGCATAAAAACAAATTATTGACAGATTAGTTTTCTTTTACAAAAGTTTTGGAATTGTGTTTCGGTCCATCTACCTATGACAACCATCAGGCTGAGTTATTTAATTTAAAATAGGTTGGCTCGATTGTAGATTACCAAACCCAGTTTGAAAACCTAGGAAATCAAGTTGTTGGTTTACCTTGTAATGCCATTTTAAATTGTTTTATTTTCTGGCCTCAATTTAGAAATATGGAATAAAATGGCAATCCTTCACCCTACTATAATATCGCAGGTCATTGGACTTGCTAAAATCATTGAATCCAAACTGGCTGATAAACCCAAATTATCCAGACTTTTTCAAGATAATTACCAAAAACCAGCAAACTCAATCATTCAACCAACCAGTTCAAATCAATCGTAGCTACCATGCCACAAGTAACCTCATTTCCTAAAACCCAATGATCCGTCACATTTTCGCTATGTTCTGTTAGTTGTTTTTGTTAAAATATTGCAATTTTTTCTTACCAAGTGAAGGAAATTATTTTAAGTTTTCATGGTCTTATAGTGTCCTATTAATTAGATGGTTTCAGATACTTCTGATCCTGTTGGAGAGACGAGGAATTGAGCATGCATTAGCCAAATGCGTCCCCAAACGCACGTGTAAGAGGAAAAATGCCATCTCCTGCCAAAACGTGTCACAAGACGCGTGCAAGTTTCCCAAATGCGTGCCAAGATATATGTTCCTGCCAAGACGTGTCTCCACACGTGTTCGAGTATTCACATGTGTTACAGGATGTGCCTCCCTGCCAAGACGCATCCCTAGATGCGTTCCATGCCCTGCAAGAAGTCAGGAAAAGATCCCTCTCTTCCAGAATACGTCCCCAAACGCGTGTGAAGAAGAAAGATTACACAGGAAATCATCCCTTTGCCAGGACGTGTTCTCAAACGCGTTCTAAAAACTAGGACGCATTCCCAGATGCGTGTGCACGTTATTTTTTCGGCTTGATGGTCTGAAAGGCCCAGAAAGTCATAAATAAAAGGGGGAAATGTGTTTGTACAAGGATTGGTTATTTTTGACGAAAAGAACATAGTAGCAGTTGGATGAAACTACCTGGCTAAACATCAACTAATAGGATATCAATGAAGTCGCCATCGAACGTTTTTTATCCCACGAGAAGAAAGAAAAACATCAAGTAAACCTGAAAGGGAGAAATCATAGTCTTTTGACCAGGAGATCGGGGTACGGGAGTCTATTACGCGAGGGGAAGGTATTAGCACCCCCACACGTCCGTAGTACTCTACGGTATCCACTTCTATTTTCTATCTAAGGGGTGTGTTATATTTATCTATCGCTTAATTGCTACAATGCATGTGAAAGAAATAAATAAAGAAAACGCGGGGAAAAGAAAGAAGTATTTACAAAGTTTTGCTCGGTCGAGCCTCGTGACAAGATGCCTACGTATTCCCTCGTGCATAGGGATGTCAATGGGGCGGGGCGGGGCCGGGGGGACACTTCCCCATCTTTTTCCCCGCCATCAAATTCATTCCCCGTCCCCGTCCCCGATCTCACGGGAATTTCTATCCCCATCCCGTTCCCGTGGGATCCCATAGATCCTACATTTATTCATTAATATTTTATTTTTTAAATGTTTATATTTTCTATAAAAATAAAAGCACAAAGAATTCACATATTTATTATGTTATTAAAAATACTAGTATTTGACATTTATTATTTTTATTAAAAATACTAATGGAACACAAAATAATAATATTTTTTATAAATTTCTATAAAATGCTATAAAATTCAACAAAATGAACTATAATACTTTTTAAAGTAACAATATGCCTAAACAACTAAAAAATCCAACAACATAATTATGCTTAAAAACTATACTTCATCAAAACTAATAAGGGATAATTATAAAATTTAGCATCATGAGTATGCTTGAAAAGCTAAAAAATACTACATTTCTCTCTTAATAAATACATGAATATTTATTTATTTATTTTATAAATAAACATAAAGGAAATGACTAAAAAACCTAATCTAAAATATATATATTAAATTAACTATATTAAAATAATAGGCGGGGGTGTATTCCTCCCCCAAATCTCTCGGGAATTTTTCTCCCATCCCCACGGAAAATTCCCATCTTTGGGCGTTCCCATGAGATCCCATTAACAGGTCCAAACTGACATCCCTACTCGTGCAATGGGAAAGTCAGAGTGTCGTAGTTCGGCTCATATGTTTTGGTGGGTTACAATGTTTTTTATGGGAATTTCTCTTTCGAATCCAAATAATTGCAACTCGTGTTTCGCGTTGCAGCTATAAGAAGTCTTATGTTCGGCCGCTCACACACTTAGCAATTTGTTCGAACTTGAAAGGGAATATCCTTTTCGAAAAGGTTTTAAAAAGAAAAAAAAGTCCGTAGACAAAAAGTTTTGCAGTGAGGTTGGTTGCTTTTACCTTTGAAAAGGAGTCTGAACCATTATTAAGTATTTTGTTTTTCAAAAGAAAAGAAAGCAAGTTTTAGTTTTATTACATGCAAGGATGCAAAAGAAACTAGCAAAACAAAAAGAGAAACTAACTAGTTCTACCCTTAATGTTATCATGCAAAATTGAACCTAAGGTTGAGGATGAAAGAGAATATCTACCTATGTTGACATGCAAATAATGAAAATCCTAATGTCTAGACTCGAGAGATATCCTAACCGAGCGGTCCTAAGGGGGACTATCCTAATATCCGTATTGGTTGTAGAACCAAGGGATGCAAAAGGATGAAGCAAACAAATGCTTTGGTAAAAGCACACACACAATGCAATGCATAAACAAATGATTCACACATGTGTAGGAGAAGAAGGAAGTCTCATAGTCTGCGACGATAATGAGTATACCGGATTCAACCAGGAGCCGACCATTTGATTCCCGTGAAAGGTATCACCGCATGATATGAGATATCAAGTGTGAAGAGTATATGAGTGCGAGTATCAGCAATAAATGTGAACTCCAAGAGAAGGCGTAGAGTGTCAAAATAGGGGACTCTTGCCATTTTTATTATTGACTCGATAAAAGGAAGCAACATGATTCGCGTGTGCTGAGCTGACACGGACTAGAACTGTGTGGGGGTCGATTTCGAACCCTTTCCGCGCGCCCATCATATCATCATCACATACAACACCATAGATCTCATCAAAGCAGGTTTTTGCTTGGTGGTGCCGCTTAGCGGTTTGCATAGCCACTCTTGACCTATGCAAGCACAAAAGTAAACACAACGAACAAAGGTACCTCCCTATGCACGGAAGAGGATTTTAAACAAACCACACACAAGTAGCAAACAGAATTTCCCTAAACGGATCTTTAATTAAACCAGAGGGGTTCCTGAACATGCTCCAACTACGGAATCCCCATCATGCATCTCTATTCCTACTTCTCATGGAAAAAGAAAGCGGTAAAACCCTACTTCTCATGCTCCCTAGAAAAGCGGTAAAACAATGCGATAAAAAGGTATAGCAAATACCACACGGATAATAATCCGTAAGCAATAGCAAGCTAAGAAATACTCCGGAAAACTTCAAGTACTGCTGCCAAGCAATAGAGAAAATCGGTGAGTAATGCACGGAGGCTTGAAAGCATGATCGAAATGTATATTCGTACACATCTGAGACAAATAAACCTACAAGAGACTGTCATCCAGACAATGTAGACAAGAGAATGTGCGTTCTTACGCAAATGAGTATCGGAATGTGCGTTCGTACATATTCTAAACAAGATAACCTGCAAGGAAGATGAAAACCAAACAAGAAGACAAAGAGTGTGCATTCGTATGCAGAATAAGTGTCAGAATGTGTGTTCGTACACATTCGAAACGAGATACATCTGCAAGAAAGGTCTAAACCAAACAAGTAGACAATAGGATGTGCGTTTGTACGCAAACAAGTATTAGAATGTGTGTTGGTACACATTCAAAACAAGATGAACCTGCAAGAAAGGTGAAAACCCAAGAAAGCAAACAAATGGTGCTCGTTTGTATGCAAATAGGTATCAGAATGTGCATTCGTACATATTCGAAACAAGATACACTGGCAAGAAATGTGAAAACCCAAGCAAACAGACAAATTGTGCGCGTTCGTATGCAATAGGTAACAGAATGTGTGTTTGTACACATTCAAACCAATTGGATAACCTGCAAGAAAGGTGTAAATCCAAACAAACAGACAATAAAATACACACGCATGTGTGCAAGCAAGGGATATGGATCTTACACATCCAAATCTCAACTAAAAATGCTCAGTGTACCTCGCACATGGAATAAAGTGTCAGAATTAACAAAGCAAGTGTTAGAAATAAAACACTGAATGCAAAACCGACCATGTACATGATGATACACTAGTATAATCACATAAGAAGTGAAATAAAATCACAAAAATCGGCTTGGGAAAGCACTTTTCCGAAATTGGAACAAAAAAGTCAACTTCTCGGAATTGATTAAGAATCGCATGGTTGCTTGCAAAAACGTCAACAAATTCAAAAATGTGGTCGGTTTTAATTAATTCCGAGTGGAAGCGGCGTTTTTCGGACCTTAAAGGAACGGGGCAGCGATAACGTTTTAGGCATATTGCGCTCACAATTTGGTTCTAAAACCATCAAAAACAGTTTTAGAACGTGCCAAAACATTGGGGACAACTATCGTTACCTTGGACTTTTGAGGAAAAATGAGTTCCGATGCGTAAAATCGCCTAAAAAGGCTCACGAAACACCAAAATTCATGTACCGAATCAACTTCCGGTTCACTTTTGTTTTAGCTTTAAAGTAGGAAGTGAATTAGAATTTAATTCGTGTACATTTACTAAATAACTCAACAAAATAAGATGCAAGTTATGTACAAGATTCAATGTTGTTTGAAGGAAAATAAATGCAAAAATATGCATGAAAATGCATGTTTGTTTACATTTTTTATGAGGTTTCCATGTATGGAATGCAAATGAATGACACACAATATTTTCAATGCAGGCTCAATGTATCCTACATCTAAGAATGATGCAAAATATTGATTAATGTCAAGCGAAGTCAAAGATGTAATGTATCATGATGCATTAATTATGTGCAAACAAGAATGCATCTTTAACATGTGAAAAATGTGTGAAAATGTGAATCTGACACACCTTAACGTCATTAAAATCAAGCTTTGACACCTAAAGTCAATTTAATTATTTAACATGTTTGTAGATCAATGCATGAAGATGCAAGATGTGATCTAAATGCAAGCCTAAATGCATAATGTACAATGCAAATGCTTCCTACAAGTCAAAATGCACCTAGAACTACATTTCGACACAATTACATTTGCAAACAAGTCTTATTTCACATGAATTCAACTCAAAACATCAACCTAAATTCTATCTAACACATGAGCATGTGATAGGTGATGCAAAGGTTCAATTAAAGTGACCTAAATGCAAAAAAAAGAATTAGACAAGTGTATGTGTGTTCTATGTACAATTTTTCTTCACACTGACACAATAACGTTCATAAATCGGATTCAAATCAAAGAATTCACAAACAAAAATTCAAGAATCGGAATCAACACATATAATTCAATCAATTCCAATATTTAATTTCAATAAAAGTCAAAATTGGAAAATCAATTAAAATAAGCACTTAATTGAATAAGCTACTTACTTGTTTTTGAAGTTTGAATTGAATTGTTGAAGAAAATACCAAGATCCATGAGAATTTAATGAGAATTGGAGAAAATAAGCCTTGATTCTTTAAAATTTGAAGAAAAATAAGAGAGGGAAAGCTTCCTTAGTGAATAAGAGGCTTGGACCGAGCTTCCTAGGGAGGAGGAAGAGTTGGCCGTGTGAAGAGGAGATTTGGCCGAGCTGATAGGAGGAGAGGAAGGAAGATCTGGCCGGCTAGCCTTGGCCGGAAGAGCAGTTGAAGAGAGAAGGAGACCGACGCAGATGGAAGGGCGCGATCGGAAGAGAAAAGGCTGGGAGCGGAGGGTGTGTGGCTGATTGGAGATAGGGGAGGACGGCCGGAAGGAGACCGGTCCGACTGAGGTCTGACCGGTGGAGGGAGGTTTGGGCGATGGTTGGTGTGGTGATTAGGGGGCTGCTCGGTTTGAGAAAGGAGGGAATTTGATTTTTCCTTTGAATTTTGGCTTTGTGAGTTGAGAGGAAAATTGAGAGGAAAATGAAGTTTTGAGTGTGAATTTTAACAAATGATTCTCTCTACCAACTTTGTGAGTGGAAAAATATATTTATTGTGAGAAAAATTGGGCTTTGGAGTGCCTTGGATCCATAATTAGGCCCAAATCGCGATTATCCGAATTATTTTCGTCCACAATCTGTGCGAAATTTGAAGTCGGACTCTAAAAGAAAAATATCCGGAACGCGAAATTGTTTGTGTGAGTCTAAAATTCGACTCAATAAGTCGAACGGTCCAGGAGATATGGATTTTTGAAGTTTCAGCACACTTTTCAGGCATCTAACACGTGCAAAAAATGAATTGCGGTCTTCGAAGAAATTGCCTCGAATGAGGTTCTTCTGATCAAAATTTGAACACGGAGTATTCGTAGAAAACGAAGCCAACGAAACTTGTGAAATTTAGGCATTAGTCCCACCTCGTTTCGATAAACATCGAGTGAGATATGATTTTTCGAACTTCGCGTATCAGATGAAAAATGCTCGGTCCGTCTCAAAATCAATTCCAAAGAACATAAAACTGCTCTTAAATGGTAAGGAATTGGCCCTGGATTTGTTCATGAGAATTGTACAGGACTTTGATACGAAATTTTATACACTAGACCCGCTCATTTTTGATGTTCCAGCTAGGAGTTATGAATTGTTTAGTGCGCCGAGAACACGGTACAACACTAAAATTCCGTTTATCCCACTTGAAAGATCAATTTCTTTGAGGCCTTTCTTCACACAATTTGCTTCCGGTTCATGAACTAAAGTTGTAGATAATAGTGAGAGGGACTTTCCAGTCAAAAATCATCATAAAATACCTGAGAAGATTAGAGTTATGCCCTTCAGAGCGCCCGAAACGCACCAAAAAATCTAAAATTCACTTTATTGAGAAGTGAACAAATAAAGTCTTTTTCTTGACGAAACGACCTCCGATCTAAACAGATAAACTGGAGTATATATTTAAATGATCCTAATGAATATGAAATCAAACCAAAATAACTTTCTGACCAGAGAATATTGCATCAAGCATATGAATCGAAAAATATCGATATCGGTCTCTAAATGATCTGAGATAGCCGAAACGCACAGTTTCTTCCACAATTTGAGATACTCAGAACTTGATAACCATATAGTCAATGATATGCATTTATATGTATGTATGTTTATGATAATGTAATTATAAGTCAAAAATATTGAAATAAAGAGGGTAATTTTGGGGTACAACATTGGAGAACTCAGTTTTTATGCTAGGATTGAAGATTTTCATGAGCTCTTGCAATTGAAGACCAGATTTCCATCATTAATCTATAATATCTACAATCAACACTATATTTTCTGTTAAATTTATGAGTAGCTAAACCGTCCAATGTTAGGGGTTGATCCTGATTTTTATTTGTAATGAATAAGATTATACCTTTGCAATGACAAATTGGTTTGTTTCATATTTGTTTGTTCTCTTACTGTTGTTATTGCTTTTTCATGTTAGATAAACGAAAATCGTTTAGTATGATACAATTAAGCCGAACAAGTTGTTGTTCATGATTTGGTTGGGAATATATTCAAGTAGATATTGCCTAGGACTATGAATATCCTTTGATAATTGGAGTATTTTTGACATTGAAAAGCTTAATTTCAAATATAATTTCCTATGGACATAGTAATTAGGTTGAATGATTACAGAATTATTTCTAAGGACTTAGGGTAATAACTCATAAGGGGCGATAGTCACCTGTTCAAACTAGTTGTTTCAAGATATGATAAGATTCGTTGCATCATAAAATCAGAAACCGACCCTAGCATGCCACTCATTCCTGTTCATTTCGTCCATATATTTTAGTATTTTCTGTCTAAAGTGTTTTGAATTCAAAGATTCTTAAAATTATAGTTTTTGTTTAATTGAACTTATAACGAACTCAATATTTTCTTCGCAATCCTCGAGATCGATATTTGGGAAATTCCCTACTATTACTACATTGGCAATAATAGTACACTTGCTATTTTTCCGATAAAGTTTTTGGCGTCGTTGCCGTGGACTGCCAAAATACAAAGTTAATTGTAGTTTAATTGAAATTTTGTTGCTTTGCAATTAAAATTTTATTTTTCTGTTTTTAATCACTAATTATCTGTCTAATATGTTTATGCGAGGTTAGGCCTCAGATGAATTTTCTTTTGACGTAGAGATCGAAAAAACCTTTGATGCCCGACGTAAGAAAACTCGAGAAGCGATACTGAAATCAGAAGAAGACAAGAATTCAGTGCAGTTAGAGTCAACATCAGATTATGAAATTATAAAACCACCAGCACCTGAGAGACTCCTTGGTGACTATGTTGGAATAAATGCACCGGCTGGTAGATTGAAAATTGTTAACCAATTGGTAAATGTGTCAAACTTTCAGCTGCATTCCAACACTATCACTCAACTCAAGAGGATATCCTTCTCTAGAAGGCCGAATGAAGATGATAACAAGCATCTACAAAAGTTTCTTACTATGAGCATCATGTTGAATATAGATGGGCATAAATGTGAAGCTAAGAAGTTGCGTATGTTTTCGTTCACTTTAGCTGATGAGGCTGAAAATGTGTTTTATTTCCTTGCGGTTGGTAGCATTACTTCTTGGGAAGAGATAGAAATAACATTCCTGAATGGGTACTTTCCAGCATCAGTATTCATGAGAAAAAAATATGAGATCTTAATTTCAAGTAGAATGAGGGTGAGTCACTAGGGGATGCCTATAAAAGATTTAACATACTCATAGTGGCTTATCATACTCATAATTTGGATCAGACTGAACAGATGCAAATGTTTGTGAATGTGCTTAGGATCAAAACCAAGCAGTTAATTGACACAGCAGCCAGTGACTCATCTAATTTTTCAACAACCACCGGTTAATTAAAGCCATTGCAACAAATGAGCATTTGAAGTTATATGACAGGGTTAAAATCAAGTAAGAGGGAGTCATTGATTTAAAGTTAGAAGCCAACAAGCAGATAAAAATGGAATAAACAATTGTTGCAGAAGTAGAGAAGAAGCTGAAGGGAATGAACATCAATACTCAATAAGAGGATCACATTAAACAAGGTCAAAGTTCTGTGTGTGAAATTTGTAGCGGACCTCATAATACTATGCACTATCTAGCAACTCCATAACAAATTGAAGATATAAATTTCTTGAAGAATAATAATCCTTATTCTAACACCTACAATCCTGGGTGGAATAATCATCCTAACTTTTCCTGGAGGGATCAAAGGGGAAATGTTCAACAACAGGGACAAGGTCAATATTATAATTAGTATCAACAATAGAAATCCCCAAAGAAAGCAGATTGAGAGTTAACTATTGAAAAGATGGCAGCTCACAGTATTCAGTTTCAAGAGGAAACAAGAAACAATCAAAAGAACACTTCCGCTTCCATTGAAAATCTCGATATTCAGATGGATTAGATAGCACAACAACTAACAAATACTAAAGAACCTGGCGCTCTGTCTGGTGCCACAGTTACAAACCCAAGAGATAATCACACTATGAATGTGGTTGTGACAAGAAGTGGCAAGTCTAGTGGTAAAGATGTTGAAGAGGGAATTGGAGAGGAATGTTTGCTAGAAGTGGATTTAGAAATCAGAGATGATTAGAAACAAGCGAAGGAAGTTGTGATACCGCTATTGAGTGCAAAGGAAAAGCAGAAAAATCCAAAGCAAAAAGTCATTCTACCATATCCTACAAGAGCAAGGAAGAAAGATCTTAACGATTTTTTTTTGGAGAAATTCTTAGAATTATTCAAGAAGTTTGAGATTAATATTCCTTTTGCTGAAGCTTTGGAACAAATGCCAATTTATGCCAAATTCAAGAAAGACATCATATCCAAGAAGCGTTCCATTAACACTGGGCCGATAATGCTAACTGAAATATGTAGTGCTATTTTGCAGGGTCTAAGAATTCCAACAAAGAAAAAGGATAGAGGTGCAGTCACTATCTTGTGCATCATCGGAGATATATCATTCAAAAAAGCACTTATTGATTTGAGGTCTAGTGTAAGCCTTATGCCATTGTCTATTTATAAAAAACTTGAGCATGGTGAGGTGCAAGACACTCGTATGACACTTCAATTTGCATATCATTCAATGAAAAGACCTTATGGTATTGGGACTGACGTTCTTGTGAAGATTGACAAGTTTGTGTTCCCTGTTGATTTTGTTGTTCTAGAAATGCCAGAGGATGAGGAAATCTCGTTAATTTTGGGAAGACCTTTTCCAGAGACAGGAAGATACATGATAGATATTGAGAGAAAAAACCATGACACTTGAAGTCTATGATGAGAAGCTAAAAATCGATGTGATAGACACCATGAAATTCAAAGATGACGGAGGTACGAGTAAAAAATTGGAGTGTTAGACACAATTTTCATTCAGGTAGATCAAAACAAAATTCCCGAATTACCTATGGAAAGAGTTCTTAGCCTATCAATTTCTGAAAGCAATAAAGAAATAGACGAGAAAGAGTCTGAAGTGCTAACTATGTTTGAAGCACAACCTCTGTGGAAGAGATCGAAACCACACCGGTAGAAAGATTTGAGACCACAACAATCCCCAAAAGAGAAACAAGAAGTCAAAAGTGGAACAAAGTTGAAACAGCTGCCTGAAAACCTCAAATATATTTTTCTTGACACTAAAGAGAAATGTCCAGCTATCATAAATTCTAGCCTCAAAGAAGTTCAAGAAGACCAACTCATCAATGTACTCAAGAAATACAAAAGTGCTATTGGATGGGTCATTGAAAACTTGAAAGGTATTTGTAATATCCCAAATCTTAATAGTTATTTATTAATTATTTATTATATATGTGTGTTATTTGAATATGTGTGTTATTTGAATAATTGAATTTTATGAGTAGAAATAAGATTTATTGGTGTTGGGCCTAATTATAATGAATAGAACTAATAAGAAGGTGTTCTTTTTTAAGCCCAACTAGAGTTTACTAGTTAGTAAGGGTTGAGAGGAAATAGATATTAGAGTTATCATTTGGAGAAAAAAAGAAAAGAGAAGAGGAAAAGAGAAAAGAAGAGGAGAAACCCTAGAAGCTAAATCTACAAGAGGTAAGGGGGAGAATATTCATTATTATTTATTTGTATGTTATTGGGTGGTTATTAGTAATATGCTATAGGATTGGGTATATCAATTTCTAGGTTTTTGTTAACTCAAAATTGAATAGGAAATTTGGGGTTTATGATGAGAAAAAATTGATTTGATGTTATAAAAAGGTTCCCTATGATGTATACATGTTAGATGATGCTTAATTAGTGATAAATGAGCATCAAAACTGTTTTGGGGAGAAATTCATGCCCGTGAATCATAAAAGCGCGCAGCATGTAGAAAATTGTTTTCTTTAATTATGCATGAATGGTTTAGGGGATTGCTTGCTTATGATTTATAATTAATTTACATGAATTCTAATAATTTTTTGATGAGATTTGGATTGGTTTTGGATGCGATTTCAATGAATTCAAGTAACATGAAATTAGTACATGTATGTTGTATTTTGGTGAATTGTTGAGAATAACATGTGTTGGCTTGTATGCTATATGTTACTTGTGATGTGTGATGATAGTAAATGATATGTGTATTGCTTGTTGATGATGAGACATTATGTTGTGCAAAAGAGGTGATAATTCAAAGTGTTGAATTATTGTGGTATGTTTGAATAATTGAGGTTGGTGATAATCTTAATTGCATATGTTGTCAGTTAATTGCACATGCATTCACGGGGAGTTGGAACTCCGGTATTGGTGGTCTTGATCATTAAGTGGAAACATAGGCGGTTAAACTTTGGGTTCACAATGTGCTTGATCCTATATGGAAAAAGAAGCGGTGAACTATATGTTCATATTGGTGGGATTTGGTCTTGTCCGAATCGGAAGCGTTTCTTTGATTCTAAGTTATTGAAACGGAAGCGAGGTGAGCTTTACGTTCACGATGGTACCACATGCATGAGTCACATCGCATTATTGTCTCATGTGTCATTAAAGAATGTATGTTTTATGTTGGAAAACATGGAAGTTGGATATGTGAATCATTTGATTGATTGTGATGGTGACATTTATGCTATATGTGATAAATGTGGATATGTTATACTGGGAATGTTTGTATAATGATATTCATTGCTATTTGGATTGTGAAATCTTATTTTATGGAATATCATATGAAGTGTGGAGAATTCTTTAATAGATGTTGTTTCTATATTACTTCCAAATTATATACATTTTGGTAATGATGTGAATTTTCACTCTTCTGTTGTGATATTGCCTCTATGTGGAGAAACTTAGCTTATTTTATCTACTTTTCCTAGGTAGTGAGTTATTGTTCTGATCTATGTAATATGGAGGATTATATTTGAGTTCATGTTATGACTTGTTTGAGAGATATTTGTTATCACTCTCTTTTATTTGGATATGTATAAGATTATGTGATGATTGACTTTGGTGTCTAGTACTTGAGATGTGATTGGTAGTATGGGATATCAATCATTTATACTTTGTTGATGAATTAATTATTCCGCTGTGAGATGCATGCTTCATATTATTATGTGAAAAAGTGAATACGTGTTATGATCATGACCAGCACGCAATTTGATATTTGTGAGTATTTGTGTAATCAATGTGACGTCCTTTATGAGATGCATGACAAATTTACGTTGATGTACGCTATATTTATTATGGGGGTAGAAAATGGATATTACATTATTAGCCCTATAATTTGCATGCACTAGAATACCATAAAACAATAGGATTAGGTTTACTAGAATCAGACATTACAGCACAAGAAATATAATTGATATGCTTAGGAAAAGAGGAAAAGCTCGTTTGCTTTGAAAAACCAAAGTCAGGTGGCCGTAACCAAGTTTGGAAAGCAATAAAGGCCACTTGGATCGAGAAAGACTTCAAGAAGCAAGTGCTTAGAAACTTGATATTTTATATAGCATTTGTTAGCAGTAAATTCAAAGACCACATTGTTGTCCTTAGAGAATTTGGAAATTGATAGTAAATTTCGTGTAACACACAAGGAACAAGGAGAATGTCACTTAACATGAGAGGAGAATGATGCATATTTTTAGAGATAACTTTAGAGGAACCTATGCATGTAATAGCTAAGGACTGACCATTGGAAACACATACAATAGTTGTACCTGAATAAGATTGCTTAGCATGCAAGAAATGTGCATAGGGAGTGGGATGGTGAGAAGCATCTAAGTCTGTGAACCATGCTTGTTTCTCAAGAGGAGTACTCATGCGTGTGAGCCATCACGACTATGAAATTTGTGTCTGATGTGAAGGCCTCAACTTGATCAGTTGAGGAAGAATATGCAGGCATGTGTCCTCTGCCACGGTTCATGCATCCTTGAACACGAATACCTGCTGAAGTTTCAAGCACGCCACCTGTTTGCGAATTTGCGTGAACCAAATTTGTTGAAACATTCAAAATAGCTAGTTCTTGTCTGGACTTATCAAGCTGAGCTTCTTGCATATAAAGAAATACTTTAACATCAGATAGTGAGAGAAGTTCATGACTACCATACATTTGCATAACAAAAGAGTTATATTCTTTAGGTAAGTCCTCAAGAACAGAGTCAATTTGATCTTGTTTAGTGACGGAATCACCAACTGCCAAGAGAGAGTTAGCTATAGATTTCACATCAAGAACATATTCAGTTACATACTTGTTACATATCTTCATTTATTTCAGTTCAACACGCAATTGCCTCACACGAGCTTTCATGTGAGCATTGAAGTAGCAATGAACTTTGTCCCAGACTTTGAAAGCATGCTTGCAAGCTAGCACATCAGGTAGCACCGACTCTGAGATTGTCGAGAGGAGCCAGATGAACACGGCCTGATCTTGTACGATCCATGTTTCATATTCTGCAGATACATTTCCATTGACGTGGTTTTGTTCAGTCTTGAACTTTGGTGGAATCTCAATTTGAGGGCTTATAACAAGTTTCTGCACTCTATGAGTAGTTGTTCTATTGAAGCTTGATGAAAAGTTTTGGTCCGAAATGATGAGTGGAGTTTGAATCGGAGATATTCCCAAAGACTGTAGAAGTTGGTGGTGCAAATGAGCCAACAGTGGCTGTAGGGGACGAATCCGCCATAGAAGCTCAAGGAAGAAGGTTGAACTGTTGAAGGTAATCCAAAATGGTTACAGTTAGAGAGCGGAAGAGATTGTAACTGGTGAATGATACCAATACCATTTATGCTTGCACGAATGATTGATTATTTACAGTGTGTAGCACCTTTATATATAGTGCATGCTGGTGTTAGTTTAGTTTAAAGGAGTTGTAATGTTGTGGCTCATTGCATTGTTGTTGGAATTGTTCCTGCTCAAATTACTGTCATTCTTTGAATCCCACTGATACGCTAAGCACCACAATAGCCCTTAAAAAAAGGCAAAGGAAAATCGTGGACGGCAGGATTCGAACCTGCGCGGGCAAAGCCCACATGATTTCTAGTCATGCCCGATAACCACTCCGGCACGTCCACATTTGTGATTGTAGATTCTTCCGTTTAGTAAAGATGTCATACATACTATTAAATTTTCAATAATCTTGGTTTCATTCACGTTCTCTCGTTAAGTTTTGCATTGTTTTTTATTTTTCTTTGTCACTTCTATTTCTTAGAGCATTATTAGAAGGAGAAGATGAATTACTGCATCATCAGAAGAACATACACTCTCCAGATCAAATCCTAATGATGAGATGAAATGAAAAGTTAGAGATGGTTTTATAAGTATTCTAATATCTAAATATTGTAAATAGTTTATTTAAAGGTAATATTTTTTTCAAGTGCATTTCAAGGTGGTTTTAAAAGTTTAGGGAACCAGTTCAATGGTGACAAGAGGTGTATCTTCATTAGAACCGGAAGTTTGAGGTGGTGTAGTGTGAATTAAGTTTAGAAAGGTCATATCAACAACTTGTTGTTTCTTGAACTCGATGACACAAAGCTTATGAACTAGCAATAGGACTACAACTTTATCAAGGTCCGTCATGATACCAAACTTACTCTTAAAACATAGATAATTGGTGCATAATCAGAAGGTAATCCTTCAAGAATCACATCAATGTGATGACTGCTTAGAATATGATCTCCAATGAAGGGTACGGCATCAATAATCTTACGAATCTTGAGAAGATAGTCTTGAATTCATGAGTTTTTAAGCATTGATTTAATGGATAATTCTGCTTATGTTACATGCATCTTGGAGAGTGATACAATCATATAACACTTGGTTATGGGTGTCTTATTGGCAGACCAACAACATTTGGTTTCATGTGGATGCTGCTTATGCTGGAAGTGCTTGTATATGTCCAGAATACTCTCACTTCATTGATGGGGTTGAAGAAGCTGGAAGCTCCATAAATTAACTTCAGGGCTTTGTTTTTACCTATGCAATATGTTCTTCCTCATTGATGATAAACAATATGTGCAGGTTCTATCAGGTGAGTACATTCTACGTTTTGCAGTAGGAGCGCCGTTGACAGAAGTGAGGCGTGTTAAAGCTGCGTGGCAGATTTTGCAAGAAAAAGCCACTGCTCTATTAGAGAGTTTATAGGATGAATCTGCTCTCGAGGCATTCACTATTTATTTTCATGTCATCCCCGATTTTATTTCATATATATGCATCAATTATATAGGTATAGTTAGTTTATTAGAAGATTGTCTAGGAACATTAAATTGATTAGGAATCTCACATTATTATGTGCTTGGTCCTTGCAACTATTTGAAAGGACTAGAGTGATCCTAATGCGGTCTAAAGGAAATGAAATGAAATGAATTGAGGAGGAATGCAAGTGCAAACCACAAACTCAGTGAAATTATGTACATTTATGTATGGTTCGACCTATTGACATCATAGATGAGTCTTAAACCACACGTATCATCTTGAGCGAAAACTGGAGATGATGAGAATTGTCAACTAAATTGGATTGAACTGGTGAAGGAACCGATGAGACATGGGTGAAAGAAGGTGGCGACAACGGTGGAGGTGACTAAACCACTATGGATTGCGTTCAACAATCTGATGCCGTTATATAAAGCATAGAGAGAATAGACATTCTCAGTTCCAACTAATTTTTCGTTGATGTGAAAGTAAGTTACAAGAGAGATAAATCGTTTGCATTTATAGTTATGCAAACACTTTACCTGCTAACAGATTTTTCTATCACATGCTGACACTTGTTAGTGACATTAGAGAGTTAGGATAACTAACTGTACAGTAAGTCATTAGTTAGGCAACAACAGCAAATCATGGCTTAAAAGTCTAACTGAAAGATATCTCTAATACAATATTTCAAAAAAACTAGGGTGTAAGTAAAACAAGGATTCATTGTTTTTTTTGCAATAGTGTTTGTCATAAGGAAGATATGCACCATTACCGCAAATCAAATAAACTGTAAAAGAGACACTGATAGACTAACAAAAAACTGAGAATATCTAAGCAAAAGAATTAATTGAATATAATAACATGTATCATACACAGAACATCCTTTTCCATTAAAAGAGTATAAGCTCCGAGAGCAAATAAATATATAGGACAATTGCTCAAATCTCAATCACTCATTAAGTGTTAATACTAAATAATAAACAAATCTAAATAATCGCCAAGAGTTCAAAAGGAAATAATCATCTTTGCATCTTGTTAATGCCCATTGAGTCTAATCAAACTTGAGCCAGTAATTTTCTTAGCTCTTCTATTAGCTCCCAAGGATCTTCTAATCTTAACTAAATCATCCCATTGCTCTGTGTTAGCATAAATGTTAGCCATGACAGAATAAACCCCGCCATCTTCAGGCTTTATCTCCATCACTTGCTGAGCTGCTTGCTTTGCAATCTCAACATTCCCATGTATCCTACATCCCCCTAACAACCCACCCCATGCAGACACATCAGCCCCACCTGGTATCACTTTTATCATCTCCACTGATTCTTCAATCAATCCAGCTCTTGCCAACATATCAGCCATGCACCCATAATGCTTAGACTCTCTAACAACCCTATACACAGTTTCCATCTCATTGAAAATCTTTCGAGCTTCATAAACCAAACCAGCGTGACTGCATCCAATCAACACTCCCAAGAAAGTAATCCCATCAGGCTGAACCCCTTCCGCAACCATTCTAGAAAAATATTCCAACAGAACTAAACCTTTCCCATGGATAGCAAGACCAACAAGCATAGCATTCCATGTAAACACATCTTTATCTTTGCACGACTCAAATACATCACTTGCAATCTCAACGCATCCACATTTTGCATACAAGTCTACCAACCCGGTCGTCAAAAACGAATCAACTATAATTTCATTCCTTGTAATGTAATCATGAACAAACCTACCATGTTCTAGCTCCCCTAATTGAGCACAAGCAGATAGAATCGCCACCAAAGCTATATTATCCGGAACAAATTCCAAACTAATCATCTCATTAAAAAGCTCAATAGCTTCATGACAATATTTAGCATGGCTATAACCCGCTATCATGGTACTCCAAGAAACATGATCCCTTTGAGGCATTTCATCGAACAGTTCACGCGCAGAATCAAGCTGGAAACTTTTAACAAACCCATCAATCATAGCATTGTAAGAAACAATATCTCTATAAGAACTTTGACAGAACACCTTGTGAGCATCATTTACACGGTGATTAACAGAGTATACACAAATAAGCGAGTTGAGAACAAAGGAATCAGCGAGGAACCCGAATTTGATGACTTGGGAGTGAAGAGACTGAGCGAGAGAGAGGGAATGGAGATGAGAAGAAGCTTTGAGGATTAAAGGGAAAGTGTGGAAGTCAAGAGGGAGAGAGAGACGGCGGAGGGAGAGAAAGATTTGGAGGGCGGAGAGAGGGGAAGAGAGGAGGGTGTGGATTCTGATGAGGGTGTTGTAAGAGAAAGTTGTTGGGTTTGGGATTGAGTTGAAGAGGGAAAGTGCGTAGGTTGTTAGAGATGTTTTGGAACATGTTTTGTTTGTGGGGATTAAGGAAGTGAAAGTGGAAAGGATGTTGTTTAAGATTGTGGATTTGTGGTGTGGTAATAAGCATGTTGTGATTGTTTGAGCATGGATTTGGTGAAGATGTTTGATGGATTTGCATTGTTTTATGACGTTCAAGTTTCTCATATGAGTGTGAGTTTCTTGTGTTAGATGAAGAAGCGAAATGTTGATAAATGAAAAATAACGTTGAAGAAGCAAATAGTAAAAAAAAAATTGAAAAACCGTGGACGGCAGGATTCGAACCTGCGCGGGCAAAGCCCACATGATTTCTAGTCATGCCCGATAACCACTCCGGCACGTCCACATTTATGATAACTTCGTTGAAGCTTTTAATTTACTCAATTGGTACCGATGAACATACTAGTATGGTGTAAAATAATAAAGCTTGTATTTTCTAGGGATGTTGCCAACTCTTCCGTATACTTCCTCTATCTCAAAATAAATGTTTTTTTAATCATAAAAATTTATCTTAAAATAATAATTTTTTTACTTTTTCAATGTAACTTTTATTAATTTTATCTCTTATCTACACTCTTTTTAAGATATGATAATACATAACAATCAATACTAATTAAAGGTAATTTTGTAAAAATACTACCTTTATTAACTTAATCATTATTTTTTTTAATCTGTGTAACAAACTTAAACGACTTTTGTTTTGAGACGGAGGGAGTATTAGTTTTACTTTTAGTTATAAGAGTAAAAAAAAATTCTTGAAATCTTGTTTTTTATGTATATTATAAAAAGAAAAATATTAATGACAAACAAAAGAAAAAATTTAGTAAATTTTAGTAAATTAAAGTGATTTTAGAAATAAATTATAATAAAGAAAAAAATTAGTGAATTTTAGTATATTAAAGTGATTTTTAAGTTGATCTTCGGAATGAAGTAAAAGCAAATAATAAAAGTTGAGGGTTAACTAAAAGATAAAGAAAAAGAAGATAATACACCAAATTATATTTATTGGCGCAAAACCATTAGAACTACTTCAATTTCTAAGGATTGTGTATTGAGATTTTCACTACCACAGAGCTTTTAATACATGATCAACCTTCAATCATCTTACATAAGCTTTTATTTTAGGTTTATTTTGAAAAAATTTTAACTAATGAGAGTTCAAGAGAACAAACGTCTATTTATTTACATTACATATTAGAATAATATAGCAGTGATTACGCAAAAAATCTCTACAAAATAATTATATAATCAACACTAAAATAACATTTTAAGTGAGCATAAAAATTTGGAACAATATGACATTAAAGGAGAAAGTGTTTTTTAGAATACAATGAACACATGTCATCCTTTAATAGTAAAAGACTTAGACCTAAAAGAAAACCCGAGAAGGTTTGGATCAAAATGTGGTTCATATATAATTGACTACACTCCAACCATAATCAATTATGACCTAGCAATAATGGAAAGTTTTGATGGATTTTAAGCAAAATCGATTACTAGATCTCTATAATCAATTAATAAACGAATTTTACCTCATAACTGATTGGAAAAGTGTCATAATCTAGTATAGGTTGTGTTTTGCTAGATGATATATTATGATGGTATCTAAATCAATGATGATCTAGTTTAAAAAATTGTGCCTAAAGTGATGTTTATAAGACATTTATGAAAAATATATATGAAGTTTTCATGAAGGAAATATTTGTGAGTGTCTCTACCACATTAGTACATTGAAAGAAATATACATAAGTTAAAATTTTGATCCTAGAAAAGATAAGACAATTAAGCACATGATCAAGTGACGAGTGTTTAGAAAATGAATTTATTTATCAATGTTGTTCTTTTATATTTGATTTTTAAACAAATTGTTAGAAACTTTTTGCTTCTTTATTTAAGTTATTCTTTCTTCTTTATACGGTGATATTCTTGATATCTTGCTTTGTTTTTCCTTTGGCGTCATCAAACTCTTTGTTCTTCTTTAGCATCACCAAAATCTATTAAACACATAGAACTACAAAAAAGTCTTATATAACATTTTATACAAACTACTAAATCTCGTTGAGATCTTTTGAGGTAAAAATATCAATGGGATTAAATTTTATTTTGATATTTGCCCTGGACTAGACAGAGGGTGATTGGTTTGGGGATAAATGTCATTGTGAAAAAAATTCATGCAATGAAAGTGATTCTCTGATAATCGGGGAAGGTACTTACAACAAAGGAGATCAATCTGATTCTCAAATCCAAACGAGATTGAGGTGGAACCATTCAAATGTTTAGTGAATCATGCATGGGTGTGACTCAAGTAAGGGTGGTAAAACTAGCCCGGTCCATTGGGAAAGCATATTTTCCCACCTTACTTTTTTGCGAGACGCGCTAAATTTTTTGGTATGCGGCCTTTGATATGTCTGTGCAACCCTACCCTGAATTTTTATAGGATTTTGCAAGCGCGAGTATTAACATAAAATTTTATAATTTTTAAGGTGTAGTGTCTACAAGCTTATTATTGTTTTTACGGGACTGGCTAAGGTTTTAAGCTTGTTCTCTACACAATGTTTGCCCCGCCCCCCTCCATTTTTTTGCCACATTTGCAGGGTTAGCCTAAATGTGGCGGACATACCCTTTTACCACCCCAAGACTTAAGGTTAGCCTAAATGAGAGACTATTGTAACTGTCTTTGGGTTGTCCCACGGACGAGTGAGCATTAGATAGTGATTTAGTGGCTCAAAGCGAAAGGGGCGGCATTCTCATGTGTTGCGACAATCGATGTAGATCCACCTAAACGCCATCACGTTGAGCAACTTGAAGAGATTGAAAGTATTATTGATTGTTGATCAACGTGTAACAGTTTCCTTAAAATTTCTTGGTGTCTATCATGAAGCGAGGATCTCATCCATTAAGCGGAGACTTTGTGTTGTGTGGGAGTGGTTTGTAATGGGAACATGTACATTAAAATCATGTGGAGTTATTGAAGCATTTTTATGGAAATCACCAAGTTTTTACACGCGTGTAGGGGAAGATGATATGCATATGTCCACTCAATTGTGATTTTTATTTAAAGAAATGAATTGGAGCCATTGGTTGGATTCTTTAAGCTTCAACGGATCATGGTTGTTGAAGTTGACTATTTATTTACCTTTAAAACAAGAACTTGTAACTTATTCACATTTTTTATATTCTTCTTTTCTCAAGGATCTGAAAGAGAATGTTTTTTTTGTTCACTTTATATTCTTTAGGGAAAGCTTTCATATTCTAATTTCTTATTAAATTGTCTGAATTAACGCTAAATCTTATGTCAAACTAATTTAAACCCAAGGTGTTTCCCTTTTCCAATTTTTTTTCATTTCTGAGATTTTATCCAGGTTTGAACATGGAGAATCTCATAAACCTATTCGTAAGAATCCCTCTTTTAGAACTTAGTGATGTAGCATTTATCACTAAACCAAAAGTGACTGACCTTGTCACCAGTATTAACATTAACCAGTTTGGGGTGGAATTTGTCTTTGGAAAAATCGGCTTAGTTAATCTCATTCTCGAGAATGTCATGGATGATCCGAAAGTGCAAACGGTTTTAGGTGTATAAAGTGTCACTTTAAGCACTGACTCAGTGTTGAAGAAGTAATGTGGTGTTTGGAGAAAAAAGGTTGGATGCAGAACTCATAATCATTATTTTTGCCTTTGAACATAGACAAGGAAATGGGATAAAATCTCCATTATTACTTCCTACTAATGCTGACAATTACTGTTGGGTGGATGGTGAAATCTTTGGTTGTTGGTCTTTATATTTTTTCAATGAGAGGTTGGATATGGTATGCCAAGATGTAGAGATGTCCTCTGATTGGTAGATGTATCTAAGGCATAATTGATTATTTTTTTGTTGCTATTATAAGATATGTGGCATCCTCGTGTAAGAATTTGTTTTCATCTAGGTGTAGGACATACTTCCTTCGAGGTCAAATTATATAGTTATTTAGGGGTCGCTCATCTCAAGTGTATTCATTCAATTGAGCGTGTGAAAAACTTTCAATATTGATGTGAAAATAAAAAGAGTCATCATAATCTTATTATATTCTTCCATTGGTCGAAGTATAATGTAATAAAAAATTTGAAGTATACATACACTCTTTTAAGAATTTAAGGGATAATATTTTTTTATAATTCCTCTCAATTGTATTACTCCATCAATTGTCAAATATATTAAAAAGAATTAAATTGGAAATTCATTACAAAGGAAGTATGTATGAAAAAGATTTTTCTTTATTTCGTTCTTATATTAATAATGGTAGCCTAGGACAAAATCCTTAGTACTATCATAAGTCTCCAACTATTGGAGCTTCTCCAAAGATACAAGGGATGCTTTCATTTTTGTGATTCTTTTCATGAACGGGTCTATTGTCAACGAGCGGTAGATTGTTCACCAAATAGAATCCACATAGATTGTTCACCAAATAAAATCCACATAATTTCTAGTCATGTCATTAACCACTCATGCACGTCTGCAACTAATTTTGATTATGCTTTATTTATACTATTTTATTTTTTTGGTATTAGGTAAATGATATATATGAACACTAATTTGTGTGAGCATCAAATGATATACAATTATCACTCCCTTGTTATCGAATTCATTCAAACCAAACTGGTGCTATCAGAACTGTAAAGCAGAAAGGGAATAAATAAGATAAGACACCACACATCAAATAAATCTGATTTGCAAATTCTATATTTGGAACAAAACAACCAAAGCCATGTCATTTCTTTAACCTACTTTCTAAAAGCTTTCCTCTTATTCCATAGTTAATTAATTAATGTATAGAGAAGATAACTATACAAAGTGTGCTTAAAGTGTACTTAAAAGGAGGTGATGACTTAATTATTTTATCATGAGAAACTCCAATAATTGTTATCTTCTCATTAGGGAAAGATTGTGATTGATATGCTAAATTGAGTAATTATCTTTTAATCCATGTGATGTAGTAACACTTTGTATGTGGCTATGGTACAATCACTTAAAGATTAAGCTAATCTCACTAAAGAATAAGTGGCTATACACCTATATCCACTCATAAAGCATTTGACCTTCCCTCTCCCACCATCTCCATGTTTACAAATTGGACGGTGCCAACATATTGTAACGCTTGTTGTTTTGCCACTACTACTACTTTAACCAACTTTATATTATTATATAACATATATTATTATATAAATATATTAAAGATATTATAATTTAAAAAATTTAAATATAATAAAATTATTTTTAAAATTTTAAAATATTAAATTCACTGTTCCAAGATAATACTTTTACAAATAATTTATTAATATGTACCCAAAAAAATACATATGCTTTTTTCATAAACTTATATTTATATTAGACTATGTAGAATGGTTATATTATTCAACACTTTCTTTTTTTTATTATCCACGTCATCTTCTCTTTCTTCCATCTAATATTTTTAACACTCATTCAATTTTTATTCACTGCAATGGTTTTGTTTAATAAAATTCAACACCTTATTTCATAATCATTCACAACACACTAAAAATTCAAATAATCACAACAACTAATGAAATTTTGTAAAATATTATATGTGGTCCTCACTCTCCCTTATTCAACATGTTGAATCTTTTCAACACTAATTAATCCACATCATATTTAATTAAAGATTCAACTATTAAATAAATTATTCAACACCTTTTTTTTCCTTATACATAGCATTGTATCTCGTCATGTAGTAACTCTTTTAAATTAATCATGATCAGATTATAAGTTGGGAGTGTGATTCAAATAGTCTAATACATGTAATTTTGAATTATATTCTAATACTATATTATAATTTAACTCAATATTACAAAAATATGTCTCAAATAATATATTGCTGTCTACATCTTATCTTATTTATTATGAAACTTTTGACATTAAATAAAAGAAGAATAATAATATTTTTAAATATTGATTGATAATGCTGTCAATATAAATAATTTTTTCAAAATCAATGCATCACCATCATTTATAGGTTATATTTAAATATAATTAAAGCAAAAGTCAACCACAAATATGTTGAGTAAAAATCAATAATTCAAATGTTATAATTAATTAACGGGGCGGTGTAATCAGTTACATCTGATGGGAAAGTTCTTTTGGATATTAAGAAAGTTGTTTTGAAATTGTGTTAGCTAGTTAACCAAACGTGTAACGGAATACACCAGACATGTAAATTTAATTGTTTTGTCTGTGTGCATGTTCGAATATTTGACATCAAGAGTCTGATCATGATCCATAAATATTTGTTGTACAACATGAATACCCTCTCCAAAGATAGATTTCCTACAAACCTTCATCTCTTTGAAGCAAACAATTTCGGCAAATAGTGCAAGCAAATGAAGGTGGTGTTTGGCTACCCAAAAAATAAAATTTTGAAGTGGTCAAGAATGGTGTGAATCCTCTTATCGAATGTGCAACAGATGCACAAAAGACTGCATTCAAGAAAGAAAAAAGAAAGATTACAAGACACTATTTTTTAATGTGTAAATGGTGACAACTTTAAAGAAGTTGGTGATTGCAAATCATCGAAACAAACTCGGAAAATCTTAGAAAAAACTTATGCGGGACTGATAAAGAAAAGATCATGAGTTTACAAACTCACAAACGTCAATTTGAATGGATTCAAATGAGAGAAAACTAGACTATCAACGATTACGTCAATTTAGATGGGTTATTAAAGCTTCATTCCCTAAAAACCAAAATACAAAAGAAGAAGAAAAATCTCAGTAATTTCAATTCAAAATCTTATCCGTAAAGTGATGCTTTTGAGAGATCTTTTGGAAAAATAATTTGAATATTACAACATGTTGCATTCTTTTGCTTTTGGTAACACTATTCTCTTTTTTCTGCTTTTTAAATTCCCTAACAAGTTTGAAACCGGATATATGTTATATCTCTGCCTTTGGAGAGACACTATATATGTATGCTGGAAGTTTAGGGAAATGAGAACCCTTCCCCATTGGTGATTGTCCTTTATTCAAGAAGCCATCAAATCCATATAAGCTAAGAGCCAAGTAACGGCCAGAATATGGAGGAAGAAGAAGGAGAAGATGAAGAGGATGAAAGCAAAATGTATTCAGTTCTTGAACATTATGCTTCTCATCCTTTGAAGAGAGAAGCGTGAAATTAAAAGGCAACTCATAGAAGGCTAAGGGAAGGCAAAGCCTTTCTTCCAGGTTCCATTCACAAAGCAGCAACTTCACTTCACTGGTGATTCCGACAACTGCATCTAATCAAACACAGTCTGTAGTTTCATCTTTAATCAATGTTTATTTAGTGTTGTACTTGTATCTCTTTTCACTCATTCTTTAAACTAGTTAGTTTCATTCTAACTGTGATTGTATGTGATAGTATGTGTCTGTTAAGGCAAACAGCATAAACTGTGATAGTAACTGGTAATGTAATGTTTACCTCTGTACTTTTTGCTGCAAGCCATGAATAAAATGGTAAAGACTTTTGTTGTCACATAGAAAACTTAATTGTTTTCCACTGTCAACATTTACCTTGTGCAATAAACATGTTTGTTGTCTATGCTTTTTCGAATTTATGTGATGAGGCCTGTCCATTTGTTGTTTATGATACTTGGAAGAGCATAACATCTCCACATGGCTGACAGATCAACTTGTAAGAATGTATACTATTGTGCAAAAAATTACTCAACTTATTGTTGTTTCATAAACCTCATAAGAGTGTCATCCATCAATAATATCCACCATTACAAAGTCGTCTGTCGATGTTAATGATATATTCATTTTTTTCTATAAGAAATTAATAGCCAGCAAAGTACATATGCATTTGGACATTGCCTACTAACTTGGTATATATAGAAACAGTCCTAATTTCTCAATCATTTAGTTCAGATAAGCATGGGGAAAAACTTTCTGACTACAAATACACCCTCGAAGAATCACTACTTGTTATAGTGCCTACAGGATTAGTTAATCGCTCTTTTTTTTCACCATCAACAATTCAAGACATCCTATACAACATTTGAAATTAGCTATTGGCAATAACTATAACAAACTCTATTCAAGATCTAAACTCTTCTTCATATTTTCATAAACCATATAAGTAATGCTTGCAGCCGGCACAACTTTGAGGAGATTTGGAATGAGTCCCTTGTAGAACCCTCGAAAGCCTTCGTCCTTAAGGGTTTTCCAGAAAACATCAGACATTCCATTGTAAGCACCAGAAGTGTTTGTAGGTTGTGCTTGCAACCTGAAAAGCATGACAATGTAATGCAAGTCAAAAACAAGCATATGGTATTAATTCTAAAATACTAAATTACATTTTTGGTCTCTTAGGTTATTCTTTAAGTTTCACTGTGGTCCCTTAAAGTATTTCTGTTCCGTAACTTCTGGCACAAAATAATACCTAGTTCGAATAACCTGCAGTGGGTAGACACAAGTAGCTCCAAGAGCACCCGAAACCGTTCCACAGCCGAGTTGTACTAGAGCACCAGGTTCTATTAAAAGGAGTAAAAAACATTTTAAAAGGTTGAAAATAATGGTGTCGATTTACCAATAAGAATACAAGATGTAGGACCGAAATAAAATTAGTTCGAGACATGAAGTAGTTCAAGTAATATCATACCTCTGTCATAAATGATATATTTCTTGGATAACTCTTTCAAGGTGTCATAAGCAGTGAGATCAATGCCTGCATAAGGAATCATACCAAGAAGAGACGGAACAAGCCCTCTATAGAAAGCGCGGGGTCCCTCTTGGACCCATATATCTTTGGTAAGTGTTCCAAGCCTAGGACCCTTTCCACCTTCAGAAGCACAAGTTTGTAACCTAGTTTTGATTAGATCCAAAGGATAGATAGCAATTTGCGCGATGGCACCAGCCATGCCACCCGCAAAAAGTCTTCCGGCAGTCCCAATATCTGACTTGTTCCCTTGACTATCTCCAATTACATTTTTTAGCATTTCGTAGGCGTAAAACTTGATGGCGCTCTCTGGTGCAACCTTCACAACATTCAATCCATTACCTCGGAAAAATCCTAATAAACCGTCGCGTTGCCATATCTTCATTACTGCTGGCATAATTGAAGCATTTCCAGTCTGAATTTGTAATACCACCTTTAAACGATCAAGAGGAGCAGTTGCTGTGCGAGATGCAGCTCCTGCTATTCCCCCGGCGATAAAATATCGGCTCCTGTGCACATGCTTGCTGATGCCTTCAGGAATTACTGCTTGTTCTCCAATGTCTACAAGGCACACCCTCTCCCAATGCTGATATATATTTTCAAGGGTTGCTTCATGAGGATAAAGCAGAAGAAAATCTCGCCATTCTTCAAAAGTGATAATTCCATTATTATCCTTATCAACATGCTCAACAAAGCGCGCAAGTTCCACCTCGTCAATTTCAATCCCTGCAACATCAGAGCTGACTTTGTTTATGATAAATACTACTGGATAAAAATGGAACAGGTGAATGGAGAAATCTTACACAAACATAAGCAAGCAAGTAAGCACAAAATATACAAAAGAATCCACCATCAAAGATTTAAGTTGAATCGGGCTTCGCAATCACAAGCCCCAAACACAGTACAAATCCACAGAGCTGATCACAAATTTCTTTTGAAAATGATTCTATTTCTATAAACAACACAGGCAAACATCTTCAAAAGAAACACATATTCACAAGGTTCACAGAGCAACGAATGATTGTAAAACCTCTGCAGTCTCTCAACATTTGTTCATGCATGATTGATATGAGTTATGAGTTATAAGTTATAAGTTATAACAATAGATATAAATGACCTCTCAAACAAGTCTCAAACAATACATTTCATTTAAAAAGGTTATATAGAATCTACAAATACGACTATAGGATAACAATCTAAGACTTTCCAAGCAAAGTTGCAGCTACGATCACAGCCACAAAATCAGAGACAATGCAAGTTGATGAGTAACATCAAATTTTGTCAACATGTCTTGGCCCACTCAATGAAAAGTAAAAACACTAAGCAACAATCAACAACATACGCACAACAAACACTAAGACGTCAACACCGGTAATAATTTGAAAAGAATAAATAAATTAAACTTAATCCCAAGTCACAAGTGTGGGTGTCAGTTTCTTTTTTCAGAGGTGTTGATGCTACAGAGTATATCAGTGATCACACACAAAAATAGAATATGCATGAAAGGGACAGACTGAAAACATAAGAGATTAATAAAGAAAGTGACATATGAGAGGCTAAAAGAATACCAGCCTTGACAAGAGCATCCCAAAGTTCTTCAGGCAAAATACAGCCATTATGTTCAACATCAATAGCTTGAAAAATCCTATAAAGTTCAAGTTCTTTATCATCCATATAGCGTCTAAAATCATGATAATCGATCCTCCCATCTCTATCCGCATCACAAACCTTGAAAAGCTCCTTAGCATATTTATACTCCGGCGGTATCTGAAGAGCAGACAACCCCGCTTCAATGTGAGGATAATCCAAGTAACCATCATCGGTAGCGTCAAAGAAATTGAACAAACTCCGAATACGAAGATCCCTCTCTTCTTTAGTCTCACGCAAAGCCAAAAGAACATGATCCATTGAAATTGAAGGCGGTTTCTTACCGGAAGTGCCACCGCGGCCGTGATCGGTGGTCGGAGAAGTGGCCGGAGATGATTTGGGTTTGGAGAAACCGACGTGATCCATGTCTATGGCCCCAGACATGTTGGTGTTAATGGAATGGGGTTTTCTGAGAGAGGAAAACCCAATAGAGCATTGGGGTTTAGATCTGAAGAGACAAAATTAGTGGGGTTAAAAAGGTAAAATCAATAGACATAAAAATTGAATTGAACAAGTCAAATATGAAACTAAGAACAGTGAAGAAGAAGAAGATACCTGAAATTCAAGAGAGTGGGTTTCTGAATGGAAAAAGAAAAACTGTTAATTAATTAATATTTATATGGTAAAATAAAATCAAAATCAGGGTAATTAAGAGGGGACAGATTGATGGGGAGAGAGATTTAGATTGTGATTGAGTTAAGTTTTTTTTTATGATAAAGGAAACTTTAGATTATGATTCAATTGTCTCTATTACTTCATTTGGATATAAAATATTTATAAAGATACTGTATAATCTATAATTATGATTAACTTTTTTAAATTTCTACTTTTTGATAGATTTTTGGTTTTGCCTTCCCACTTTTTCACTTAATATTTTCGGTTTTATTAAAAAATTTAGAACCTGACAAATACTTTCAACATAAATAGTACATAAAGTATTATAAATTAAATTAAATTTATAATAATAAAGTCTATTTGTTTTGACTTTTTTTAAAAAATAATTTTTATATTATAATATTATTTTGTGTAAAAAAATTTATAAAAATTTTCTTTATAAAAATTTTAAATGAAAATTATGTTTGAATACTTATTCTTAAAATATTATTTTACATGATTCATCATTTTAGCGGAAAATAATTAGACGACAAAATTTTTAAAAAATTACCATAATTTCTCATAAAAATCATTTTTAAAATATAATTTTTTAAAAAAATTATAATTTTGACTATATTATGATCTTCAATAATGTATATTTATGTTATAGGAAATTAAAATTAGTCTCACAAATTTAGAAAAAACAAATATGTAAATAGTCTCACAATTTAGAAAATACAAATATATAAAAATTTGTAATATTTTAAAAAACAATTTCATAAAATCCATTTTTAAAAATACAAAAAAAAAAAATATTTTTTAAAGCTAAAACAAACTGGCCCTAAAAATAGTCAATTTAAATATTTAATTAAACAAAAATTATGATTAAATTATAATTATTATTTCTTTTAAAAAGTAATAATAATTAGTACATAAACAAATATTATAAATTAAATTAACGGTTAAAATAACCTCGATTTTTTTAAATATCAAAAAAGTAATTACTAAAAATAATTTATTTAAATAATAATTAAATTGAAATTAAAATAAAATAAAACGCGGTGATGGAATTCCTAATCCTAATTTTTTTAAAAAAAACATATATTTATGTTATTAAATCATTCGATATAGTACTACTCTGGCCTTATTTATAAGTAAATATTCTCTTTTTAAGTTCATTGAATAATGAATGTATCTGGTTTATATGTAAACTTGATACATTCGTTATTCAATGAACCTAAAAAAGGAATATTTGCTTATAAATAAGGTCGGATGAAGTGTTTTTTTTGTCAGAATGTGATTATTTTGTTCTTTTTTTAACATACGGATGTATTAGATGGTCCAATTAGTAAAGCTCATTAGGATTTTCCCAAAAGACTGATTTGGAGCCTTATATGAGTTCTATTTTCATCTGCTTCTTTCTTCAACGTCGCTTGTTTGTCCGTCCATTTGCTCTCTTCGATTCAGTCGTTAGTTTCTTCCCCTTTTTTCCCTGTGAGGATTTTTCTTGTAGTTCCAACTCAAAAGGGTCTTTCTGTGGTCATTTTCTATCCTCTCCACCAACACGTTACCATCTGTTTTGATGATGATATTGTTAGCTTTAATTTTTATGCTAAATTCACTGCATTGAAATGGCTTGACACCCTGCTTCTATAGGAACATCGTAGCCATTTATGTCCAATTTTTTGTTCCAAGGGTTTCCTTATTGCAATTTTAAAACCAAACTTCCATGTGTCATTCACGTGGAATTGCCAAATTTGCATCCATATGAATGGTCATTTGCATGTTAGTCTAGGTAAATTGCTTTCTTTCCTTGATTCTACTTTGTTTGTTAGTAAGATTGAGATTGGTGTAACTTTGTGTGATGTCCCCAGTATCCTTTCCATGTGGCTTGTTCTGCTTCATCTGAAATTCTCTAGTGGCGACCCTTATGTTATGATGGCAACGAGTAAACATTTTTCTTGAGTCGGTATCAGTTCCTCTATGGTTTTTTTAGCTTATCGTGATGAACGTTATCACTATTATGGGTAAGATTCTCATGATGATTTGTGGAACCCTTACAATGATTATTACTCCTCTTAGGCTTGTTGTTTATATATCTATGATCTTTGGTTTTATTATCTTGCATGGTTTGATTTTTTTTCATCTAAAGATTTGTGTCACTATTATTCCACATACCTTTGTGTTTGGTCTTTTGCTTTTTCATTTAAGTATTCTCATTGTTATTTTTTTCAAAATTTCATGAACTTTGCTGATTATGCTACCACAAACACGAGCTTTCTCCTTTCTCCCATTTGGTGGTGGTCATCTCGCGCCTCTTTTTGGCCTCTTTTTGAGCCTTCAGGTAGAACTCTCCTTTATCACTGACCATTATTTCCTTTCCTTTTTTGCCTTGTTGACTTGCTTGGAATTTAATTTGGTGTCATTTTCATGAATCTTAATGCCTAATTGTGTCTTCTCTCTATGTTGGTCTCCTCTCTTAAGGTATAATACTTCTAAATAATCTTTTTGTTTTGATATGTACCATGGTAGGGGTGTAGCAGCAAAAATCTTCGAGTTTAAGCCATTGAATTTACTCAACTCGTAAAAATAACAATGAAGTCGCCACCGCACTTTTATTTTATCCAAAGAACTAGGAAAAAACGAATAAAACTTAAAGTAAAATAGAAGTCAACGTATGGGGGTAGTTATGCAAAGGAAATGTATTAGACATCCTAAACATCTACGGTACTCCGCATAAACCTCTTTGAAAATCTGTGTATATGGCTATAAAAAATGTACAAAATAGCTAGTGGAGGTGACGAAAGAAGTACTTTTTACAATTTTTGATTTGAGAGAACTTCCAATGAGTTATAGACCTACATATCAACAATGTGGATTATTGAAATAAAAACCCACGTAGTTCGGGTAAAAAAGACTGAAATTTTCGTGTGTTGGTTAATTTAAAGAAGAATAAACATCTCGTCATATTCGAGTGGTAAACATACTTACTGTTAACAATCATGAGAAAAGAGCATTTCAACTCAAAGTGGAAGATATAGCTCGGATTTTCATCAACAAGCATCACTCAACACCCAGTGAAAAATGTCTCACTTCACTATATATCATAGAAGTATAGCAGTTCACATCACTACAAAGAATCAACAAGAGTATAATCTTTTGAGAAAAAAGGTTTTAAAGGTAGAAAAGCAAAAAAAATGCTCAAAAAAGTTTGAATCAGGTTAATTGACTTTTAGTCTTAAGAAAAGATGTCAAAGTATTATTAAATTGATTAATGGTTTATCAAGAAAAGAAGATTTTTGAAAATGCATAGACCTAAGTCCAAGTTTATTATAAAATCGGTTCAAGTTAGAAAACAATAAGCTTTTGAAAAATTATGAGAAGATTTTGAAAACTTAAAAAGAGGAGAAGATGAAGGGACTATCCTAAGTGCAAAAAGTAAAATGTGTAGGTAAAAGAATGATCTAACCGAATAGGAAACCAATACTTTACATCAAGAAGCCAAGACAGTATTCTCATCCTTTGGAAAAAAGCAAGCCATCATAGTAACCAGACAAAAGTACCAAGCTTCGGATAAATTAATGTCTCAGATGAAATTAAGTCTTCATAAAATTCGTACAGAGTAACTGCTGTATTTAGAGAAATCCCTCTTATAGATGAGTATATACAGAATAACTTGCACACAGAGAAATAAACAACCTAATGCTTTGTAGTAAACCCTGAGAACCTCAGACAAAAAATACAACATAGTCACAGAATTGTCGAGCTATGGTTAAGGTCCTAATCCTAAGTCCAAGAGTCAATCTCTGAGCATAAGGCATAACAACCAAGTCCAAGTCAACGATGTTTATGGTTTTAATCCTTTATTAATGGTTCAAACAAGAAACAAGATAAAAGGTCCAAGTGGACAAAGGGAAAATAGCGAAAACATAAACATGATAATGGATGCTAAAGTTAAAGTAAAGCGATAAAAAGTATAAAAAGAATGAAATTAAAAGTTAATGTTAGTAATTAATGATTATTTTTTAGTTGGTTTCACATGAACGGTCCATAATGATTTGAACATTGAGCCTAGGATAAAGGTTATGAGGACTCATCAGAAGATTGATAGAATCAAAATCGCTACACGATGAATCGACAATTTTATTGACTATAGCTCAAAATTTAATCATCCTTGGGCTTGTAAGTCTAAAGCTTGGGTCACGAAGAATCAATCACATAAAGAAAGAAAGAGATTCATATGGCTCACGATGATTTGAGCCTTGAGCCTATGTCAAAGGTTATGAGAACTCATCAGAAGATTGATATAATCAAAACCTCTGCATGATGAATTGACAATTTTACTGGCCATAGCTCAACGCCAAATAACTTATAGAAGTCACCTTACAACGAGACCGCTTAATAGTGATTTATGTGTTGAAAAGACAAACTAGAGAGATTATATGTAAATCATCCTCTTGATGTTTGCAACACATGTCGAATAACAAACAAAAACAAGATTGAGATGGAGATGGAGAGGTAGGGATAAGATAATAAAAATTTAATCAATTAATAAGGTAAAATACATGACACATACTAAAATGACGAATAAAAGTTTAAGGAAAATGATAGAAGTCAAACAGGAGTCAACAAGAACAAAAAAAATTCAGAATTTTTAAAAGTTAAAATCTATTTTTTAAAAATAAAAGAAAATAGAAAAATGAAATAAAATTGGCAAAAAATAGTAAAATCAGACATAAAAATAAAACGAGGTCACCAATGTTTGTCAAGAGGTCATTGAATTCTTCCAGAGTTTCAAAATGTCAAAAAGTATTTTTAAACAATTAAACAATTCAAATAAAAGAGAAAAATTATAAAAAATATCACATCAAAAAATAAAATTATGAAAAAATAAAATCAGAAAGTGGACATTTGAAAATATTTTTGTGAATTTTTTCATAATTATTGAGACAAAAATGAATTTTATATGGATTTTTGAAGTTTAAAACAAGTAAAATCAAAATCAAAAAATAAAATAATAAACAAAAAACATTTGGACCATCTAATCAATGTCAAAACGCGTTAGTAAGCAGGTCTGATGGATCTGAAGCGCTATGCATGCTATGGTCATCATGGAATTTCACACCGGATCCATTATTTAAAATAAATAAAATATAAAACAGAAAAACATAGAGCATTGGATCTAGCTGTATTTTAAACACGTCGACAATCTGAACGGTCCATAGGGGCGAGCACACGCTAGGCCATGGTTAATGCACGCATTTAAAACACAAAAAGGTCAAGCCAGTCAAAACAAAACAATTGGCTAAGGTTCATTGGTTAAAGAACGACATGTAGGTAATCTTCAACCTCAAGCCACCTGCGAATTGGGATTTTATGAGATTCTTCAAACGAAATCGTTTAAAGTTCAAATCGGCATCATTGAATTCGTCTCTTTCAGACAATTCTATCCTCACCCTTGTAAATTCTTTATTTAAATCACAACTCAGTCAATTTGGAAAAAACCAGAAGAAAAGTGTAAAACGATTTTTGAAAATAAATGCTTAATTCCCCATGAAAATGGAAACCAGAAGAAGCATGAGCTTCAGAGAAGATGAGGCTACATACTAGCAATTTATTTGAAGCGAAATTGTCGTGAATTCTACCTGAGCGAAGTTCAATTTCAGAGCTCTGAAACTTGACATGGCTAACATGATTTAGAACACCACAAGGCACGATTCTTGTTCTCTTAGCTTCAGTGGAGTTCAAGGAAGCTTATAGAATAATCAATTTGGAACTAGAAGTGCTCTTACTAAGAATTCAAAGTTTCAGGAAATTGAGGTATGGAGGAAGTTTGGAAGAGGGTTTTTGGCGCTCTAAGCTTGTGTAAATGAGTGGAATGGGTCCCTCTATTTATAGAGAAGTGAATGGAATCAAAATGGAGGATGAATGATGTAATTTGAGGCAAAATCGTGCACACCTGCATCACGAGCAAAATGTGACTTGCAAGTTGTCAAAACTCAACCAATTCGTGCATTTTGAAATGCTAATTTCTTCAGGCAACTTGGTTGATCATATTTAAATGGAAAATGCGCATCAATTTTCTGATTAGAGGCCATATCATGGAAATTAAATTCTAACTTTGGAGAAAACTTTAGTTTCAAGGTACCAACTTTGCAACCATGGTGCACACGATTCTGGAAACTTTATGGGATGATTCTTGATGCATTTGAAGGATCTCACAGCCAACTTTACAAAGTGCCAAGAAAAATAGCATTTGGTTGCTTGAGCTGAAAGATATGTCCATTTGAAGTCATGAAAAACAAACTAACCTTATAAATGACCTATAAATGTTTTGCATCCAAACACGGTCTTCTACTCAAAATTTGCTCTTGATCAAAAAATATGACATGAATTAGACCTCTCAAATGGCATTGTAAAAAAAAGAACCACTCAAAAACTCCAAAAATTGAAAGAGTTATGGCCTTGTGAAGTTGGAGAAAATCCATGAAATGACCTATAATATTTTGAATTCTCAAGGTGTCTTCCAACCATTTTAAAGATTTTAACCATAAATGAAGTTAAAGTTCACCTCCTTAATATTATTGTGGAAAAATAATGGACTCAAGGTGATAAAAATTGATCAAGTTATGATCCTTTGAAGATGATGATAAAAAAATGGAGAAATTCACAAAAGACCTATAATCTTTTGAACCAATTAATGATTTTCCAAGCATTTTCAAGTCTTGCCAATTGAACTAAGTTGTAGTAGAGATCCTTAAGTTCATTGTGAAAGAATAATAAGCTCAAGAAGATAAAATATGACCAAGTTATGATCTTTTGAAGTCACACAACATAATTTGATGATCAATCCAAAGAGCTTGTAACCTTTCCAACTCAATAATGATCTTACATGCATTAAAGTTGATGATATTTGTCACTGTCCTTAATTAAATCACTATCATCCATTTCATGACTATCAACGGTCAAGACAATTCTGTTAGTGATCCGCGTGAAACCTA
The DNA here is from genome assembly GCA_021764765.1 of Vicia sativa. Lineage (NCBI taxonomy): Eukaryota > Viridiplantae > Streptophyta > Magnoliopsida > Fabales > Fabaceae > Vicia > Vicia sativa. The sequence goes on along the minus strand of CM038795.1, from coordinate 28,654,200 downwards.
GATTAACTTCCAATATAAAAATATTCTGAATATCAAAAATTTATAATAGAACGTCATATGAAGCGCTTGAAACTATCCTCCACTTTAAGATATACAAGAGTCTTTGTTATGAATTATTCTCTATGATGGATTGCAAGAGCATAAAATTATTTGCGTTTAAGGTGTATTTACTTAAATATTTATTTATCCCTTTTTTAATCTAACCCTTTATTTATCTCACCATTTTTTCATCTAACTCTTTATTTATATAACCTTTTTCCATCTAACCCATTTTTCATCTAACCCTTTATTTATCTATTGTTTCCAGCATTTGATCTTCCCAGGATATTAAGGATTTGAAGATCCAACATATGTTTCTTCATGAAAAAATTAAATTTTGTATTGATATTTTGTGTAAACAGTGTAACCAGTTTAATATTCTAGGTAAACATTGTATTTTGAATATAAAATATTTTATTATTTTTTTCGTGTAAACGATGTAACCAGTTTAAATTAAAAAATAATACTAATTTACCCCTTGGTTTTATTAAAAATCAAGGCAAATGAGGTGCTATTATTGAAAATAATAAAAATTTAAACATTGTTGATCGAACCCATGCGCTATTAAAATACCCCTCGGTGTTTTAAACAACGACGTGATAAGTCTTTACTTTTCATGATGACCTTATGTATCTCGCTTCCAATACCGAGGTGAAACGTATTTCGCGTTCGACATTACATGCGTTATTTGTAGTAGTGTACGGGTCGAGTTTATTTTTCCACCCGTACTTTTGCATTTCTGACTGCTATGGTTTATCTCCAAACTATTGAGGTTTGGATTGACCCTTTTTAGTACAGCGTTGCTTAACTTTGATCAGGCTGGTGTCATCTTGTCTAAAATTTCTTGATAAATATTAGCTTTTCTGCTGTTACCCTTAGGATTTTCTTTACACTTATAATTTTGACTTTTGACTATTACTATGATGGTGTTTTGATACATTTGGCGAACACGCAATTCATTGTAGGGAGCTTCTAGGCTTGAAATACCGACATGAACTTGTTAGAGATGTTTTGTTTGATATATTTCGACGTGCCGAAGTATCTGTGAAGAAAGAGGTACCTGTGAATTTTTTGAATGACCCCCTTGAGGGGAGATAAACACTTAGGCCAACAAATGTTTTAGTGTATGGGTGGGTAGGAGGGAAACATGATTGTGTGGACTTGACGGGAGTTTCTCCACTAATGGGTTTGAGGGATGATGGTTTTACTATGGGACAAGCAGCTCTCAAAGCTGCTTCCAGTAAAGTGGTCAAACATGATAAATCATATTCTGAAAATCAACATGTTTTTATACCATTTGCCTTCAACACTTTTGGTTTTCTAGCACCAGAAGCGGTTGATCTTTTACAGAGAGTTCAAAGGCTTATGGATAACAATGTTGTATCTCCTAAATCCATGAAAGTAGTTTTTAATAGGATTGGTTTTGTAATCCAAAAAGGAGTAGCGGCGCAGCTTGTTGCCCGCTTGCCTTTTTTTCTTTCAGTATTGACTTAATTTTTAAACAATAAAAGTCGATGCGAATATACTATTCAAAAAAATATTCATACCTTTCGAAGCAAGCACTGACCTCCAGTGATAAAGAAGCTTTTGCTAAGGACGCAATCTGAAGAATACTAAATTCAATTTTTAAGTAAGAACAATACTTGACCAGTGCCATGACCTCTTGGCACGAACTCTGGACTACAAGGGTCCCATTCGCTTAAGAGTTAGAATACGAAAACCAAACAAAAAATCGTACATGTCAGTAAGGGTGTTCGCAGTGCGGTTTGGGCGGTTTTGACGCAAAAAATCATTTGAACCGTGAGAGAAAAATGTGTGCGGTTTGGTTCAGTTCGGTTGACTTTTAAAAAAAACAAACCAAACCAATGCAGTTTGGTTTGATGCAGTTGGTTCGGTTATTTACAAATATTGTTTAGTCATACATACACATATAGATGACAACATAACTTTGTATTTTGTCATTGGTACACTACCAAATAACAATAAAACTCATCATATTTGAACAATAATTTTCTATTTAATATGTAAAAATTAGATTAAACAAAAGTGAAATAATAAACATAGAATAATAGCATAAAATAATGTCAAAAATATTATAATGAAACAAAAAAATAGAAGAGACGAGAGATTAGTGAAGATGAAAAAGAAAGAACATAAGAGTGAAGACACTAGAGATAAATATGTGCGATAAAATGTAATTGAAAAAGAGAACATTTGCATAAAAATGAGAAGGTGAAAAACAAAGAATATAAGATAGTAGAGACTAGAGAAGAATAAGCGAAATGTAAGTTGTGAAGACAAAACAATAATGCTATGAGAGATTTAAGAAGACTGAAACTGAAACTATAAGTGTAAGAATGAGAAAATTATTCGTAATCATAAGCTAATATATAATAGGTTTAGGTTTGAGTTAGATGAGAGTTAACTAAACTTTAGGTTGTAACATAATGCAGTTTGATTCAGTTTACAAAATATAAACCGCAAATCGAACCAAACCATACAATTTTGTTAAAAAATGACTCAAACTAGTTCGAACCAAATACGAATTTTTACGATTTTAATTTAGTTTAATTTAATTTATAAATTTTTATTGAATTCGCTTTGTTTTAAACACCCCTATATATCGGCACAAACTCTGAACTAGTCAATAAAAAAATACCTAAGTTATATATATATTTAATTAAATAATAAAAAAATAAAAAAGGTGAGTTTTTATTTTCGAAGTGGTTGTAACGTGGCGAAACAAAACAATATGTGAAGAAAAAAAAGCCACGGTTGCAACAGAAAAAAAGGTGTAATAAATAGTGAACTTAAGAGAGAACGGAGAAAGGTTAACGAAATTCGAAATGGCTTCTTTGTTGATGAGAAGAGTTGTTGGAGTCCTCAAGACGTCGGCGCCACCGTCAAAAACCGTTCTCCAGGCACTTTCCGGACATTCCAGAATTGCCACTTTCACATCCCAATCCGATAATAACAACGGAACTGAGTCCAATAACTCGCTTCACATTGATTTATCCAATGAAGAAACCAAACGAAGCTTGTTCAACAGGTTCTATTTCTGAATCTTTGAATTTTGTGATGATGAATGATTATAAACCCTAACGCGTGTTGCTGAATGTTGTTTGGGTTTGGAATAGGTTGTTGTATAGAAGCAAGCAGCGAGGGTTTCTTGAACTTGATTTGGTTCTCGGGAAATGGGTAGAGAAGAATATTCATTCCTTGGATGAGAATCATATTCGATCTCTCGTTCATGTCCTCGACGTGGTAAGTTTTTTTCCCTGTTTGCCATTGATGCATCCATCATAGTTCTAAATTGTGGTGGTGGGGAAAGTTATGTTGCAAAGGCAGCCGATGCGGCCAAGGTTAACTTCTAAATCTTACTTTTGTTATGCAGGAGAATCCAGATTTATGGAAATGGTTGTCTGGGCAGGAGCAACCTCCGGAATCACTCGTCACTAACCCTGTGAGTCTCATTTCAATATCTGAATGAAATTCCAATGTTATTAGGGGTAAAACACGGGCGGTTTTATAGTCCAGCCAGCCCGGGCTCAACCTCTATTTTCTTTGTAATCTCTCTAATCCAATAGCAGATTATTTAGACAAAATCAAGGCCAAATTAAGTGCCCAGACGGCCTAAAATACTCATGCCAGTTTATTTTGCTTAGGTCTTTGCTGCAGTGCAGGAAGGAGTTTTGAAGAATCTTAATAGCCATTCTTCTCCTGAAACAAGAGCAACACCGGGGCAACAATGGGTAAGAGGCTGGGATGATATCCAGAAATTTCGGGGCGGCCCCATCACTGGGAATCAGTAGCTTGGGTATAAATGATATTGCCTTTGTAACAATAAATGAATTCTTGTATACTATATTTGTTATTAAAAATGAACGGCTTAATAACAACAACTTGAAGGTTTGTTTTAGGCTCGTAGTCACTAGAAATCAGTAAAAGAATAAAATGAGTGAAAAGTAGAAGATTGTGGGATTGTGGTTTTCACATTCTGGTGTGAACCTTTGTTGTGTATGAATTTATATATCTTTTGTTGGTGGTTGTATTAAAACCCTTGATTCTGAATTTTTCTTTTTACGTTCCAATAGTTCATCTCATTTTGTATTCTATAAGTTTGAAACTGTTCAAAAACATTTGTGTTTTCATTTTCTAAAAGTTTGTTTCGTAGTGTTTGGTGATTTTGTCTTGGATTTCTTATTCCACCTTGTAGGAGGGAATGCAATTCCGAAAATGTTTCAAGAAAACTAGAAATATACTTCCGGTTCGCACTATAATTTATTGTTTTGAGATACACCATTCAAAAAGTAAAAAATGAAACCGGAAATATATTTTCAGTACAAACCGGAAGTGTATTTCTGGTTTTTTGTACAAACAATTTAAAAATGGTGCGCACTGGAAATATATTTCCGATTTTTAAGAGTATTTTTGGAATTTCACGTGGTGCCTAAAAATAAAAGCATAAAAGCATGGGTGGATTAAGAATTTCACATTTTGTGTTGAACTCTTTTTTCTATTTCTGCACTGGTTGAGCTGTTGAGAAGTGAGAACAAAGAAATACTTTGAACTAATAGAACAAAGAATAAAAAAATCAAGGGTAGTCATTGTTACTACAGAGGATGGTTTCATTGATATAAACCTGTTGGATAAATCGTTCAAATACTAAAATACTATACTAACTCGTAACGCACACTTTGTTGTGAAATCCAAAGATACATTTTGTGCATTGTAAAATCACCAGGAGTTTCACGAAATTATTATTAGTTTTTCGTTGGATGTTCTTTAGTTTACCTTACTGACTTAGGCCAAGTTTGGTTTTGGATATGATAAATTGATTTGAAAATTTGGTTTTGGATATGATAAATTGATTTGAAAATGTTTAATAGAATTGATTTTAGTTCTAGAGTTAATCCTAATTTCAGAGTTAAGATTTATAATTTCCAACTCAAAATATGATTTTTTTTGCTAAAGTAAATTATTCAACTTACTTTTTAAAAAAAGAAGCATTTAAATGTAAATTATTTTGTGTTTCATTTTATTATTCATTATCATCTTAGAACACAGTGACTTTGTGCACGTTTAGCATTATGGTGAATTGAACAAAAATTTAGTGACATTGTGATTTTATTAAATATATAAAATGAAATATTTTACCTAATCATGTTTTATGTAGAATTGTAGGTTATAGGGGTATTTTGCTAGTTAATTTAACCTTTCTGATTAAATGGAGAAAACACTTGCTTACAAGCAATGTTTTAAAATTTGGACCGGTAATCGACTCGCTAAAGTTACTGGATCACTAGGTTACTGGTCGGACCAGTGGGTTACTGGTCAGACCGCATGACTTTTGACCCAATTTCTATAAAAAAATATATTCATTAAAAAAAAAATAGTCAAACCCGTCGGTTCAGTCAAAACCGCCGGTTCACTAGTTTAACCGGTGAACCGACCGGTTCACACCGATTTTATCCGATCTAAATGTAATTTCGGTCTTATCCTTTAATCGGACCGCCTGGACCACCGATTCTCGATCAGACCGGTCCGACCGACCGGGTCGGACTGGGTTTTAAAACACTGCTTACAAGTACATATAAGACATGGTATGATATTCTTGTAGTTAGATAGGGTCTTTTGGTGGTAAAAGATAGGAGAGTTCTCATCTACTTCAACTTAAATGTGATTCTTATTATTTTAAATAAAAATATGAATATATTTATTAGTTATGCAAATTACTTTTATTTTTATTTTTTAAATGATATTTAAATATATTTATTATATTTTTATACGAAAATAATAAAAATTACACGTATAGAATTATTTCTAAGTTTTGTTCTTGAAGAATTTTACACTCTAACTTAATAAAAATTCATCAATTTACCATATCCGTATTATTAACACAATTTTAAAATATAAGCGTGCCTTACTAAAATACATAGTGTAGTTTGTTGATGAATATTTTTTAATTTATTTTAAATTTAATTTCTGTTTTAATAGAGACCATATAATAGAGTGGTAATGATAATGAGTGGTTGAAATTATTCTTGAAATTTTTGCTTTCAATTTTTCAAAAAATAAAACGGTTGAAAAACACTAAATATTGGACGCACTTCACGTGTATATTATCCACAATTCATACATACAGTACATTCCTCTTTCCGAAATTGGCCATGGCCTCTGCCACAGAACAACGCATTTGTTTCTCCTTGTGCCTCTTCCTCTTCCTCCATCTCTCAACCTCAACCACAGAGAACCCAACTCCAGCGCCATGGCCGGAACAGTTCCACTCAGTTCTATTCATCAACAGAAGCGGCACTCTTCAAAAAACTGACCTATGGTACGATTGGCCCAACGGACGCAACTTCAACATCATCCAGTATCAGCAAGGTATTCTCAAATACGACCTTGAATGGAACAATGGAACCTCTTTTATCTACACTCTACACCCTTTCAACACCACTTGCAAAAAGCTTCATTTCGATGTCGGAATTCTCCGACCCAATTGGCTTCAAGGTGCTAACTATTTAGGTCAAGAATTTGCTGATAATTTTCTATGTAATGTTTGGGAGAAAGCTGATTTTATTTGGTACTACGAGGATGTTGTCACTAGAAGACCCGTCAAGTGGATCTTCTTCTCTGGTCAGTTGTTATCTATGTAGCGCTGACACTTGTATCGACACTTGTGATTATGTTTTATTTATTTATTTTTTCAAATTATTATTGGTGTCGTCGTATTAGTGTTGTCGTCCGAGCTTCATAGGTTGTTATCCTATTTATAAGAAAAAATTTACTTTTTAATTACTAATTGGGTTGTTAGTGATTTGCAAGGCTGATATGTATGATGGTTGGTGAATGCAGGAATGGTTTCTCATGTGATGACATTTGAGGTTGGTGCAGTGTTGGAGGATGAGCATTGGCAGGCTCCTGTCTATTGTTTTAGTAAGTCTGAGCCCGAACCTCGGTTACCCAATATAATGAGCAGCTCCTTATTAGATTTACAATCTGCTGTTGGTGGTGATGCCCGTGCTTTTCGTCGGACATTAATCAGTGAGTGGTAACTCTAGCTAATAGCTATATGTACTTTGTTTTGTGGATAAGTGGTAACTTTGGTGTTTGTTTGCATAATCCAAAACATGCATATTTCATGTCTTGAAATATCTTCCGTCAGAGTCTTGTTGGAAGCTGCACTAGAATTCTAAGTTTGGTTATTGTTCACACAAAGGTTTCCAGAGCTGAGTTAGAAATAGTCTTGATCAGCTCTGGAAGTTGATGGGATGGTTAGTTAGGATGAATAGATGAGGATCATATTCTCCCTCTTTTCTTGATCACTCGCGGTGATGTTGCCCTTCATAATGGCCAGGATTCATGGTATTTGCTATTATTGTTCTTGTCCTACTCGTTAGTATAGGCGTGTCTGTATGTATGACACGGGTCAGATACCGACACTTATCTAACACCTCAAACAAGTGTCTAGAAAAAACACTTTTCTTTTACTTTCTGCAGACTCTCGTTTTAATTTAGTTTAATTTAGTTTACTAAATTCTACACGGCATCATTTGTGACAGGTAAAGAAAAGTAATTATTTTAGCGACACACCAAGCTTCACATCATTAAATCACACCAAGCATTGGATCTACTACTTGCATTCTAGCCTTCTTTCCCAAGCATTCAATCACATTTTCAAAGCTTCTTTTGAAAGAATCCAGCACCTCGTTTTCAAGATGTGATCCAACACAACTCCAATCGATCCCCAGCATCTCAATTGCATTGTAAATGCTTTCAGCCTCCATGGTTCATGAATGCTTTAAGAGCAGGATCTGGTGGTATGGTTGAAATCTGTTTATGCACCAAAGAATGACCGCTTGTTTTATTAACTTCATAATATTCATTCAATGTAATTGATCACGTGTTTGAACTACTTTAATCACCGAATCTGGTCCAATAAGGAAATTAACATAAAAAGTATCACGATAAGATGAATTTTTTTACGTTGGTTGATGCCTACATCAATCTTTGCTTCTTGGCACCTCTCTTCTCCAAGACCTCCCATCTTGGACCCGGAAACATTTTCTGATAAAACTGATAAGCTAATACTGCTTGAGCAACCGCGGCCTGAAATAATCATTACTTACAACATTGTAAATCAAATTATGCAAGTGAAAACACAAACTGTCTCACCTTCACCTAACGATTCGTGTTTATAGACCATAATGACTGTAATAGTTACCGACTATAATCGATCAGGATCCAAAGGTGACAACAATTAAAGGGAAAAAAACGTTTCATACCTTTCCTGTGAGATCAATAGCCTCAGCATTACTAATCTTCTCAAGTTTCTTGTCAATTGCAACATCCACTCTACTGATGCAGAAAGCTGCTGCACTTGAAACCTCAAACAGATCATTTATACTAGAAGCCTCAAGACCATCCGAGTAAGCATTAATAACTGCTTCATATCCAGGGAGAGAGAATATGAGCTGTTCAAAATACACAAACATTAAGCATACTATTACTGCTGCAGCATGCAAGGATCAAGTTTTGCAATATAATTGTAGCTAGGGCTGTTCATGTTACATTTTGTTAGAAAACTGAACCGAACCAAACCGAACCATTATCTAAGATTATCCGAATCATACCAAACCGTTTTATTTTTTATAGAACCGAACTGAACCAAAAGTTTTGGTTTGGTACAACGGTTCGGGATTCTGAACTGTACCAAACCATTATCTGTACCAAACCATTATAAGACAATTTTTTCAAACCAAACCATTTGTTTAATAACAAAAAAAATCGATATTTTTTATTTTCGAAAAATAATGACTTTTTTATTTTCGATAAAATTATTTATATTTTTAAAAAAAACTGAACTTTTTTATCGAAAAAAATAGTTATTATTTTTTATTTTTGAAAAATTTTGATTTTTTTTATTTTAAAAAAAAAACTAATTTTTTTTTCTAATTTTTATTTTCAGAAAAACTGAATTTTTTATTTAAAAAAAATCATTTTTTAAATTTTTGAAAAAAGTCAATTTTTTAAATTTTCAGAAAAAATTGACTTTTTTTTGAAAAAAAATCGATTTTTATTTTTCAAAAAAATTGATTTTTTTAATATTAAAAAAAACTGACTTATTTATCTAAAAGATTATAAATTTTTGTTTCAAAAAAATTAACTTTTTTATTAATTTTTGAAAACAGTCAATTTTTTATTTTCAGAGAAAATTGAATTTTTTTTTTCAAAAGAAATTGATTTTTTTAATTTTCAGAAAAAATCGACTTCTTTTATTTTCAGAAAAATTGACTTTTTTAATTTAAAAAAAATCATTTTTTTTTATTTTTGAAAAAAGTCAATTATTTTTTAATTTTCAGAAAAAAGTTGAATATTTTTTTCGAAAAAATTCAAATTTTTTTATTTTTCGAAAAAAGTGATTTTTTTAAAAAATAAATTGACTATTTTTTTATTTTCTGGAAAAAACTAAATTTTTTTTCAATTTTTTTTGAAAAAAATCAATGTTTTTTTATTTTCTAAAATAAAATTCAATTTAGATACTAAAGTATTAACGGTTCGGTTCGGAACTATTTTACAATTGGTTAATTACTTAACGGTTCGGTTCTAGAACCATTACCAAAATATAAGTTCAGTTCACTAACCATTATTAATGATTCAGTTATTTTAACTTCAATTCGGTTCGGTTCAACGATTCAGTTTGATTCATGGTTTTTTTGAACAGCCCTAATTGTAGCATTGACATTTCCGATTGGGTTTATAAATAAGAAATTTACGGTGACACTTACACTTATTCCAAGCGAAATAACTTTCTTTATTGAAGAAATGGATTCATCTGATTTGATTTAAAAGTCAGTTATAACATTAAGTGATTCCAACTTTCTTCCAATCACAGCTGTGAAAAATTGAATTGTGATCTTCTATTTCAAGTCCAATCCTTTCTAATCGCAGTTGCAAGAAATCGAACAATGATCCTTTCTATCAAGTTTAGTTTTCTTCCGATTGTAATTTCGAGAACTCCTTACTAAAAAAGTATAGTTTTAATCACTACCGGAGCGATTAACTATTGGTTAAATGTATTTTAGTTATATTAGTCAGGTAGTTGTTTTTATTGGTCATGTAAGTTTTAATTTTTTTTAGTACTTTTTCATTTAATGACTTAATTTTTTTAGTACTTTTTTATTTAATGACAATTTTCAGTCTATTATTAAAAATATCAGTTTCGTCTCATAAATTGAACAAATTGTATTTTCCTTTTAATTTTCTGAACTCCACCATCTATATTTTATTTATATCAGCAGCTAGTTCTAGAATTAAGATATCGAAATTGAGATTTTAAAAGATGCAAATTTATAGTTATTTTTTTGAACACATGGAAATTTATAGTTAAATTTCGTATGTTATTGAAAATGCTGTTCCTATTTTAAAATGTTAAATGTTATTATCAATAATAGAGTTTTGAAATTAGTTGAATAAGACCAAGATAAAAAAATAATCATAAAAGACCTAGTAGCATGTTGGTGGTAACATGTTAGATAGCAAATCTGAACGAAAATAATCTTTAGTATATTGGATTCAACTTTAGTTTTGGTATCGAGATATTGTTGACTTTTAGAATTTTTTTTTTTTCTGGAGGAATTGACTTTTAGATTTTAGAAGATACACATTTATGTTTAAATGTCAAAGGTAATATAATAGTAACTGAAACTTCCATTCCTATATTAAAATGTTCAAATCATAATAAGTTAAAAATTAATCGAGATACACAAAAATAAAATATATAAAAATTATTATGAAACAAACGGTTACATCCGATTAGAGTATAATTTGATATAATATGATTTTATATGGGAGTTTGGAGAAAGACATAAGACTTGAGCAGGACATTTTGACAAAAATTAACATGACTGTAATATGTTTTGAATTTTTTTATATAAAATAATAAATAAATATTTTAAAAATATTTATCTAAATTCTGTTGAATGTTGAGTATAAATCAAATGCATTGTGAAGGCTTCAGAAGTTGTTTTGGAAACGGCTTAAGTAAATAAGTTGTTCTGCCATTGAAGCAAAAAAAAACAGAATTTCGAAGAGGAAACCGGTTTTCACATTTGAAAAAATCGGTTTCTGCCGCGATTTTGAGTTTTCTACTGTAGTAGTTTTTTTTTCCTGGTTTTTTGTTGTGTTGTTTTGTTGTGTTATATGTGGACACTATAAAAACCACTCCCTCTAATGTAATGTAGTACATTGTCATTGTGAATAATACATAATATTTTCTCCTTAATTACTCTCTCTCAATTTTTCCAATTTTTCTCTCTAAACTTCATCTTCTCCAATTAGTCATTTTCACCATTGATTCACCTCACCCCAATTGTGTATGTTCCAACATCTGGAATCAAGAGCTCTGGTTCTGATCCGTTAATCTACTGCAAATATGTCAACTAACGATCGAATTCCTACTAACCTCCTAATTCTTGATTCCAAGAACTATGATAAATGGTACAAACAAATGAAAGTTTTGTTTGAGTATCAATAAGTCTTTGAAGTGGTGAATGATGGAGTTACACCACTTGTTGCAGAGGCTACAACTACACAACAAGCTACATTCAAGGAAGAAAAGAAGAAAGACTACAAAGCTCTCTTCTTGATACATTCTTGCGTCGACAACGATAACTTTGAGAAAGTTGGAGATTGTACGTCGGCAAAGAAAGCTTGGGAGATTTTGAAGAAAGCGTATGAAGGTGCCGACAAAGCGAAAGTGGTGAGGATACAAACTCACAAGAGGCAGTTCGAGTTGTTACAAATGGAAGAGAAGTAATCGATCGACGACTACATTATGCGTTTAACACATTTGGTGAATCAAATGAAGGCTTGCGGTGAAATCGTTACGGTGTAAAATGTAGTGGCTAAGATCTTGCATTCTTTAACGTCAAGATTTGACAACATAGTGGTAGCAATAGAAGAGTCAAAAGATCTTTTTACTATGATCAAGGAGGAGCTTCAAAGCTCATTGGAGGCACATGAGCAAAGATTAGATGAAAGAGAAAATAACAAGGCCAAGGCGGAAATTGTGTTGCAAGCAAGGTTCAATGAGAAGAGCAAGAGGTTAAAAGGCAAGTGGCCTTCAAAGGGAAAAACAAATTTCCAGAATTTTGGTGGAAAAGATCCACAAAATTCAAGGGCGTCCATGGCTCAAAAAGGAGAGAGCAGCTCCAAGGGTAGTGGTCAAGGAAACAACAAAAAGAGATGTGACAAAAGTAATGTGAAATGTTACAATTGTCAATAGTTTGTCCATTTCGCAAAAGATTATAATGTGAAATCAAAGGAAACTCATGGAGATGAGGCCAAGGTTGCAAGGCAAGAAGTAGATGATGATGATACACTTCTTGTTATGATCACGGAGGAGAATAATGGTTGTAAAGAGTGGTTGGACAACAACAATAGTGTGTGTTGAGGGCTGGACATCAACTTTAACAATGCAGAATTTTCTGCACAAACGCGTTTGGAGCGAAATGCAATGGTAAACGTTTGAGGTGGAGTCCAAAGTAGTGATGAGTGGTACTTGGATTCAGGTTGCTCAACTCATATGACAGGTAGAAATGATCGTTTTGTGAAGATCAATCAAGCCACGAAGAATAGAGTGAGATTCACGGATGACACCACTTTAGCGACCGACGGTGTGGGTGATGTTTTGATCAAGAAGAGGGATGTGAGTCATTCCTTGATCAAAGATGTGTTGTACATTTCTGGAATTAGGTGTAATCTCTTGAGCATTGACCAATTACTCGAGAAGAATTACACAATTCGGATGGAAAACAAGCTTTTGCGCATTTTTGACCGAAAATGTGTTTTAATCCTTAGAGCACCCATAGATGCAAATCGTACTTTCAAGATAGAGTTGAAAGTAATGGAGCACAAGTGTCTTTCTACAATGACAAGTTGTGATGAGTGGTTGTGGCACTATCGTCTTGGACACCTTAATTTTAGAGACCTCGACGCGTTGCATAGGCATGGTATGGTGACAGGGTTGCCCAAAATTAATTTTTCAGGTGAGTTGTGTGAATAATGTGTGCAAGGGAAGCAACACAAGATAAATTTCAACAAGGATGTAGGTCATAAGACCAAGAAACACCTTGAGGTGGTGTATTCTGATGTGTGCGGCCCAATGCAAGTCAACTCGCGTGGTGGAAATAGGTACTTTGTCACTTTTGTTGATGATTTTAGTAGGAAACTATGGATTTATATCATAAAGAGGAAGGATGAGGTTAATGTGTTCAAGCGTTTTAAGTCCATGGCGAAGCAACAAAGTGGTTACAAGGTGAAAATTCTCAAAATGGATGGTGGAGGTGAATATACCTCAAGTGAATTTGGTAGTTATTGTGATGATTAGGGTATAGTACGTGAAGTTATTCCACCTTATACGCCTCAACAAAATGGTATTGCCGAAAGGAGAAATCGCTTAATTATGAATATGGTTCATAGCATGTTGAAAGGAAAGAACTTGCCGAAGGAACTATGGGGAAAAGCAGTTTCTACAGCAGCCAATATATTGAATAGGTGCCTTACTAAGAAGCTAGACAAGGTGACATCGGAAGAGGTATGATCTGGTCATAAACTGAATTTGACGCATATGAGTTTTCGGTTCGATTGCATTTCGGCACATTCCGGCTCAACTTTGAAAGAAGTTCGATGATAAAGGAGAAGTAATGCTACTTGTTGGATATCACCCTACTGGAGGCTACAAGATATTTGATGTGAGTAGCAAGAAGATCGTAATTAGTCAAGACGTGGTGGTGGATGAGCTGAGCTGTTTGGCAGTAGGAAATTTCTAAAAATAACAGCAGAAACTGGTTTCTCAATAGAAGGAAACCAGTTTCCCTCACAACATTTGTATACTGAAGGCTCAGGAATGGGGTTTCTGGAAGCAGAAATCGGTTCCCCTAATCCTGGAAACCGATTTCCACCAGAAAATGCAGAAAATCAGGAACAGCAGCAGGCTGCAGAGTTGGTCCCGATTCTAATCGAATGTGGCAATGATGAGTCTAGTAGACGACCGACAAGACGCAGAGGTCTACCTCAACGGCTCCAAGATTGTGAAGTATTTCATGATAATGAGATCAACAATGATGGTGATCTCATACAATGTGCTTATGGGCGAATCCGAACCGGTGAGTATAGAAGAGGCATTGAGAAATGAAAAGTGGGTGTGTGCGATGAAAGAAAAGTTGGAATCTATTGAGAAAAACAGTACTTGGGAGCTGGTTGATTTACCAGAACAAAAAAAGGCAATCAGAATAAAGTGGGTCTATAAAGTGAAGGCAAATCCTAAAGGCGAAATTGTCAAGCATAAGGCTCGACTAGTGGCGATGCGATTTTTGTAGCGAGAAGGCATAGACTATGATGAGGTATTTGCTCCGGTAGCTATATTGGAGACCATACGGTTGGTTTTTGGTATCACCAATAACAAAAATTGACGAATGTATCAAATGGACGTGAAATCCGCATTTTTGAACGGTCCACTTGAGGAGGAAGTCTATGTAGAGCAGCCCCTAGTTTTGTGATAACGAACCAAGAGGGGAGAGTCTACAAGTTGAGGAAAGCACTCTATGGTTTGAGTGAAGCACCTAGAGCTTGGAACAAACGCATAACTACTTTTTTTATTGAAGTTGGCTTCAAGAAGTATGTATCTGAACATGGTGTTTATGTGAAGTCGGATGCAAGAAAAGGTGTGATTATACTTTGCTTATATGTGAACAATATTTTGATTATAGGCAGCAATGAGGAGTTTGTTTCCAAGTTCAAAGGTGAACTCATGGAAGAATTTAAGATGAGTGATCTTGGTATCATGACATACTTCCTTTGCATAGAGTTTCACAAGTCAAAGTTGGGACTTCTCATGCATCAAAGGAAGTATGCCCTTGAGATATTGAAGAGGTGTGATATGGAGCATTGTAATGCTGTCAATTCACCAATGGAACCAATGTTGCAGTTGTCCAAGAATGAGGATGAGGGTCACGCTGATCCAACTCAATATAGAAGGTTGATTGGATCATTACGTTACTTGTGCAATACGTGATCAGATTTGGCATTTAATGTCGGTATTGCTAGTAGATTCATGAAGAGATCAAAGGTGTCTCATTTGGAAGCAGTTAAGAGGACCCTTCGATACATCAAAGGTACTCTTGGCTGCATAATTCTCTTTCCCGCAGCTGATGTGGGAAACATGTGTAAGTTACTCAGTTATACGGAGTCCAATTGGTGCAGAGATAAAGTTGATCAAAAGTCTACGGCCGGTTATGTTTTTATGTTCAGAGGAGCTCCAATATTTTGGTGCTCTAAAAAGGAACCCGTGATGGCACTCTCTTCTTGTGAAGCTGAGTATATCGCAGTGCCCATGTGTGCATGTCAAGTTGTGTGGATAATAAATCTACTTAAAGAGTTGGACAATATTGAGGTAAAAGTTGTCACACTCTTTGTTGACAACCTCTCGGATATCAACTTTGCAAGGAATCATATAGCACATGGGAGGAGCAAACACATAGAGATGAGGTTCCATTACTTGAGGGAGATTGTGTGTGAAGGACAACTGAAGCTAGCTCATTACCAAAGCAAAGAACAACTTGCGGATTTGTTGACGAAGGCGGTAACAAATGAAGTGTTCAAGAGACTTGTGAAGAAATTGAGCTTGAGAAATGTGGAGCACTTGACTTAAGGTGGTGTGTTGAATGTTGAGTATAAGCCAAGTGCATTGTGAAGGCTTCAGAAGCTGTTTTGGAAACAACTTAAATAAATAAGTTATTCTGCAAAGCAATTTTGAAAAAACCGGTTTTCACATTTGGGAAACTGTTTGCCATGATTTTATGTGCTTTTTTGGTTTTTGTTGTGTTGTTTTGTTGTGTTATATGTGGACACTATAAAAATCACTATCTCTCATGTAATATAGTACATTGTCATTGTGAATAATACATAATATTTTCTCCTCAATTACTCTCTCTCAATTTTCCCAATTTTTCTCTCTAAACTTCATCTCCTCCAATTAGTCATTTTCACCATTGATTCACCTCACCCCAATTGTGTATGTTCCAACAAATTCTTTAAAATAATATTGTCAAGTTAGTTGATAGTGTACTGGTGTCATATCCTAATTTTTATCACTAAGATTTCATCTATCATATCATTTGCATCTAATCAAAAGATCACAAGTATGATATTTTTCTAACCTTTACCCCTTTAACTTTTGTGAGAGATAACCAAACATCCTTTGTGTTTCTTTTTGCATCTATGCTTATTTATATTTTAACTTTGCTAACCTTATTCAAAATACAAAAATATATTTTGTAATTATTGTACATGATAGGGACTTGCAATCAAATGATCAAGTTTGATTTTTAAATTAGGATTTTAGTTCCCAAATTCAAAGTTTTGGTCAACAACTTGTCCACAAGAGCTTTTACTTCAAAGTATGACCTTTAATCTTAGGTCATATTCATGTCAAGTTTCATCCAACATCATTTGATAAAGAAAAATTTAATTTTGGTGTTGTGATTCTAACTGCAAGTGCACAAGTGTATCGCAGTAGTGATAAAAGATATCGATCCCACAAAGACTAATTCAAATTTATCGTATCTTATTGCTACTTTGTAAAGTTTAAGCTAATTAATATTTTTTCGAACAAGGAAATAATTAAACTAAAATTAGAACTAGAGTAGAATTTAGAAAGTATATTAAAGAAGAGAGACCAAAATGTGGTTCTCATTGTATCTTGGGGACTCAATGAATTATTGCCGTGTGTTATATTCTAAAATTACTTTTCAGAAGAAAATATTAATTTGAAAACACCAGTCTCACACTCTCGTGCTATTGACCTGTTCTATATTTTAAAACCACAAATGTTTTACTCTCGCTCACCCATTTAAGTTGGAGAATATTTTTTGACGAACAAGTCATAACTAATTCTAAAGTGCTCTCGTTGTGTTAAAATTAATACCTAATATTTTCTATTTGGTACGAACCTCACACTCTCGCACTATTGGTTTGAAACTTTAGTGCTCTCACTATTGCACTGTTCGCATGAGATTATCGCGAATAATCTCTAGCCTCTTAATTAGAAGTTACTTGCAAGACCATCTACAAAAGTCCTAAACTTAATGTTAAGTTTAAGAGTGTTTTGGTGTTTTGAAATGATTAAAGTACGTAATAAGAAAAAGGTAAAAGACAAAGGAAGATGAATAAATTGCAAGACATAAATTTTTGCGTCGTTCTCTCTCTCATTTACTTTCTATATGCAATTTGTTGAATTTGGTGTTTGATTGATCAATTCATATAAAAAAAATTATTCTTAAAGTTTAAATTGCTTTGTTACTAGCTTATAATCACTTTAATTATAAGCGGTGTTCTCAAGTCAACAACGCTCAAGAGAAATTCTGAAATATTAATTGTGCGTCAAGTGTTCGATAAATTGTCAAATTTTGTTTTTAACACGATTTCATTGGAAATAAGTGGATGTGGTGATTTGTTATAAACGATTAATTGTGAAACAATTGTGTTAGTTATTTCTATCATTGATTAATTCGATTTGACTCTTGCATATATGAGTTTCTAATAATTAGATTCGTTTAGACGATTTTTTGATCTAAACAAAAAATCTTTTGCGCAAAATAAAATTTTAATGACCTATTTTCGAAAGACAATTTTACTTGGGTATCTATCCTTCCTAATGATTTATGGTGGTGAGAAAAAACACATGGCACAATGTGAAGCTTTAAATTAAAGTAATGGTGCACATAGTTGAAAGTTACTCTGCAGTTGGCGCCAAAATGGTAAAGAATCCATATCCGTATATATCTTATCCACGTGATTCCTCCATACAGCACAATTCACATTCGTCTTTCCGAAATCCGCCATGGCCTCTTCCACAAAAGCTCGCATTTGTTTCTCCTTGTGCCTCTTCTTCTTCCTTCATCTCTCAACCTCAACCACAGAGACCCCAACTCCCGCTCCGTGGCCGGAACAGTTCCACTCAGTTCTATTCATCAAAGGATTCGGCACTCTTCGAAATACCGACTTCTGGTACGATTGGCCCAACCGACGCACCTTCAACATCATCCAGTATCAGCACGGTATTCTCAAATACGACATTGAATGGAACAACGGCACCTCTTTTATCTACACTCTACACCCTTTCAATACCACTTGCCAAACGCTTCATTTCGATGTCGGAATTCTCCCAACCAATTGGCTTCAAGGTGCTAACTATTTAGGTCAACAATATGCTGATAATTTTCTCTGTAATGTTTGGGAGAAAATTGATTTTATTTGGTACTACGAGGATGTTGTTACTCGAAGACCCGTCAAGTGGATCTTCTATGATGGTAATAATCACTAAAAACTCATTCATCAGTATCACAGTTTAAACTCTCGTGATGACGTTCAATTTAACAATATCAGTAACTTGTTGAATTAGGATTTGCAGACAAAAAAAGAAGTTTTCATTTAATTAATTAATTACTAATTGTGTTGCTAGTGATTTGATAGGCTGATATATATATGATGGTTGGTGAATGCAGGAATGATTACTCATGTGATGACATTTGAGGTTGGTGCAGTGTTGGAGGATGAGCATTGGCAGGCTCCTGGCTATTGCTTTAGTAAGTCGGAGCCTGAACCTCGGTTACATAATATAACGAGCAGCTCCTTATTTGATTTAGAGGCTGCTGTTGGTGGTGGCGGTGGTTTTCATCGAACATTAATGAGTAAGATGAAATCGGCCGCCCATAAATAGTACATGGTTTATAATTGTGAGGTTAGCATATGTACTGTGTATAACAATCTAGCTATATTCACTTTGTTTTTGTGGATAAGTGGTAACTCGGTATGCATATTAAGGTATTTTTTCTCAATAGAAACTTTGGTGTTGGTTTGCATAATCCAAAATGCATGTAAAAGAAAAGAAAATAAAGGTGTGAGTGGTAGTTTTATTCAAAACATCATCATTTGTGACAGGTAAAGAAAATGAGAAGTTATTTTAGCCACACACCAAGCTTTACATCATCAGACCCCATAGGCATCAAGCTTTGGCTTACTTGTATGCACTGAGTTTTTCTATGTATCAACCACTTGCATTCTAGCCTTCTTTCCCAAGCATTCAATCACATTTTCAAAGCTTCTTTTGAAAGAATCCAGCACCTCGTTTTCAAGATGTGATCCAACACAACTCCAATCGATCCCCAGCATTTCAATTGCATTGTAAATGCTTTCGGCCTCTGATACATTTGCATCAATGGTTCTTGAAAGAACACCATGGTCCATGAATGCTTTAAGAGCAGGGTCTGGTGGTATGGTTGAAATCTGTTTATGCACCAAAGAATGGCCACTTATGTTATTAACCTTTTAATGTTCATTCTATGTAGTTAATCACAAGTTTGAACTGTGTTAATCAGTTAAATTATTGTCGAAATTACCGTATCTGGTCCAATAAGTGAATCAACATAAAAAGTATCTGGGTAAGATGGATTTTTCACATTTGTTGATGCCCACATCAATCTTTGCTTCTTGGCACCTCTCTTCTCCAAGACCTCCCATCTTGGACCCGAAAACTTTTTCTGGTAAAGCTGATAAGCTAATACTGCTTGAGCAACTGCGGCCTGAAATAATCATTACATTGTTGAAAATCATATTTTAGAAGTGAAAACACAATGTTTGATCTTCAAATAATGATCCGCATTTACGAACCAGAATGACTGCAATATTTACCGACTATAATCAATCCGGATCCAAAGATGACAACAATTAAAGGGAAAAAAGTTTCAGACCTTTCCTGTGAGATCAAGAGCCTCAGCAGTACCAAGCTGCTCAAGTTTCTTGTCAATTGCAACATCCACTCTACTGATGTAGAAAGCTGCTGCACTTGATACCTTAGACAGATCAGTCATACTAGAAGCCTCAAGACCATCCAAGTAAGCATTAATAACTTCTTCATATCTAGGGAGAGAGAATATCAGCTGTTCAAAATACACAAACAATAAGTATAACATTACTTCTGCAGCCTGCAATGATCAAAGTTTTGTGACATTGACACTTCTGATTGTGTTGACATATCACTCGTATCTGTTTCAGTGCTTCATATATAAGAAGGTTCATAGATACGAAACTTACAGTGACATTCACACTTATCCCAAGAGAAATAACTTCCTTTATTGAAGAAACAGATTCATCAACCGCAGGAATTTTAATATAAACATTTGGACATGCAACCATTTGATGAAGCCATTTTGCTGCTTCAATTGTCCCTTTGGCATCATTTGCAAGCTTGGGAGAAACTGCAACAGATACATAGCCATCTACACCCTCTGATTCAATGTAAATTGGTTCCAAGAGTTTGCAAGTATCATGTATGTCTTTCCCAACCAATTCCCAATAGGCACTTTCTATGTCTTTGCCTGCATCTACCAATTCCCTGCTTAACCATAAATCAAATTTATAATGGATCTAACTTCACTAAACTGAATATCTCACTTTAGAAGAAAGAAAAAAAACCTCAGCTGTTGATTGTAAGCATTTGATGATGATATAGCTTTTTCAAATATCTGCAACATGAAAACATTATCATACATAGTGCAGGGTTGGCAGGAAAGAAAATATAGGTGAAGAAAAAAAATGAGAAGAATACCGCAGGGTTGGTAGTAACACCTCTGATTCCAGAGGCGATGAATGGAACCAAATCTAAAACGGGTCGACAGAGATTATCATAGTAAGGACTCTGTCTTTGTTTCTCATAAAGATCATGAAGAATAGTCTTTGTTATTTTCACATCACCATTGTTCATTTTTGCAGACAAACACTTCAAGCTGTTAGTTGGAATTTGAGAGATAGCAATTAACAAGTGTTATATAAGATGCAACTAGTTGAAAAAAGAAGAAAAATATTGGAACTAACTAACCTCAACGGTCTATAATAATATTGCAACAAACTTGGTCTAGTATGAAAATGAAAATCATGTGTTATTTTGATGGGTTTTGTTGGTTTAACAAAACTTGTTGTGATTGAGATTGAAGCCATATGTTTATTCATGGAATGGACAATGGGAACACAACTCAAACTAAAAAAAGAAAATAAGTTACTCTATATATATATATATATATCCCAAACACACTTGTGTCCTCTCCATTTGGTTGGTTTTCACATTGGTATTATGATAATAAGTGTCAACAAATTTTAGCCCTTCAAATGTATTTTAGTTATATTAGTTAGGTAATTGTTTTTATTGGTTATATAAGTTTTATAGTACTTCATTTAATGACATTTTTCATGATGAATACAGCTGTTATTGTTTCTTTTCTCAAGAATAGTAATAAGTTACTTTATGAAGTTTAAGTTACTTTGTGAAGTTTTGAAATACTTAACTATAAGTCATTAACAATGAAATTAATCCTTGTAATTTTATTGGATATGAATCAAATCCTTATTACTTACTTAGATTAACTTTTTCTTGATTGTGGAATTAATTTTAAAATTTATGTTCAATTTACTAAAAATTAATATGTGTAAAATCGTTAGTTGATTTAATGGTGATTGACTGCGATCGGAAGAGGACTGAATCCACTTAATATCAGAATTGTCTCCCGAATCGGTCTATACCGATGGTGATAAACATCGAGAGGGGATTGGACCCACTTGATACCAGAACTGTCTCCCGAACCGAAATTCATATTGGTGGTGATAATCATCAGAAGGGGACTCAGTCCACTTGATATTTATCAGAATGAGTAAGAAGAACCTCTTATTCAAAAAGAGTGAAGGTGTCGCGGCGGGAAAAAATTCAATGAAGTCGCCACTATTGTTTATTTATCCTAAGGACGGGGAAACTATAGTAAAACCCTAAAAATATGGATATGGCGGTCATCGTGGCCAAGTTAAGGGTTCGGGAGTCGGTTAAGCGAGGGGAAGGTGTTAGCACCCCTTACTTCCCTTGTACTTAGGGATGTCAATGGGGCGGGGCGGGGCTGGGGGGACACTTCCCCATCTTTTTCCCCGCCATCAAATTCATTCCCCGTCCCCGTCCCCGATCTCCGTCACGGGGGAATTTCTATCCCCATCCCCGTTCCCCGCGGGGATCCCCATAGATCCTACATTTATTCATTAATATTTTATTTTTTAAAAATGTTTATATTTTCTATAAAAATAAAAAGCACAAAGAATTCACATATTTATTATGTTATTAAAAAATACTAGTATTTGACATTTATTATTTTTTATTAAAAATACTAATGGAACACAAAATAATAATATTTTTTTTATAAATTTCTATATTAAAATAATAGGCGGGCGGGTCCCAAGGTGTATTCCCGTCCCGTCCCAAAATGCTCTCGGGGGAATTTTTCTCACCATCCCCGCCCCCACGGGGGAAAATTCCCCATCTTTGGGGCCCCGAATGGGGCGTTCCCCGCGGGGATCCCCATTAACAGGTCCAAACTGACATCCCTACTTGTACTCAAGGGGAACCTTCTCTAATTTTAGGGTTAAGGTGTGTGTTAGTGTTTTAAGTTGGCATCAATTTTGGTAAAACTAGGCTTTAGAAATGTCTTGATAGATGTCATGACATTCGAGATTGAAGATAAATCCTCTGGACAAGGATGGTAAAATTACACCGAGCAGGAAGCTAAAGTTGTGTTGGAAATTCGAGAAATCGATGTCATAGATGTTATGACATTCGATGTGACATTCTTCAGAATCGTTTTCTGAGATTTTTGGAAGTTTGTTGAGCATTTTATTTATGTTTTTCATTATTAGAAAGCATGCTCACGTGGCTGCTAGGTTAATCTTAATTAAACCTAAATTGGTTGTTGAACAAACCATGTTTTTAGGAGAGAATTAAGTAAACCCTAGCTATCTTTATGGAAGCCCAAAAAGATTCGGGACTTCTATATAAAGAATTCAACCCTTACTCTACAGCCACGCCTCTGGATTCCATTGAAGACATTGAAGGCTTTTGTTTGTGTATTGTTAAGGTTAGTAACATTGGTATTGTGTAATTCTAGTTTCTCTTGTGAGCCAAGCAACTATCAATTGATAAGTGCATTGGACTAGGATTTGTTGTAAGGGTAGTTTATCACTCAAAGCTTTAAAGCACGAGTGTTTGTCTCTTGATTAAAGCTTTGAAGCAAGATCAAGATATTTTATTGAAGTGTGTCTTCACAATTCAATTAGTCAATAGGTTGATATCACTGCGGTGGATTGAGGGGAGTGAGTAGGAACTCAGATCTAAGTAGGACTTAGGTTGAAGTGTCATTGGGTAGGGATTAAGTGAGGAGTTGTAAACGGGCGAGTTTAACTCTGAATTGATACTACTAATAGTGAATTTCCTCCCTGGCTTGGTAGCCTCCAGACGTAGGTTTGTTAGAACCGAACTGGGTGAACAACTTATTGTGTTATTTACTGCTTTCTATATTTACTGTGTGAATTGTCAAAAGCATGTCGATCATCGTGTCATAACATTCTCTGTGACATTAAGTATCTGCTGCCAGGAATTTCAATTGGCATCAGAGCAGGCACCCTGCTTGTTATTTCTGGGTGAGATCTAGGGATTATAGTTTCTGGCTTAATGGATAAGGAAACAGGATTTGGAGGTAGACCACCTATTCTGGATGGGTCTAATTATGAGTACTGGAAGCCTCGTATGGTTGCCTTCTTAAGATCAGTGGATATCAAGGCTTGGAGAGCTGCTGATAAAGGATGGAAACATCCAACCAAGGTTGAGAAAGATGGGACTACTGTCTTGAAACCTGAGGAAGAATGGAGCAAAGAGGAAGAGGAGCTTGCCCTGGGGAATTCTAAAGCACTGAATGCTTTATTTAATGGTATTGACAGAAACATCTTCAGATTGGTTCATCAATGTGAACTGGCCAAGGATGTTTGGGACACCCTCAAAACCACTCATGAGGGAACATCCAAGGTGAAGATGTCAAGACTTCAGATGCTCACTACCAAATTTGAGAATTTGAAGATGAAGGAAGATGAGACTATTCATGAGTTTCACATGAATGTTTTGGAGATTGCCAATGCCTCAGGAGCTCTTGGTGAAAAGATGTCAGAGGAGAAGCTAGTGAGGAAAATTCTCGATCCTTGCCTAAAAGATTTGCAATGAAAGTAATCGCAATAGAGGAGGCACGGACATCAAGACCGAAAGTTGAAGAGCTTATTGGATCTCTTATGACTTTTGAGATGGGAATCAGTGAAACTGTTGACAGGAAGAACAAAAGCATAGCACTTGTATCCAATACTGAAGAAGGATGCAAGGTGGAAGATGAGGAGAAGATATCTGAAGCTATAGCTATGCTTGGAAGACAGTTCAACAAACTCATCAAGAGGATTGATCCAAAGTCAAGGTCAAATGTCAAGGACATTCCATCTGACATCAACAGATCTTATGACTCCAGCAGAAGATCCAAGTCAGAAGAAAAAGGAAGTCAAACCAGAGGAGTCCAATGTCATGAATGTGAAGGATATGGACATATTAGAGCTGAATGTCCCACCTTTCTTAAGAAACAAAAGAAAGGAATGGTCACTTGGTCTGATGGTGATTCAGGAAGTGAATCAGAGGAAGAAGGTGCCAAACTTGTCACTTCTCTCACTGGAGTGTACAATTCTGATATGGATTCTAGTGATGAGGAAGCAACATTTGAAGAGCTTGCTGAGACCTACAGGAAGCTGTGTGTGAAAAGTGGTGAAGTGTAAGCAGAATGAGGAACAGAAAAAGCTGATTGAGAAGTTGGGAGAATCAAGCTAGAGGTGAGAAAAGGAAAACACACCCACTATAAATCTCCTCAACAGGATATTGTCATGTTAAACTCAAACTTGATCAGATGTCTAAATCTGTCAAAATGTTGACATCTGGTACTGAAAAGTTGGATGAAATTCTTCAGCTTGGACAAAATGCAGGAAATAAGCATGGTTTAGGATATGTGGCTGAAAAGAAACCTGTTGGTGACATCAAGGAGAAGAGACATGGGAGAACAATGTCAAAACAGTTGTTACAACACAAAACAGGATATGTGTCTGGAACAGGGTATGTGGCTGCAAAGAGATTTGCTAATAATCAGGAGAGGAACAAACCTGGGAAGTCAAAGGCAAAGAGGATGTCATACCACAAAACAGGAAATAGGTCTGGCTCAGGACATGTGGAGACTAAGAAATTTGTTGATCACAAAAGGAAAAACAGACCTAATGAACCAATGTCAAAGCAGATGTCACAACATTGGATTCAACATCAAAATCATAGAAACTTGAGCAAAAAGTTTCAAAGGTGGAGATGTTATTATTGTGGAAGGTTTGGTCACATAAAGTCCACCTGCTATAGGCTACATGGGTATCCTAATCAAGTTCCTTATGTGAAGCATAAGTCCAACAAGGCATCATACACTCACCAGTGGAAGAAGAAGAAGACCACACTGTTAGCACAAAATTCCCACGAGCACCTTCCAAGGAAGATTGGTATTTTGACAAGGATGTTCCAAGCATATGAGAAAATCTTCTCAATGATGTTAAGCCTCATTCTACCACTTTGTTACCTTTGGAGATGGAGCTAAAGGAGAAATCAAAGGTGTTGAAACTCAAACCGTCCGAGTTCCAAACCGAATGAAGCTGCTGGTAAAGGCTTGACCGCAAATCTCATTAGCATAAGTCACTATGTGATATGGGATTCATAATCAACTTCACTAAGACCGAATGTCTTGTGATTAACGATGAACAAGCGTTGATTATGAGAGTCGATCAAAGGACAACTGCTACTTGTGGGAATCGAGAACCCCACTGCAATCTATGTGCTCTACAGACAAAGATGAAGAGAAAGTGAAGTTGCAAAAAGAACCGATCACCACACCTCGAGGAATGGAAAGGATCAGTTCCATAAAGGAGTCAAGATTACCAAGAATTCTCATGGAAAAGGGAAAATTTGTGGTAATGTCAGTGGACAGAAATCGAATGTCACACTCAATGTCCGACATTTGATCACTCACAAGCAGTACTCGGTTCGCATGAAAGGTCGACCAAGTGTCTTACCGTCAAAGAATACAGGGGAAGAGTATTGGATGATATCCTCATTGTCAGAGGAGGAAATATCATGGTGGCCTTCAGCCATGGTAATCTCTTGGAATCTGAAGAAGTCTCAGATAGATTAATGGATGACTCAACACTTCTTTCACAGAACAGGTGTGCAAAGAATTGTGTCAAGAAGCCTGGAATGAAGAATGACACCCACACTAGGACTATTACCCTTCCTCATTTGAAGGTGTCCAAAAGAACAAGTGGAAAAGGTGTTGATCAAAGCTTGTGTAAAAGGATTTCTGTTGGATGTGTCCCTTGAGAAGTAATCTCACTTGGATCAGCAAGAAGCAAAACTATGTGGTCCTATACAATGTTGAAGTGAGCTCACAACAATGATAGCAATCGTCTAGGTGGTCCGGATGAAGCGATAATCGATTGGGTACAATTGTTCTAGGGTGGTCTGGATGAAGCAGACACTGATTGGGTACAATGTCATACAGGATGTCATGACCTTGTACTGTGACATTGGCACAAAAGTTCTTGAAGTTAGTCAGCTTAAGACTTTAAGGGACAAATTGGGTTTTTGTCAATATGAGGAGTTGTAGCAATTAACTATGTCTACAACAAGGGATAAAATGGACTTGTTATTTCAATTACTCATAAGTGAGTCATTTAGGTATTTTCATCCTCATTTTAAAAAGTCCAAGAATAGGAAGAGACACCCATATATAAAAGGTTCTCCTTCTGAAAATAGTATCAGTCTTTCTTCATCTAAAAGAAACTCTGAAATCCCTTGCCTTTTTCGCTCTCAGTCTCTCAACAACCAACAGCGAAAAATGTCTTCATCCTCATCCTCCCAAAAGACAGGCCTCCATCTCCTCCATGGTTGAAGTCGGAAAATGTTGAATCCTCAAGTCAAGAATCAAGGTTACTCCATTGCGCGCAATAGCCCGATCCGTAAAAAGTTAAGAAATGCGCACAAGAAATGCAAGAAGATCACAAGCATCCCCTTAAGACCTCTGTTCCATCATCTTCTGTTCCCCCAGAAAGAGTGAACCCAGAGGAGTCTAGGTCTGCGCATGTAGCAATCGCTAGGATAGTGATGAGTATCCTAAATGAGAATCAATATGTACCTGGAGTTTCAGTTCCTCTAAATGAAAAGTCTGCTAGCCCTAGCTTAGCAGTGGATCCAGATGTCACAGAGGATGTCAAGACATCTGGTGATCATAATACTTCCTATCAGGAATAATGAAGACCATTCTGTTAAGGAGATTGATGTAGGTATTGATGATGCTCATAACAACATCTCTGCTGATAAAGAAGATGAGACCTCTGACAGCATTCTTGAGAAGTCCCCAGCAAAATGTTGCTCTGATAAAGCCACTGCTGGTTATATTTCTGATAGTATTCTTGAAGAATCACCAGCAAAATGTTCCTCTGGTAAAGTCCCTGATGACTACATTTCTGACAGCATTTTGGAAGAGTCACCAGTTCAAGAATCTAACCACTTAACTGAACCTCCAGTCATTGATTTAGATGAGATGTTCTCTGACAATGATCTTATTGCCAATGTCAATCCAAGCATTGCAAAAAGAATGATGAAAAGAAAAGGAAAACAGGCAGTCACACAGAGCCCTGAAAAAGAAACTGAAGATGTGTACAAAGCTGAGAAGTATCACAAGGCTGGATCCTCTACAAAGAGAAGTAGAGTGACAACTGTTGGTGGTGACTCTAAACCAAAGAGAACACCTATTGTGAAAAAGAGGAAGGAACCTGAACCTGTGGAGTCCGATCATGACTCTGAGTTTGATGTTGAGGAGAATGTCACTAACATACATTCAAGAAAGAAGCCAACACTTGTCAAACTTCTCAAAGTGCCTGAAGTGGCAATTGATAACATCTCATTCCATCATCCTGAAAGTGCTGGAAGATGGAAGTATGTGTGTTTAAAGAGGGTTGCACTAGAAAGAGAGTTGAACAAGAGTGTTTTAGGGTGCAAGGAGATCATTGACCTAATTAAGGAGGCAGGACTGATGAAAACAGTGGAGAAACTCTCAAACTGTTATGAAGCTTTGGTGAGAGAGTTTATTGTCAATCTCTCAAATGACTGTGGGGATAGAAACTCTGATTATTACCAGACAGTTTATGTGAGGGGGAGAAAAGTCAGGTTTTCCCCAAATGTGATCAATAGATTTCTAGGAAGATCTGCTAACACTCAACCAGAGCTGGAGGAAACTGACAACAAGATTTGTCAAACCATCACTGCCAAACAAGTCAGACAATGGCCTCTAAAGGGAAAACTCTCAGCCAGCAAATTGAGTGTCAAATTTGCCATACTGCATAAGATTGGTGCTGCAAACTGGTCCCAACCAATCACAAATCCACTATTTCTAATGGATTGGGAAGATTCATTTATGCAGTAGGAACTCAAGCTTCCTTTGACTATGGCTCCTACATATTTGATCAGACACTCAAGCATGCTAACAGCTATGTCATCAAAGGTCCAATAGCTTTTCCCTCCCTGCTGTGTGGAATTATACTTGATCAGCATCCAGACATTCTTGGTGACAGAGATTCAGTCTGCAAGAGAGCTCATGCTCTTGGATTCCACTACAAATTGTTCCAAGGAAAGCATGTCCCAGACATTGTCATGACATCTGCTGAGACATCAGCTGTCAAGGAAAATTCTCAGAAGACCAATGTCATTGCTGTGCTAAAAGCAACTTGCAAGGAGCTTGAAGCAAGAAAGCAAAGTCTGGAAGAGCTTATCTTACAACTGGAGCAAAACACAGAAGTTGAGGATGAAGAAAAAGCTAATAATGATGTTGTTGGTGATGTTGGAGATGATGATATTCAGATGGCTGGTGCTGAAGAAGGATCTGAAGAAGCTTCCTTCCACAGTGCTTCTTCAGGAGAAGAGAGCACCTGAGCTGTTGCTAGTCTCCCTGCCCCTGTTGCTGCTTTGTCCATTTCCCTGTTGCTGTTATTTGTATTCTGTTCTATTTTGTGTCCATTTGTTCTTCCTTGTCCTGACTGTGATGTATCCCTGCTATACTTGCTGGTACTTAATTACTTGCTGGTATATTAATTTTTGTTGCTGTTGACACTTTTGATTAAAGGTTTGGGGACAATTGTATGGTTTCCTTTGGCCCTTTGTGGCTAAAAAGGGGGAGAAGAAATACTGTGGGAAGTATTGATTTTTGGGAAATTGTATGGGGGGATTGTATGGCCTAAAATTTTATGGTCTGTTTGTTTAACAATTGTGAGGGCAATTGTATGTGGGAAATTGTGGGACTTGTGTATGGGTAGAATTTATCTTCTCTTAGTTCTAGTTACTTGAAGCTTAGGAAAGCTTAGGAAAACTTGGAACTAGGTTGTTAGTCTTCTGCTGCATTTTGTACTCTGATAGGTCTAGTAGTTTTAGCCAAAAATGTGCCAAAGGGGGAGTTTGTTAGTGTTTTAAGTTGGCATCAATTTTGGTAAAACTAGGCTTTAGAAATGTCTTGATAGATGTCATGACATTCAGAGATTGAAGATAAATCCTACTGGACAAGGATGGTAAAAGTACACTGAATGGGAAGCTAAAGTTGTGTTGGAAATTAGAAATACCGATGTCATAATGTATGTTATGACATTCAGACATTCTGCTAATCGCTTTTTCCTGAGATTTTTCAGGAAGTTTGTTGAGCATTTTATTTATGTTTTTCTGTTATTAGAAAGCATGCTCACGTGGCTGCTAGGTTAATCTTAATTAAACCTAAATTGGTTGTTGAACAAACCATGTTTTTAGGAGAGAATTAAGTAAACCCTAGCTATCTTTATGGAAGCCCAAAACTGAAGATTCAGGACTGCTTCTATATAAAGAATTCAACCCTTACTCTACACCACGCCTCGATTCCATTGAAGACATTGAAGGCTTTTGTTTGTGTATTGTTAAGGTTAGTAACAGTTGGTATTGTGTAATTCTAGTTTCTCTTGTGAGCCAAGCAACTATCAATTGATAAGTGCATTGGACTAGGATTTGTTGTAAGGGTAGTTTATCACTCAAAGCTTTAAAGCACGAGTGTTTGTCTCTTGATTAAAGCTTTGAAGCAAGATCAAGATATTTTATTGAAGTGTGTCTTCACAATTCAATTAGTCAATAGGTTGATATCACTGCGGTGATTGAGGGGGAGTGAGTAGGAACTCAGATCTAAGTAGGACTTAGGTTGAAGTGTCATTGGGTAGGGATTAAGTGAGGAGTTGTAAACGGGCGAGTTTAACTCTGAATTGATACTACTAATAGTGAATTTCCTCCCTGGCTTGGTAGCCTCCAGACGTAGGTTTGTTAGAACCGAACTGGGTGAACAACTTATTGTGTTATTTATCGCTTATATTTATCGTGTGAATTGTCAAAAGCGGTCGACATCTGGTCATAACATTCTCTGTGACATTAAGTATCTGCTGCCAGGAATTTCAGTGTGTTTGTCTAAGGTTTTGTTGCTCTATTTTCTAAATTATTATACACAATGGGGAGAGATTTGGTCACGATTAATGGTTAGTGACTCGTTAAAGCATCGCACTTTATGCCTATGTATTCATCAAGATGAAATCAGAGTCTACGTAGTTCTCATTAGTTTGGTTAGTTTTTTTATGGAATTAAAATTGATCACCTTTAAGCGATAAACTTATGTGAGCTCGCATGGTAGCGGCTAATATCTAGTTTCTCATTCGCTTTAAAGAGTGCCAATAATTCCTTTTTGAAAATTGTCTTAATTTTTAGAAAAGAAATTTTAAATTGGTTAGACGGTTTAACCTAACACTAACGGGAAGCATATTTTTTGTTGTTTTCGAATATTATTTAAAATAAATTAAGTTAAATTAATACCTAATTAAAATAATTAAAGCAAACAATTAAATAGTCTAAATAATTAAATAGAAGAATTTATTTTTGCAATTTTTTTATATGATAAAAATAATTAAAATTCAAATTAATTTTAATATCCTAATAACTAAACTAAAAATACCTAATAGAATAAAGATATTTTATTATTATTAAGTAACTTAGAAATATATTTATGTGGTTTTTTGCTATCTTGTTAGTGATAAAAAGACAATTAAATACTCTAAACTAATTTAAATGTTAACTAAGAGGTAAAGAAGACAGGTCTAAATTAATTTAATGAGTAAAAAAAGCTACATGAGGCATCTCAATTGTCATTATCATAAGTTATTATATTTTAAACATTAGATACTAACATTGCTAATATGTTGAGAATTGCATAGCAAAAACAAAAATGACGGTGGAACATCTACAAAACTTGGCCAATCGGCTCATTGCAGGCCACCACTTGGTGGAAATTCATTGGACCGGAAAAAATGCTAACACTCACAATAAAGACCATGCACAAGGAATTGATAGATATTATTTCTTTTATCTCTCACGATTTCTTTTTCTTCTCCACTTAACCTTTACTCTTTTTCTTTTCATATCTAAATACAATTGATTCATTTACTCTAAAAAAAATACATATAATTTCACAAAGACACAATTAAAACCCATGTATCAAACATCAAAATTGAAAGAAATAAATCAGCATACTGTACGGATCGGACGAGGGCAAAGTGCAACAGCAAGTTCGGACATGCGGCAAATCAAGGATTTTGTAGCGATGGTTTCACGGTTGGTATTAGCGGAAAACGGAGGGTGTTAGATCGGTTCTGCTAAATCAATTGTTGTCAACCTGCAAAACAAATTTTCTTGCAATATGAAATTGATTGTTAGTGTGCTAACACTTTTAAATAATATGATGTTTATGATTATTGTTGGCAAGATTTTATAAAAATGTATGAATATGCACGGTGGTATTGAATTGTGAAAATTGTGTATGTTGTTGATAATTGTTGATTAGAAAGTCAAATAAAATGTAATATTTTCTAGTAAAAAATGTTAGAAATATGTAGAAAACTAATATTTGGAAAATAAGGATTTGTAGTAAGAAATAGAAAAAAGTTTGCTAATGAGTGTGTAGAAATATGAATATGATTGTGTAGAAAATTTGTGAGAAAAAAAGTAGTTATTAGTAAGAACATGAAATTAAAAGTTAAAAAAGATGATGATCAAAACGTGATTTCTTGTGTGTTCATGTGTGGTGAATGTACAAGGACGAATTTTGCTACTCTAAAACAACTAAAGCACCGTAAAAACAAAGGATTAAGAGTTATTGATGAATGAAAGTTGGTCCCTATTGTATTAGAAATATATCCTATTTATACTAAAAAGTAGGTTAGTTTAAAAAGGAAAAATAAATTATGATAAAAGCTATTTAAACAAAATCAAGATAAAAAATCAATTTATTTTAATTCTAGCAAAAATAGCGGAATCAAATCAAAAGGTTTAATGAAATTGACTTATTGAAAAAGTTTACATAAAAACTTCCTTACATATTTTTATGATATGTTTTGAATTATTTGACTAAAATATTCATTAAACCAAGAATTAAATGAAAAAAATAATATTTAAAAAAAATGCTAAATAATAAAAACGAAAATTATTATAAAAATGCAATATTTTTGTGATTTTTGAATATAAATAATAAAAATATTAGTAGCAAATAAAAGAGAAAAATGCATAAAGTGGTTTTCTATTCTAATGTTTAATAATGTGTCTTGTGTACCGTGAATGAGAATATGTATATATTACAGACTATGGAGAAATAGAAAATTGGCCTCTTTATATATAAAAGAAAAGTAGGTTAACATAAATGGTAATAATCAAGAGAATTGATTAATATGATCAATAATTTAAATCAAATTTTATTTGATTTTAATTCTTAATATATTTAATCAATTAAATTGATTTTTTTCCTAAAATGAAAACTATCATAAAAACTTCAATATTCTAAAAAGTTGAACATAATCTTTTTAAATTCTTTTATATATATATATATATATATATATATATATATATATATATATATATATATATATATATATATATATATATTTTATGATTTTAATAATTTTTTTTAATAACAAAATAAAAAAAAGAAAAATTAATATTTTTTATATAAAAAAAAATCCTAAATGAAAAAAACGAAAATTCATTTTAAAAATAAAGGAAATACATTTTTATATTTTTTTTTCTTGTGATTTGATAATAATGCAAATAAAGTTAGTAATTAAGGGAAGAAAAAAAGTAGAGAATGTAGGATTTGAACACAAGACCTCTCGCATATGTAACTTCACGCACTCATTATACTATCTGCTAGGCCAATGTACTCATTCAAGATATAATGGTATTTAGAAATATATGAAAGGTGCAAATTTGGGACATAATAATACTCTTGAAAATCATTGTTAGGCTCGTGATGCTGAGCATTTAAAACCTTTTCTAAATTGAGTAAAATAGCCAAATAAATCACCTTTGAAATAAGGAAAACTCAAATCACAAGAAACTCTTAATCTCATGTCTTAGGAGCTCATAAAATGCATGATTTTTGACCTAGTAAAACTAGGAGGGTAAATTTTGGGGTGCAACAGAAGGGTAACAAGAAATCCATTTCTCAAAAAATCACATCGAATATGAGGAAGTTGGATGAGGGAATTTTTGACATATTCTTTTAGTGAAAGAAGGTATATTAATCTTCCAAGCATGAAAAAGACCTATACTTTAGTAACGAAGACATAGTTTTCTTATTCTATCGAATCTCATTAAGCGTTCATATATCATTTACCTAGAGGAAGGAGGTGCACACCTCCTCATTCAGAAAAAGGTTGACTAGGTATCTAATATTATGAGTCAATGCACCTAGATACATAAAGAACAAGGTTAAAAGTGAAATGAGCAACTTCACACACTCACCACCCTCCAAAGAATACATGCAATGAAATGAAGAAAATAAGGGAACGAAGGAACTTACTAGTCAAATAAAAAGGAAGTTGAGAATACTTCGAATAGAATTGTGAAAGATGATAATAATAGCTTAAAGTGGTCGCAAGAAATATATGGAGGAAACAAAGATGAATGACTAAAAGACTTTAGACCTTTGAAGTATTTAAGCTGATAGAAAGAGACAAACAATAGGGCAAAAATTCAAAAGTTGGAAGTACTCCCTCCGGTTATTATTATAAGCAAATATTCTCTTTTTAGGTTCATTAAATAGTTGATGTATCTAGTCTACATTGAGGTTAGATACATAAATTATTTAATAAATCTAAAAAAGAAATCTTTGCTTATAATAGTGACCAGAGGGAGTACAAAGTAGTGGGAAACTGAACATCTATCATCAAATGAGACACATGTGGCCAAAGGCATTGTCAGGGCCATGGTAGAAAATATAGTTCCTAGAATACCCAACACGAAGGACCTATGTGTAATCCATCATGCTACTAATCCTAGAGTGTCAAACGACAGGCGACTGAGGAGATAAACATTAGGGAGTCATACGAACCATTGACAACATGGCTTAAGGATACCTAAAAATTAAAGAGAGAAAAAATGCGAGATGTGGGAAATTCGTTGTAATCTTTTCATAATCCTAACTACAATTAGCTACAAGACCATACTAGACTCCATCATGTCGGGGGGATGCTTCTACTTGGACCAAGGTAGAGTGAAATCAACTCGTTAACATAATAATCTCTAAATCTAAGTCATAACTGATTTAGACTGATCACGACCCCACGAGAGAAAAACCATATAAACCCAAAAGATAGAGATTTAGATAAGGATGATGTTAGAGAGTAATATCATAAAACTGCCCCAAATAAAAGGTTATAGGATTTGGAAACATGCATAGACATGTCCTAAAACACACTCGATTCAAGCATAAAATAAGTGAATTTTTTAACTCACCCTATAGTTTATTAACGCCCCACGTGAATTTTCAAAAGTGCTTCTGGAACCGGAAATATACTTTCGGTTAGCATCTCATATCATAAAAATCACGTTGAAAAAGGTTAGGTGTAAAGCAGAAGTATATTTCCAGTTTCAAACCATGTGTAATTTTTAAGACTGTAATTATTGATCATAATTTTGCCTGATTTTAAGACCAAAACATAAGTAAATTTTTTATCTGTCTAAATTAAATCTTAATATTTGATTTTATTTTGTTAAATCAAATTGTTTTATTTTACAAATAGAATAAAACGTGTATGTGAGACTGAATTGAGAATAATTTCCCAATATTTTTTTGTTTAGTCAAAATTAAAAATATATTTTCGATTTTAACCCAAATATTTTAAAATATAATGCGTACACACTCAAATATTTCAAAAAGTGATGTGTATCGGAAGTATATTTCTGATTTTCTGAGGGTATACTTCACTAAAATAAAGGCATAACCGTTGAATGACACAACAAATCAAATCCTTACATATGACATTATAATTGGTCTTTATGACATTATAATTGGTCTTGATTAAAACTAAATGATAAGAACATGTTGAAATCATAGTGATACTCATATAAAAGGAACAACATACGCCACTACAAGGGACACATTATGAAAAACCTAAAACATATATTCTTTGTCTTAATCAATCATTAACTTGAACTTTAAGGTATCTTGAAAATATCACCCTAGTATATCCTGAATCAAGAAAGAGCCGATCAAATTGAAATTATATCAGAAACAATCATATTATCTAATTCCCCGTTATAGTGGAGACATTTTGTTCAAAGGAAAGATAAATTCCTTAAATCATCTAAAATAAAAATACCAAAGTTATAATTAAACTTAACAATTCTTGTGACTTAACCTAAAGATCTATTGGCATGTTGGCTATCAAATCAAAATTGCTATAAATTAAAGTTATAAATTGATCTATACGAATAAAATTTATAAATAGTACAAAATTGAATATTATTTTACGCATTTAATTTTTTTATGAAAAATATTTGGATTAAATTCATTGATTAAAATTATTTATTTAATTTAATCCATTTTTTAAATATAGTTAGTGGTTGATATTATGTAGCATTAATATTTAGTATATTATATATTATATTTTACAGAAAAAAATATACTAACTTATTGTGTTTTTAAATATTAATATTAAATAAATTTTTATACTTTAATTAAATATCTAAATTTGGATCAAATTATAAACTGCACTATTTTTAATCAAATTCTATTTGTATTTATAAGAGTGATCAAAATTGAATCAAACTATACATAATTTTATTTTTGAATCAAATAATTTTTATTATTTTAAAACCGATTAGGTTGCATGTGGAAAATGGAGATAATGGTACAGAGATAAATTTTAGTAGAATCTTTCAAGTTTCAATAATCCGGTGGCGTGTTTGTGATATTTAAAACATAAATTTTCTAGTTAGATCTCAAAGTCAATAATAACACTAAGTCAATAAGAAAATTTTAAATTAGTTGAATAAGATAAAAAAAAAAAATCCAAGTCAATAATAACACTAAATCAATAATAAAATTTTAAATTGTTTGAGTAAGGCATAAAAAAACCTATTTTTTTTTAGAAAAATAAAAATATTTCTTTTTTAATAAAGGCTGAATATATTAAAAAGAAAAGGAGCTACAAAAAGAGACGGAAGGGGACCAAACCAAAACCCTCCTACAAGTTAGAGAACCTAAAGAAAGGCATACCAAACCAGTTCCTTACAAAATCGGTTTGCAGAAAAGAAGGCAACGCCTCAAAAAAATGAGAATCTGTAATCGCTAGACCTAAGTTAGCAAGAGAATCTGCACAAGTATTCTCTTCTCTGTAGATGTGAGAAACAACAAAAGACATCTGAGAGGTTATATTAACACAATTAATCCATCCGGTACGAATCTTTCAAGAGACCAAAAAAGAGGAGAGAAAGCTTTAACCACCGCTGAAGAATCTGTTTCTAACCACCGACGGTTCCAACCTTTCTCATAGGCGGACTCAATGGCTGACATAGCCCCGATGAGTTCGGCCATGAGAGAGTTAGAGACTCCTAAAAAAATAAGAAAAAATGAGAAAAAACAACAACAAAATTCTCATTATGATTGCGGAAAATACCTCCACACGCGGAGTTGTCAGAATTGTTTAAAGAAACACCATCACAGTTGGCTTTGATCCAACACCAGAATTGTGTATAAATATTTTGGAGAAGCGTTCATCAAGCCAGACAGACGGAATGATGGATCATACAAAAAGATTCTTGTTGAATAGTTGCCAATTAAATATTAGCAAATGGCATCTTATATATGCACATTGAAGTTTTTTTTATTTAAATAACCATATTTTTCAAATAAATAAACTCAAATTTTAAAATAATTATTTTTCTTTACTCTTTTCTAAAATACAAAATATTCATGTTTAAAAATAATAATTTAAAACACAAAATTAAAGGCAATTGAATTGACGTCTTTATTTAAGACTTAATAAACGAAGTATGATGAATTAACGCTCCCAATAGACTAAGTCAATTAAATTGACGTCTTCAATAGAGAAAGTCAATTTAATTAACACATACACTATGATCATCAAAGGTGGTGTCAATTCATCTGACGCCTACATTTTATATTTTTAATTAATTAAAAAATAATATTATTTAATTTAAATCAGATTAAATGTAATAATCTTTTACGTTAATGATAATGATAGGCTTGATCATACAGACCAGCAGTTCCACACTCTGAGTTAACCCTTTCTCGTACAAGTATCTGTTTATTTACCTGAAATGTTTGATAGGAGGTCTCTAGAGCATCATCATTAGCATCATCCCTATGAATTTCTTGTAATTCTACGTAGTCTTATGTATGCATTAATGTGTTGTTGTAATTGAGTTTGTTGTCAATATTTTGTAGTTTGATTGTGTTGATGGGGTTATTGGTGGGCGGCTTGATTGATATTGGTGTAAATGCTTCATTGGAGAAAGGAAGAAATGGTTATTGTGGTGTTTGGTAGCCATATGTTTGTTGGGTGTTTTGATATTGTGATGTTTGAGTGAGTTGGCTATGGTAGGAAGTGTTTGTGTCATACATTTCTTGGGTGTTTTGGGTATAGTAGGATTTGATGGCAGCATATCTTTGTTGGGTGCTTTTATTATAAACACGTGGTTGTTGGTATGATATATGTTCTTGGTTTGTGGTTGGGTGTGTAACATGTATTGGTTGTGGATTGCTAATTTTGTTGGATAAGGAGTTGTGTATAAGTGGTTTAGTAATTTTGCTGGGCGTTAGATGGTGAAGTTTGTTGGCGTCGGTCGACTAAATACCTATTTTAAGACACAGACTCAGTTGTAACCGATCTATACCAATACATAGATATTGTTGGACATGTGAATTTACACGTAAGGGAGGGTGAATTGTGTGGTTCAGAAAAATATGTTTTGAAAAACTTTTGGAGTTAAAATCATTTTGAAGATTTTTTAATATTAAGCTGCGAAAAAAATAAATTATCAAAATATAAAATGCGGAAAGTAAAGACTTGAGGAAAAGGAGAAAACATCGAGAGTTATAGAAGTCTGGGCAAACAAAGAAAAAGATTGACTCCTCTTCTCAATAATTGATCTTGAGAGTATCCAATAAACTTGAGAGATCTTTTTAGGTTATACTCACAAGCCCTTTTATATAAGAAAAAATTAAGTTTAAGACTAACTTCCAGCCAAACAATAAATTATGGAATAGAGCGGCGAGTCTTCATTCGAAAATGAGGATTGAAGTGATTATCCTTTAAACAAACTTTGCAAGCTCTTAATACCAGACTGAATTCCCGAACCTTAAACTTTGGTTTTGTTTTAGGCTAACTAATTACCTGTAAAAATTGAATATCAGGCTAATCTCAAACCTAATCAAGCTTTTAATATCGAGTTAAGCTATACCCTAAACTTGGTGTTACCACGGGCTAACCAAGAACCTATGAATTTTTTTATCACGGGCTGAACTTTCAAACCTAAACAAAAGTATGACCACACAATCCCCAAACCAAATCTTTTATATGTTTCTAACCCCAAACAAACAATCTCTAATAGAATAACATTTTCAACCAAGGTATAAACAAAAATTCCTTGGTGAACTTGCAAATCTACTCTTCTAGAATTACAACTTCTCACTTGCAAAAATTTTTTTTCTCTAAAAGCACTTTTGCTAAAATTTTAGTGAGAGAAACTAAAAAATTAGAGAGAGAGAGAGAGAGAGAGTGAGAGTGGGAAGTGTGAAATGAAACTCAATGACAACTTAATTAATGTACATATCTTGAATCAAGAACTACACCAATAGAAATCAATGTATTAGACTTTGCCCAATACTTGTCACATTTCAACTTCATTTCATTAGCAAGTGCTTGCAGGTGAG
This sequence comes from Vicia sativa, assembly GCA_021764765.1. Lineage (NCBI taxonomy): Eukaryota > Viridiplantae > Streptophyta > Magnoliopsida > Fabales > Fabaceae > Vicia > Vicia sativa. The sequence continues at coordinate 28,614,838 of CM038795.1, read as the reverse complement.
GATTATTTGAGATGCTTAAAGGTTTATCAAGTAGCACATCCACTCTGTAAAGCTCAGCCAAAAACAAATTAGCAGTAGGGTAAGGAGTTTCTCTTATAATTGATGTAACATCAGTAATAACTTGCAAATATCATGAACATCTTCCCTATCATTTGCCTCAGGAAAAAACTGAGAAATGCACCATTTTCCTCAGCATATCTAGGCCATACTTCATCGTAGTGGTATGCAGTGGACAACATCAACCAAGTTGAATTCCACCTTGTCTTGGCATCCAAGACTTGCATTATGCTTTCAAGTTGCAACTCATCGATAATTTTTTTTAATGCTTTGCATCTGTTTTAGAATTCATAAAGTATTTGACACCATTTTAATCTTATCAACAGTCACCTTAATCATATCAAGATCATCTTACACTAATAAATTTAAGATGTGTGCATAACACCTTACATGAAACAATTTACCATCTAATGGTAAATTTCTCCTACCAGAATAATCCCTCTTTAATCTAGCAATGCAATTATCATTGACACTAGCATTATCTACTGAAACTGAAACAACCTTATCCCTTATTCCCCAATAATTCATAACCTTAATTAACTCCTACACAAAACCTCCCCAGAATGTGGTGGTGGCGCATTCTTAAGAGATAAAACTCTTTTGTGAAGCTTCCATTTTGAATCAATGAAATGACCAGTCACAGTCATATAACATACTCTCTGTTCACCAGACAACCACAAGTCACTGGTAAGACTGATCCTGTTAATCAAAGACATATAATTTTTTATCTTAACTCTCATCCTCATAAAATGTCTCACAATCAAACTTAACATGTTGCCTAGTAATCTATTTGTAGCATGGATAAATCTCTCTTAGAAACTTAGTAAATATAACACCTTCCATAACAGAAAAAGGAAATTCACGACCTAGAATCATATGTGCTACAACTTCTCCAACCCTAGCATGATTATATGTTCAGGTTGCCAAAATATGAGTACTATCACTACCATGCATGTTTAACCTAGATTGTGCAACCTCTTTGTCATTATTACCTTTCAACCTCAACTTTATCTAAATACAAGCTTCTAAATGTTTCTTACTATTAGAGGTCATTTTCCACTTCATATCATAAGTGTATAACTTATCACACCATCTGCACTTCCACTTCTTAATACCATCAAGTTGTTCAATAAACACCATTTTAGTATGAACAACAAAATTTTTGGGACGAGGAGCTTTACCAAAGGCATTTCTCTGACTTTGAGAACTTTGATCTTGGTCACCTTGAGGGGTTGATTCATCAGTAGTGGTGGTACTTTGAGTAGTGTTATTTTGAGTAGTAGTATTATCAGTGTTGGTATTTTGAGTAGTTTTATTAGTTGAAACTGGAAGCTCCAAATCAATCATCTCACCAATCTCTAAGTTATCTCCATCCATTGTCTCTAATCCCATGAAATAACATATTAATATCAATAAGATCATTCATGATTGGAGTCAATGAGGAATCTTGAAAAGACATGGAAGAAAATACAATCAATTAAACAATAATGGAATAGGAAATAAGAACAAAACTCAACAACATAAACCCTACTTTATTAAGAACAGAAGACAAGTAATTATTCAAAACCCTAGCCGAACTTTTATTATGAACAAAACTCAGCAACAAAAAACCTATTCCTTTATTATTATTAATCAAACGAGAAACACAAGACTCAGGTCAAAATTGTAACATGTAATTTTAGGTCCAAAAAAATTTGGTCAAAATGTAACATAACAGTTTAGGTAAAAAAATGTCCAAACTATAACATGATAAAGAATGATTCATCAAATCAAAAATGCAATTGCTAACATGGTAAAGATTAATAATAGTATAATAAAAAACAAAAACAGAATATGTTGAATACATTACAAGTTAATGAAGCAGAAACCTTGAACAATTAACTCATAAATCACATATGAAGAAGAACAAATAAAATCAGTAACACAATAACACTCAACAATCTATATTATTTGGCTTTATCAGAAAGAGGGAAGAGAAGAGGAGATCGCCGGAGGCGGAGAAGGAATGAGAGACATGGGGAGAGTGACTAGAGGAGGAGAAAAAGTGAGGAAATGAAAAATAAAATTTATATTATTGACTTTGGTTACTCATTGGATAATTAGTCTGAATCTTCATTTGAGAATCAAATTAAAAAAAATCATTCCTGGTCCATGCCATGTTTCGTTCGGTCTAATAGACGAGATCTATTGGTCTAATTCCCGGTTCTCGGGTGGATCTTATTGAAAGTAATTCATGTGTGTCGAAACTATGTATGTTGAAGGGAAGTTGCCCACTCGAAATTATGGTTTGACAGATTAGATTTGTTTTAGATTTAAATAGATTTGATTTAAGTTTAGAATAGAATATATTTGATTTAGTTCCAAATAGATATTTTGGGCTTTTATAGTTTTGGGCTTTAGCTTAGGGAGCAAGATAGCCTAAATCTATAAATAGAGGGAGTAACCCCTAATTTCGTAATCAAGTCATGAAATCAAGTTGTATTCATAGAATTTGCAGTTGTAAGTGAATAGAAAGTTTCCACAGTTTGTGGGCAGAGAGTTACTCAGCAGAAAATCCTTTTCTTCTTTAAATTCTTTTTTTTCATTGTCATTTTGTGTTGATATCAATCTTGTTCATCAATATTGGTAGAAATTCATCATAGATATTTGGTGGATTTCCAATATCTGGTATCAAAGAGCTCCGGTTGATCGATTCAATGGAAGAATAATCAAGAATGATCAAGAACGATCGTAGAGGAAGAATTCACGATGGTAGTGATTTATGGGAATGCGAACTATCCAGCAAGTCTACCAATTCTGAAAGTAGATAACTATGAGAATTGGAGCAAGCAGATGAAGGTTTTACTCTGTTGTCAAGGTATGTGGGATCTTGTAAAGGATTAAGTAGAAGAGCTTGAAGAAGACGCTTCAGAAGAAGAAAAGAAAGAACACATAGAATCGAAGAAGAAGAAGAGTTATAAAGCTTTCTTTATAATTCATCAATGTTCGAGTACAAACAACTTCGAAAAGATTAGTGATTTAGAATTTGTAAAAGAAGCTTGGGAGATCCTTGAGAAATCTTTTGGAGGCGCTGAAAAGGTGAAATAGGTGAGGTTAAAAACTCACAAGAGAACATATGAATTTCTTCAGATGGAAGATAGTGAAAGCATATCTGATTTTTTTCACTAAGGTTACAAAGCTAGTGAATCAAATCAAGACTTGTGGAGAAACGTTAACAACAAGAGTAGTTGTTTTAAATATTTTGAGATCTTTGACTCCTAAGTTCGTGGTGGCTATCAAAGAAGGGAAAGATTTGTCGAAATTGACAAAGGAAGAGCTTTAAGGGACGCTTGAGTATTATGAACAAAGGATGAATGAAAGAGCTGCAGGCAAGACAAAAAGTGATGTGGCTTTGTAGGAAAATTCAGCAAAAGAAACCAAAGGCAAAGGAAAGTGGTTTGACATAGGTAGAGGTAGCTACAACAATTAGACTGGTAGAGGAAACCAGAACGAAGGAAACATGTCGAATCAGAGAAGACCATACCAAGGCAACCGAAGAGGTGGTGTTGCAAATAGAGGAAGAGGTAGTGGTCGAAATCCTGACAAGAATCACATTCAATGTTACAATTGTCAAAAGTATGGTCACTATTTTAGTGTTTGTCCAAAGAAGCGAAAGAATCAAGAAAGTGATGCAAAGTTCGCAAAGCATGAAGAAGAAGAGACGTTGATGATGGTCACAACAAAAGATGAAGAAAAATTCAAGGATCGATGGTACTTGGATTCAGGATGTTCATCACATATGTCTGGAAGAAAATATTGGTTTGTCAATCTAAAGCCCTCAATGAAGAACATGGTGAAATTTGCAAATGACAATACTATAGCAGCTGAAGGTATTTGAGATGTTATGATGATGAGAAAAGATGACAAAAGGGCAGTAATTTCGAATGTGTTGTATATTCTAGGCATGAAGAGCAACTTGCTTAGTATAGGGCAGTTGGTCGAAAAGAATTACAAGGTGACTGTCGAAGACAAGATGATGAGAGTTGTCGACGTGAATGGAAGGCTGAACTTGAAGGCTCCTATGTCCCAAAATAGAACCTCCAAGATCGAACTCAATGTGATGGAGCACAAGTGCCTTTCGAATGCAGCAAGCAGAGACAAGTGGATATGGAACTATCGACTAGGCCATCTCAATTTCAGAGACATCAGAGATTTGAAGAGAAAGAATGTGGTTTCAGGATTTCCAGAAATCGACATTCCAAATGAAGTGTTTGAAGAATGTGTACAAGTAAATATCTTCAGCAAGGATGCAGGAAGCAATTCAAAGGTTATTCTCGAAGTCATATACTCTTATGTATGTGGACCAATCCAGGTGGATTCGTTTAGAGGTAATAAATACTTTGTAACATTCATAGATAATTTTAGTCAAAAATTATGGACTTACCTGATCAAAAGAAAAAGTGAAGTGATCGAGGTATTTGCCAAGTTTAAGTCTATGGTCGAAAGACAAAGTGGTCGAAAGCTCAAAGTTTTGAGAATTAATGGTGGTGAAGAGTATGTGTCGAAAGACTTCGACATGTTATGTGAAAAAGAAGGGATTGTGCATGAGGTGGTGCCACCCAACACTCCACAATAGAATAAGACTGCAGAAAGGAAGAATCGAACCATCATGAATATGGTTCGAAGTATGTTGAAAGGCAAGAATTTACCTAAAGATTTTTGGAGTGAAGTTGTGTCGACTACAACATATATTTTGAACAGATGTCCGACAAAGAAGCTGAAAGGAATTGCTCCGAAGAATGTTGATCTGGTGTAAAACCTAGCTTGGTTCATCTGAAGATATTTGGATCTATTGCACATAGACATGTGTCAGATCAATTGAGAAGAAAACTTGATGACAAGTCGACTCAAATGATTCTTGCAGGATATCATTCGACAGGAGGTTACAAGTTATTCGACCCAGTAAACAAGCAGATTGTGATCAACAGGGATGTGATCATAGATGAGCTTAAAGAGTGGGACTGGAGTCGAAATGTTAAGAAAGATTCAATAAGAATCTTGCTTGAAAAGTCAGAAATTTAAGTCAAAAGAGAAGTTCGACTAGAGGAACCAACAATTATAGATCAACCAAGCACAAGCCGACCTCAGAGAGCAAGACGCATGCCTGCAAGGTTGCAAGATTGTGTGGTTACATCAGATGATGTAGTTGATAATGAAGGTGAGCTGGTACATTATGTTTTCTATGCAGATGTTGAACCTGTCAATGCAGCTGAAGCATTGAAGGATTCGAAGTGGGTAAAAGTAATGAACGAAGAAGTTAAATCCATCAAAGACAACAACACTTGGTCAGTTGTCGAATTGCCTCAAGGCAAGAAGGCAATTGATGTCAAGTGGGTATACAAACTGAAGATGAATCCTAAAGGGGAAGTAACTCGACACAAAGTAAGGCTAGTGGCGAAAAGATTTCTCCAGAAGGAAGGAATTTACTTCGATGAAGTTTTTGCACCTGTGGCTAGGATCAAAACAATCAGGTTGGTTGTCGGCCAAGCAGAAATAAACTGTTGGCACATATGTCATATGGACGTGAAGTGTGCATTCCTGAATGGACCCTTAGAAGAAGAAGTTTATGTTAAACAACCAGTTGGATTTGTGAAACATCACGAAGAGAGAAAGGTGTACAAGCTTCATAAAGCCCTGTATGGATTGAAACAAGCTCCAAGAGCTTGGAACAAGAAGATTGATAGTTTTCTAAGGGAGAAGGAATTTGTGAAGTGCACAATTAAACATTGAGTGTATGTAAGAAGAAGCAATAATAAATTTCTTATACTATGTCTCTATGTCGATGACTTATTGATAACATGTAGCTGTAAGAAGGAGATCGAAGACTTCAAAGGTGATCTTAGCAAGGAATTCGAAATGTCTGATTTGGGTGACATTTCATATTCCTTAGCATCGAATTCTACAAGACTAGTAGAGGTTTGATGATGCATCAAAGAAGATATTCAAGTAAAATTCTCAAGAGATTTGAGATGGAAGAATGCAATTCGACTTCGACACCTGCAGAACCAAGACTGCTACTGTCGAAAGACTCAGAAGAAGATGATGTCGACCCAACCCAATATAGAAGACTTATTGGGTCCTTAAGATACCTTTGTCATACTAGGCCTGATTTAACATACAGTGTGGCTATGGTGAGTAGATTCATGCAGAAGTTTAAGGTATCACACCTAGCAGCAGCAAAGATAATATTGAGGTATTTGAAAGGAACTCCTGACTATGGCATTCTATTTCCAGCAACTGATAAAGGAAAAGAATGCAAGTTAGTGAGGTACACAAATTCGAGTTGGTGTAGTGATGCTGAGGATCGAAAATCTACAACAGGATATGTGTTTATGTTAGGTAGTGCGCCAGTTGCTTGGAGTTCGAGAAAGGAGCCAATTGTGGCATTATCATCATTCGAAGCACAATATATAGCTACTTCTCTTTGTGCATGTCAAGCAACTTGAATGGTGAACTTAGTTGAAGAAATAACAGGTAAAAATCATGAAGCAATTACCATGAAGATCGACAACATGTCAGCTATCAACCTGGCAAAGAATCCGATAGCTCATGGTCGAAGCAAGCACATCGAAATGAGGTTCCACTATCTTCGAGAGCAGGTAGCAGATGGGAAGATGAATTTGAAACACTGCAGAACTGAGAATCAGATTGCAGACATCATGACGAAGGGTGTGCAGGTCGAAGTATTTCAAAGACTAAGAGCAATGATGAATGTGGATAGTTTAGATACAATGAATTAGGTGGTGTGTTGAAAGTAATTTGTGTGTGTTGGAACTATGTATGTCGAAGGGAAGTTGCCCAATCGAAATTGTGGTTCAACAGATTAGATTTGTTTTAGATTTAAATAGATTTGATTTACGTTTAGAATATAATAGATTTGATTTAGTTCCAAATAAATATTTTGGGCTTTTATAATTTTGGGCTTTAGCTTAGGGAGCAAGTTAACCTAAATCTATAAATAGAGAGAGTAACCCCTAATTTTGTAATCAAGTCATGAAATCAAGTTGTATTCACATAATTTGCAGTTACAAGTGAATAGAAAGTTTCCACAGTTTGTGGGACTCTGAAAAAAAATCCTTTTCTTTTTTAAATTCTTTTTTTCCATTGTTATTGTGTGGTGATATCAATCTTGTTCATCAAGATTGTTCATCAAGATTGATAGAAATTCATCATAGATATTCGGTGGATTTCTAACAGACCTCAATTCCTGAAGTACAAGTACAGCCCTAGGTATAAGTAAACTTTAATATAAAATCCGTCTAATTTTAAAATTTTGCACATTAGTTACAGAAAGACAAACATCAAATGTCCTATCATAAAACCAAGCTATCTACCACCTTAGCTAGAGAATAATCTAGAGTTATGTATCACCAACTATTATCTTTCATGAGAATCAATGTCTAAATTAAATAAAACTCCAAGACAATCAAATGGTAACAACCTGTGATTCCTAAAAACAGGCTTGTATCTAAATCATTGTATAAAAATCTACTAGTTGGAATGAGTTCCGTTTCTTCTAAGCAATACAGATTTGGCATTTCTTCCTAACATAACCTTATCCACACAAACAAACAATATATGAAATGAGTAACTTAGAGAACTCATTCTAAGTTTACCAAACCAATAAGAATCAGCACTTATTCTAAACTCAGTAACTATCATCAGAAAAAGAAACATACAGACACTCCTACTAGGGCAGCAAAATAAGTTGCATTAGCATACTATGAGATCAATCATGTAGCAAATTATGAATTGTCTGCAAAAAATTGAATGTAAAAAAAAAACACCTTGGTTACCAACCCCTATGAACATTTTGAGGAGGATTGACCAAGATTTATAAAGAATCATAATCGTCTCAGAAAGATATTACTATTGTTACCAAGGTTTAAGGTCACCGACAGGGCCAGCAGTCCAATTCAACCTCTTCTCCCCTGGTTTCAAGAATACACTTCTGTCATGTGGCAATTTTCGTGCAAGTCCGTTTAAAACTTGATGGAATGCGTCTCCAGATTGTGCAGGTTGGGGGAATAACATTGCCTGCTTCATTGAAGGATTAGCAAGCAATCTTTGTTTCCTTAATATGACTTCTGGTGGGATCGAAGTGAGTATGGTATCCAACTTAGGAACATCCTGTTCATCAACAAACACCCCGATTTCTTCCCACGGTATTGCATCGGCAAATGGAAGAACAATATCATCTGCAATAATAACAGGAATGCAACCAAATACCACAGCTTCAACCAATCTTGGGCTCCACGGGGCCCATCCAAGTGGGCATAGACAAAATACAGCTCTTTGCATGTCCTCGTAATATGTTGTTGGATGCTCGGTCGAAATGTCAAATAATGGATTGTCCTTAAAGTTCTCCCAGACTGCTGCTCTTGCACCTCTGTAAAATTTAAAAACATCATTTTTGTCATCAAAACATCATACTTGTTATTCAATCAGAAAGGAAACCAAGCCAGCATTCTTATTTTTGTGCATACATGTTATAATAAATAAAAGGATGCGTACTCAAACACCCTTATTTGAAGTTTGGATCGGTAATAATACCTACCTTGCATAGTAACCACCTTCAGGGTCATTTCCAACATCATAAAACAGTCCTCGGAAGTACACAAAAATTGACCTGGGAGTCTTATCAGGAATCAAGTGGGTATGCATTTTCTGTGGGGGAGCATAAGGAGGAATGGTAATTGAGCCATCTTTCAAGCACACATGATTCCTCTGTCCAAATGTTTGAACCAAGGTGGCACGCTGCAGCAGTGGAAGAATCCCTCTTTCAATTGCCTTCTCTTCCTGGAACAAAAAAAAAGTGCATGTTACATGATCTATGTGCAGTATTGGAATGCTCAAAGTAGCACCAAGAGTGATATGAACAATAAATTTTAAAAATTGTTTTCTAAACTCATACTTGGTAATGAAAACAAGCCGCAAAATCATGGGGAACCACAAAGAAGTGATCTGCTCCCTCAGTTCGGTTCCAATAAGGCCAGTTTGAAGAAATAAGTTGTATTGCACTTCTCATCATTCGTGGTGACTTAAAGGGTAAAGGGAGACCATTTGGTGTCAAGTCACAGGTGGTGTATACAGGGGTATAAAACCAATCAGCTTCTTCAGGATTTAGGGTTCGAACAGCGCTAGATAAGATAAACCGGTGCATATAGATCTCAGCAGCAAACATATGGGCGAGGCATCTCGGGTCCTTTTGAAGAATTTTCTTATTATATTTACTAGGAAGTTCGTAAACAAAAACCTTCAACCTTCCAACCGGATCATCTTCCAATACATCACCAGCGCTACCTACAATTTGTTCAACTACTAAATGCTTAGAGTATTGAATAAAATGAAATATCAGCTTAAAATAACTACACTCACACATAGAAATTCAAGAAACGCATAAGAATAGGTTCGTTAACAGCGAACCAGGATAAAAATATTTGTGCTCATACTTTGATTCGACACTAAAATTGGAACTTAGGAACCAACAAAAATGCACCAGGGTAGCAAGAATTCTTTAAAGATTACAAATCAACACCAATCTATTAAAATTACAGAGCCTATAGACATAAGGATACCAAGAATATATCCTTCTGCAAGGGTGTGTGCAACATGAGGAGAGTAGGAACAGTAAATTTCACATGTTCATCGCAAATCAAGCACAACCTATTCATAACCACAAGATTCAATTTTTCTTGCACTATCTTCAAAGGTTCACACCTATGCAATATCTTCCAAAATCCAAACTACTAAACTAGTTGCCGAAATTGTGCCCGGGGATTGCATAAGTTAGGCATTGCAGTGTCTCAAGCCCATGCCAAAATTGTAGTAACAGTACTCCCTCCGTTTCAAAATGACTGTCGTTTTAACAAATAAATTTTGTTTCAAATTGACTGTCATTTCCACTTTTCAATGTAATAAAGATTGATAGTTTTCCAATAGCACCCTTCACTTTTTATTCTCTACACTACTTTCAATATATTATTAATAGGGTTAATTTTGTAAAAGTGTAATGCCTTGTGACAATTATTGCATTCTTTAATATGTGTGCAAAAACATTAAACGACAATCATTTTGAAACGGAGGGAGTATCTAACTAGCAAGCTTGGCACTTCAGAATTCAGATCTTAATGTTCAATGCAGATTCACATAAAAACCAATGCTTTATCATTGAAATCACAATATTTCAAGCTAAATAAAACCAACAACCAATGCATCAAATATCATAATCAACCTAAATCAAAACCAGATCTTAATCAAAAACCATAATTTCATAACCAAAATATCCAAAACCTCAACAATAAATAACCAAATCAACAAAAAATCTACCTGAAATTCTTTCAGTAGGTTGATTCCTACGAAGCTCAACAGCATCAACTGAAAACAAAAAGGCAGCACAAAGAACCCCCAAAAACCCCAATTTCCAAAAACCCATTTTTCCGTTCCCAAAAAACAGAAGAAAAGTGATAAACTTTGCTACTAAAAAACAAACAAAGTGAGTAATATAAAGAAGTGAAATTGAATGAACAGAAGAAGGTTACGATGTCATAAGGGTAAGTAGTTGTAAAAGATTTGTTGGATTTTTGCTGTGAAGCAACAGAGACAGATTAGAACATGAAGAAGAAACAGAGTTGAAAAAATTGAAGAGTAAAGAAGAAGATGAATGTGAAAAATGAGAAGAAAAAAAAAATGGTTTGGTTTGTGTCAAATTTGATGTTAAGTCAATTTCAAACACCAACTATTGCTTTTTGGGTTAAACTTCTACTCTTTTTTTTTTCTTTTGATTTTTTTTTTTTTCTTAGTTGAGTTTTTTTTTTTTTTTTTTTTTAATTAATAGGTTGATGCTACTCTAATCTAGTCTTTTTTTAGTATACCTTAGTCAAGTTTTTCTATTTTTGAATAAAGTGGTTTAGTTTTTTTGCTTTACAAGTATTTTATATTTTTGAAATTTTTATAACATTTTTTTAAAGTTGATTTTTTTTATAGAATTAAAAATGAAATATTAAAATATTTATCATCATCAATATTAGAGAAAAATAATTAAAAAATAATAATTTAATAAATTTTATCATAATAAAAAAAAGGAATAAAGATGTACAATCCAATGTATTAATTTTTTTTTCTAAATACATAAAATAAATTAATGCAATTTCTCCATTATCTATTATGAGAAAATTTTAGTTTGTGTTTTTAAATTCATTTAGAAACTGAGGTATCTAGTTTATAAAAGATAGGTACATTAATTATTTAATGAATTTAAAATATCAAAATTTATTTATAATAAAGAATCAGAGGTGCTTTCTTGTAGACCAAAAGGATAACTAGAAAGGTTGAACTGATGTAATGTTGTGGTGGTCAAAGGTTTTGATTTGATGCAGCAGAGAAGAGTTGGTCTGCAACGTTACCATAACAACGCCATAGTCAGTAAGAGAGCGGGAAATGTAATGTTAATGAAGAGTGAAATTTATACCTGAAAAATGGTGTGCTAACTCTTTTAAATATGAGAGTTAGTTAGCAACTGAAATGTGAGAGTGGGCGTAAGATGTAGAGGACTATTACAGGAATCTAAACGATGAGGCTAAGTTTTATGAGTGTGGTGATCTGGGTAGTGTGGGGCATAGAATACATTTGTCCTTGTATTATTTTGCCTCCTTCCATATGTTGGGTCTTTATGCATTTTGGGCTTTTGAGTTGGCCCTGAACAATTATCCCCCGAATCATTGTCTTTGTTATGTCGAGCAAAGGTTTATAATGGATTACTTTTCCCGATTACGGGGTTATAAAGTGGAGATCCCTGATGGAGCATTGACATACTTTGGAAGCTGTGAATTTGAAGAGTGCTTTTATGTGGTGTTGTGAGGTACGAAGGATGATTTACACATATATTTACATTCTAGACAACAATTATGCCCTACCTGCATTTAGGGTATTTTAGTGTCTTTAAAAAAAAATAGATAGATCTTAAATGTTGATGGTGGCGAGTGACTGCACGGTTCTAAGGGAGAATGCATGGTTCTGGAATATTCGTTGTTGTCTCTTATTGATTGTTATTGACTTTTCATAAGAAAATTCTTCACACTTTTATCTTCTATTTTGAAGAGCTTTTGGGTCGAAGGTTGATTTGCGTCTGGGAAATTTCGTCCTTTGGTTTCATTTTCACATTTTTAGTATCCTATTTGAGCTCTACCGTTCTCTCATTTGAACTTTCGTCCCTCTAATTTGTTTAAACATTTTAGTGTTTCTGGGACAAAAGGTGCTTTCAACTTATTCACCTTACTTATCGTTCATTCATTTGTTTCCTGACATTTTAGTGTTTCTGGGACAAAAGGTGCTTTTAACTAAATTCAGAGATATTTGAAGTCATTTTTTCTCTCTCGTGGAGATGTGTTTGCTCAAGTTATGATTGATGTGGGTTCTTCGAAAGATTTGGGTTTTTTCACCCAGATGAAGATCAAAGCTTCTTTGGTCAATAAGGTGGGTGTGATGCCATGTTCCATGAGTGATTTTTCTTTCTTATTGGTCATAGTTTTACCTTCAGTAAGTCTCAAGAGAAGTTTGACAAGAGAAAATTATAGATCAACCAGATACAAGTAGACTTCAAAGAACAAGGCACATGCCTACAAGGTTGCAAGATTGTGTGATTACATCATATGATATGGTCGATAATTAAAGTGATCTGATACATTATGCTTCCTATGCAAATGTTGAACCAGTCAATGCAGCTGAAACATTGAAAGATTTGAAGTGGGTGAAAGAACTGAATTAGGAATTGAAGTCCATCGAAGTCGATAACACTTGGTCATTTGTCAAATTACCTCAAGGCAAGAAGGAAATTGATGTCAAGTGGGTATACAAAGTGAAGTTGAATAAGGGGAAGTAACTCGACACAAGACAAGGCTTGTGGTGAAAGGATTTTTTCAAAAATAAGAAATCAACTTCAATGAATTTTTTGCATCTGAGGCTAAAATCGAAACAATCAGGTTGGTTATTTGTCTGACACAAATGAACAGTTGACACATATTAAATATAATCAGTAATATTAAATTTTAAATTTATACTACTATTATTTTATGCCTTTTATACCATAAGTTCATTATTATTATATTTATAAATTTTATCACTCTTTATGAAATTAATTTCTTTTTCTTTAATATCATTTTCTATTTATAATCTAATTGCATGTAATCAATTTTTTATTTGACAAAATAATTAAGAATGTTTTTTATAAAATAATAATTAATATTACATTAAAATTTAAAATTGATAATTGTTTTGAATTGTTATTTTTCAATTAAAATATGTTATAAATTAATATTATATTAAATAATACTTTAATATATATTATATGGTATACTATTTTAGTTAAGTAACAATCCTTGTAGTTTAGAGTTTTTGAGAATTATATTATATAATACTTAATTTCTATGTACATTATACTAATCATTTATTAAGAATAAAAGTATTGTGTATAGGTAATCATACCCTATTTAGATAGTTAAAAATAAGTATATTTTAAAAATATTTAAATTGTAATATGTGCATTTAATTTTATAACTTCAAACACTACTATTTTATAATTTTAGTATAATAGAATTGAACTTCTCCATGATGTTTGATCACAACTTTTTAAAATATGAATATGACTTTAAAAGCATGTATTACAACAATGGGTGAAATTTATTTTTTGTGTGCAGTTTTAATAAAATGTTATAAAATATGATTAACTAACTTAAATACATATAAATTTAATTTAAGTCTCACAAGCTTTTGTAGTAATATTCAATAATTTTACGTAAGAATATTAAAAAAAATTCAATATATATATATATATATATATATATATATATATATATATATATATATATATATATATATATATATATATATATATATATATATATATATATATATATATATATATATATATATATATATATATATATATATATATATATATATATATATATATATATGTATGAACGTACGAGTATATGAAAAGTAAAAATATGTATTATTTTTATTTTATTTATAAAAATATATCTTATTTTCTTACATAATATTTTTTTTGGTAAAACAATTTTGTTTTACTGATTTTCATTTTTATTATATTTTAAAATAATTATATTGTTGATAAAAATATTTATATAAATGGAAGAAAATATTGAAATTTATTTATTTATTTTTTAAAATAATGAATAATATTAGTTAGATATTTTTTTCTTCTTTCCATTTTATTATTCTTATTATTTTCTAATATTTTGAAACATTAAAGTGTGTACTCGTGCGAACGCACGAATAGTACGGCAGTACTGTGTGAGAGCACAAATAATCGTATCAAAACTCTTGCAAACACACAAATTATTATATGTTTTTCAATAATATTTTGATATTTTTTAATATATTTGAATCTCTATGACAAATTAGTGACAATTCTGCAAACTACACTTGTATCCGTGCGAATGCACGATTATTCCACTAATTTTATTTGATAAAATTTGGTTCGTATATATTATTGAAAGTAAATTATTTCCAATTTTATACAGAGTAGTTTAGGGCTCACTCTTGTAAAATAGAAACTCAAAGTTATCCAATTATAATTATACCTACATGTTAGAGTTTTTGTCGATAGAATTTCTAAATTAAATGGTAATATATATCTGTTAAAATGGGCTTCCCGTTTCATTTAGGGCCGGCTTTTATGGGCTTGAGCTTTTTAGGGTTGGGCTAAAAATATTCTATTGTAATATGGGCTCCAAAATAACTACCCGAGTCCGGCCCTAGATGGATTTCGGACTATCCGGCCTTAAATGGATTTTTTTAATAAAAAAGTTAAAGTAAAAAAATCCATAATATTGAGTATAAATAAAATAAAAAATTATATAATTCTAAATATAATACATTTTTAAGTTCTATTGAGACAAAATTTAGTGAAGTGAGAAAAATTAATGTGTTATTTTGGAGTAATATAATATAAAAATTAATATGATTTTTTTAAAATTTATAGTAATGCGGGCTATTATGCTACCCACGACCCATATGAACTAGCCCTAATGGTAGCGGATTTTTTAAAGCTGAGATAAAAAGACCCTTAAAATATAGGCTATAATTTGAAGGCCCATAACCTATAATTTTCCGGGCCCATTTTGACACTATATATATATATAATATAACAGCGGAAGAAAAACTTTGTTATAAAGTTGGGATCATGTGTTTGAACATTTACGCAAACATTTATAAATAAAATATAAATCATGTAAAATAGAATATAAAATATATAAATAGAAAATAAACTATCACTAAATTTATAAATAGTAGTCAAAAATTTAATTTTTATATATTTATAAATAAAATATGAAATATATAAATTGAATATAAATTATTCCTAAATTTATAAGGGATAGTGAAAAATTTACATTTTACATGTTTCCTTGATAAAGTTAAATTTATATGTTAATATTTAGGAGGGATTAAAAATTTAAAAGAGACTAGAAATAAAACTTTAATATTTATAGGAACCAAAAACTTATTTAACAGGAGAAAATAACGGAATTAAAACTGTAATTAAATTTTAATATTTAAATTCATTAAAAGTGAGGGATATTTCGGATAAAAATTTGATTTTTTTTAGGGAGAAAGGCACCAGACAATTTTCTTAATCTCACAAGTCTTTTGAAGGGGAAATGCAGTATACCCTTCTCTAAATTATTGTCAATCGGATGAATAATGGTTTAAATCTTATTTTAGATTAAGTTTTATTTTAAGAAATTACTTAATAAAATGCAGTGCTGGAAGACCAAATCAAGCGTCAACTTCTTCCTTCTTGCCGCCATTATGGCCTACTCCTATTTCTCATTCACCTAACTCTGCATATAGGTTGAGTGAGTCTATGATTTAAAAATCGAATTGAAATACTTTGTTGTACCGGTTAAATAAAAAAATTAGATTGTGGTTTGATTTGATTGTTAGATTAAATAAATTATTGAATTAATGAGAATCAGTTAGAATTGGCCAAAATCGATAAAGACAAAAAAATCTACAATTTGTAAAAACTGACGGATTAAATATTTGTGTTTTTCATCAAAAACGACATTGTTTTGATAATTTTTTTATAAAATAAAATTAAAATATCAATAGATTTTTTTCCAAATACCTTTCACTCTTTAAAATTAAATTTATTAGACACTTTAATTATTTTGTTATGTTGTAATTTAATTTTCTTTAAAAATTATCTGCATTTATATTTTGTACTATTTTATTTTGTGTAATGATTATGTTTAGAATTTAAATTTAAATAATAAAATTGTGAAATTATAATATATTTTAAAATTTTATAAGTGTTATGAGTTTTTTTTAGAGATCGAGTTATTCAATTTTATTGGTTTAATAATTATATAATTTTGTTATAAAGATCGATTTATTAAATCAAATTATTAATTTAATTTATTCACTGATTTGATGAAAGATTTAATTTTTAGAACAATGGGTTGATTCTCTCTTCATAATATTTCAATTTTCCACTACATCAATTTTTATATCAATTTTCTTAATTAACAAAGCTTTTTAGTTACTGCAACACTTGTGCACAAAAAATCAGAAAATTTTACTTCGTACCTATACTTCTATATCTGTGTAGCCCTACAATTTTGTAAAAATGTCAAATTTACGCTTAATATATTTTAACTATTTTACTTTTTACCACTCCTGAAACTTGAACTCGCGTGCAACACATTTTAGTTCTTTCTTCGGACCTCTCTCCAGAAATCAAAATTAAGCATATTAATAAACAATGATAAAAATCATAAATTAATTTAACATAAAATTTTCATTTACTTACCTCCTCATATCATAGACGTCAAGCACAATGCTGCTTGCATCTAACCAGGACAAATAAGTCAGACTGTCCTCCTGGATATCCTTTAGGCTCTGATCGTACCTGACCAGAAGGTGTCTTGGCCCAATCTGCAACGGTGGTCCAAAGTGAAAGAGGGGGGGTACCTACAAGACACTCCGATGCCAAAGTAAGTAGAGGCAGAGAGAGAGCAAGCAAGTAAGAGAAGAGTAAAGAATGGGATACCTGACCCTCTCAAGTGAGAGGGTATTTATAGCCCCCAACGCTGGGCCAAGATCTGATTAGTGGGCAGAAGTCCAAGCCCACTAGCGGATTGCTAGGGCTTGCGTGTGTAGGGAGGCCAGCACGTGGCCTCCTCCCTAGATTGTCGCCCGGGAAATCCGGGTTTGTTGCGGAGTCCCTGGGAGACTTGACGGTTAAGGAGACCTAGTAAACAGGGTCCGATAATATCGGGGGGCACGTGGCAGTCAAGGACCGTTGGCCACGTGGCCCTCACGTGGACATCCCAAGCTGCTTTCCAAAGGGCAATTGGGCCCAGAATTTGTTGGGCTTAGAGCGTGGGCCAGTCCAGAACAGGAGCCCCCCAAGTCTTTGCTCTAGCAGAGTAATGACTTTGAAACGGGTAGATCCCCGACGGAGGCGTTCAGCGTTGGCCCTCACCCTGGTAGGAAGCGAGCAGAAGCTCGCATATGCTGTAGCCCCTGGCGGGCATACTTCGGCTTGTTACGCTCGGGGAGATCCGCGGGGGAACGTCGGGGAGCGAGGCTAAGCATCGCGTCAGTTTAACGCCACTTGTCATTTTGAGATGGGACTTTTGGCGCCTAAAGGTGTGACCTTTCGTATGCCCTTGGATTTTGGTTATAAAAAGGATTTTTAGGGTTTCATTTGTGTATTCTTCCCTGATTTTCCAGCCAAAAAGCTCTTGAACGCAGAATCTTCCACAGCTTTCTATTTCCAACTCTCCAACATGTCTTCGACTCCAAAAGCAGGTAATATCCTTAATTCTTTGATAATCTTCTTTTAATTCGTGAATTTAGGATGAATTTAGGGTTTATTTTGTATGAATATCGCGGGGAGGAGATTGAATATCGCAGGGAATTTCTTGCATTTAGCGGGGAGAGAGTTGAATCCTGCGGGGAGATTCTTGCGTTTACCGGGGAGAGAGTTGAATCCTGTGAGGAGGTTCGTGCGTTTTCCGGGAAGGGAGTTGATTACTACGGGCAGAAATTGGAGTGGCACTGGCAGAAATTGAATGCCACGGCCAAAACGTATGAATCTCGCGGGGAGATCGTTGTGCATTACGGGGAATTTTTATTGATTGGTTGATAAGTTGTTGGAGGGGAGTGATCCGCGTGAGGTCCTCGAGAGAGAGAGAGATATCTGCTCGTTGCTGCTCGTACGTCCGGGCCCCTCGCCGTGTCACTTGAGTCGTGGTGGAGGGGTGGATTTGATGTCCTCGAATTCACTTTTCTTTCGATGCTTTCAGGTGCCGGGGATCAGATATGCGGTGGCGACGAGGGGACGAGCGGACCCCGTCGAGTAAGGCTGGCGCCGGACCTCTCCTGGGTCGCGCCTGAACCAAGGGACTTTCGCTCAGACTTCTCCACCGACTCATCCAACGCATTCAACGAAATCGAAGATTTAGACGAGGGAATTGAGGGTTCCTGGGTCGTGCAGATTCCTGGGCCCGGAAGGAGAATATGTTCGTCGTACTCCTCGACGAGATTTCCTATGTATGAGTTTGCCTTCCGGGAGGCGGGCTTCCGTCTGCCCTTCACTGGCTTCCAGACCGGGGTCTTCACCTGGCTGAATCTAGCCCCTTCACAACTCCATCCGAATGCCCTGACCTTCATGCGGGCATTCGAGATCGTGTGCCGCTACTTGGATATAGGGGCCACTCTCCCCCTCTTCTTCCGCATCTTTCATCTGCAGCGACAGATGGTCGGGGATAAATGCGCCTGGGTCTCGTTCAAGCAGTCCGGCAAACTTTTCAGGCCGTACCTGGACTCTGTTCGGGACTTTAAGAAACGGTTTTTATGTGATAAAGCCCGTCACGAGAGAGGCCGAGAATACCCTGTTCGAGCGGACTACGGCGATCAACGAGGACGGACAGGAGGTGGAGAGGATATGGGCGAAGTTTCCCCTTGAATGGGATAGGAGGCATTATGAGCGGGGACCGGACTTCTACTCCGTGAAGCCCGAGAAGATGGACAAAGACGACCAACTTTCCTACGAAAGGTTGGAAAATTTCGTGAAGAGCTTTAGGCCGGCCATATGTGTCGACCGGGAAGGAAGCGTGCTCCTCGACTCCAACGGGGAAATCGAGATAGCCCGGCGGTATATCCATACCAAGGCCCTTCTCGACTGCGAGTCCGACGAGGACGCGTTGAGGCTCTTAGGTATTTATTTGGAAATGCATAAGGGGATTTGCCCGTGTATTGGTGTGTGCTAACGCTTTTTCGTTTGTTTTGCAGATAAAATGGCGGCCATGGAGGAACGCATGCTCAAGCTCCGACCCAAGGGTCCTCGACCGTCTGCCAAGGATCGAGTTGTTGATCTTCAACGGCAAGCACATGAGGATTCTCAGCCCGCCGTCAACACCCCTTCTCCAGCTTCATCTCCCGACCAACCGCTCAAGAGGCGGAGAGCTGAGCGAACCGAGCAGGGAGAGTCGGGGACTTCGGTATCAGTCGGGGATGCCTTCGTGCTGCCCCCTTGCTTCGCTCAGAGGCAACTTTTTGAGGGGAAACCTCCGGTGGTCCAAGCGGCGGAAAGGAAGATGATCCTGGGGCTCGACCCGAAGGTGCGGGGAGAGGGCCTAAATGTTGATGTGTCCGCGGTTATTCGGCTGCTTGAGACCTCGTTGACTCTCAACGACGAGATGGCCGACGCCCATGCTCAAACTTCCAAAGCTAACAAGCGGGCTGCTGCTCTGGAGCTGGACAACATGGCACAATGGAACGAACTGCAGAAGCTCCGGGGTCTGGATGCCCGGTATGAGTCAATGGCGGTGGAGTTGAGGGAGATGAAGGAGAAGTATGAGCCCTTGGTCAAAGAGAAGGATTAGCTGGCGGCCGAGGTCAAGTTGCTGAGGGAGCGAACGGCTCCTGCTGAGGATGAGTCTGTCGAAGAACAAGCGCTTCTCTCTCGGGCGGATTTGATTGCTCGGGTGAGGATCCTCGAAGAGGATACCGTGGAGGCGCTGACCTTCGGTTTTGAGCGGGCTGTTCAGCAGGTGCAGGTGGTGAACCCCGGGATGGAGTTGGTGACTTCCGGAATCGGCCTCTTTCACCGTGTGGTCGATGGGGAGGTTGTGGCTCCTGATGAATGATTTTTCTTGTTTGGATTTGCTTGGGCCTGCGAGCCTGTTATCTCTGGCCTGCGTGCCCTCTTGTTTTTAATATTCGTACACTGGGCATGTGCCCGTATTTTTGGATGTTTGTAATTTGGGTCTTGTGCCCGTGAATACTTAGCTGGCCGTCTTCGGCCATTTATTTATCAATGCTTTATTCACGAATGTTTACACTGTGTTGTTAACTGTTGTGTTCGTTTATGTATGTTATGCTCGACCTTGTTATTCAACTGCTCGATGTTGTCTTCCCTGGCTTGTGTGCTAGGCTTGGGGGCTTGAGTCCCCATGCGAGGATATGGTCGTGCTAAGAGACCACATACTCGGGGCGTGGACCGTCCGTCGCGAGCCGGACATCCTGCCAAAGGTGCAAGAAAAACCCGCGGGCCTCGATCGAGGGTTCCGCATCGAACGGGGTCCCTACTTACTGTAGTCGAGTAGGTTCCTGAGTGTAAGTGGCTTGGGGCGCGTACGAGCACCATTCTGCGACCCAAGGCTGAGCTAAATCTCCGAGGAGGGGTTTAAGGGCCACAAGGCGTTGAGCACATGGTCGTTCTAGCTCACCGTAGTCGTTTGAGCTTTGTAGCGCTCAAGGTCGAGGGAGTACCGCTTAGGTTTTCGAGGTATACGCCCCGCGTCTGCCTTTGCCCGACACGATATGGCCCTTCCCGCTTGGCGCCAACTTTCCTCTCGAGATTCTTTTGATTCCCGCAGAGGACCAGTTGTCGACTCAACTCGCGCTGATGACCTTCTCGTCGTGGGCGCAGCGTGATCTGTTGTTTTAAACGTGCTTCTCGTAATGTCGCGCCCGATCTCGTCGACTAAATCTAGCTCCTCGCAGGCCTCGCCATTCGCTTCCTCCTCTAGGGGAAATTCGGTGCGTCTTGACGGCTCTCTGATTTCGACGGGTATGACCGTCTCTGTTCCGTACGTCAACCGAAACGGGGATTCTCCCGTGGTAGAATGGGGAGTTGTTCGGTATGCCCACAGCACGCTGTGAAGTTCTTCTACCCACCTGCTCTTAGCTTCCCCGAGTCTCCGCCTGAGTCCACGCAGCAAGACCGCTCGCGCCTCCGCTGGCCGCTGGTCCGGGATGCTCGGCGATGTGAAGTGGTGCTTGGTGCCCAGCCGTGCTACGAAATTGCGGAAGCTCTGATCGGTGAACTGTGTCCCGTTGTCCGTGATGAGGGCCTGTGGAATACCGAAGCGGGGCAAGGACGTTTCGTTTGTAAAAACGAAGGATGTTAAAGGAGGTGATTTTGGCAAGTGCCTCGGCCTCTATCCATTTCGTGAAGTAGTCCACGGCCACTATAAGGTACTTGTTTTGGTGAGCCTTGTGTGAAGGGACCGAGTATATCCTTCCCCACCAGCTGGGGCACGGGAGGTGAGCGTCGTGAGCTCGTGGGGTGGCGCGATGTGCATGTCGGCGTGGCGTTGGCACTTGTCGCATTTTTTTACGTGTTCTTTGGCGTCCTTTTGCATGGTGGGTGTCGCACCCCAAAATTTACCCTCCTTATCATATTTTTTCTTGGAGCATATTCATGCTTAACTCATTGTTTCAACCGGAATTAATTCAAACTTTGATTCAAGATACATTCAAGTATTGTACAACGGAAAAATCAAGTTCATTCGAAACTTTGTGAAGTTGAAAGAATTTAGTTTGTGTTAATCCGAATTTACCAAATGCAAAATGTGGTTCAAGAGATTTGAGGCGAATAATTTGCTCGGGATGTAAAGTTTGGTGGACTCAAGAAGGAATAACACAAGATAGAATTGTCGAATTTTTAACATCTTGTTAGCCGCAAACGCTAAGAGAAAAATTCAAATTCAAGTCCCAAGTTATTGAATTTATTCGGCACGAAGTGATTTCTCGATAATTCAAGTTTCTTTCTTAAAAGAAAACTCTAATGATTCCTAGGACTTTACAAGTTTCTCATGATTCACATTTAAGACATTCCTCAAAGCGTTCGGAAGAGTATCCAAAGAATGTTGAAAATTCTAATTGCAACTTCTTCACAAAAAAAAAGAGGGAAAGTTTCGACATTGGCAAGTTGGAATTCAAATGTGAGTTTCATTCAAATTTCTAAACATATCACAAATTCATTCAAGAATTCCTACAAGTATGGAACGTTTGTGTTACGATTCAAGGATCAAAGAATGTTCAAACCGAGTTTGTTTTTATTCAAATTATTGATCGCGACTTTATCGTCTAAATTAATCGGGAGACTGCAAGTATACAGCCCTATCGCGTAGTTTTAAAAGATATCGAACCAAAGGGACTATAAATTGAACTAACGTAATCTAAGCTTATCGTAAAGCTATAGCTATCGAATAAATAAATTGGGGAATTTTTGGGCAATAAAACTTAATTTTAATTAAAATAATAATAAGGCGAATATCGGTATGTATTTCGTTAATCCTAAAGAATCCGGTTTTCCACCGCTTATTTTCGAAAATGATAATAATTTCTTTTTCAAAGAAAAGTATTTATTTAAAACCTATTCTCAAACTGTCATTTATTGAAGTAGATTATAATTTTAAATTTAATGTATGCCGCTATCCCATCGATTTTAAAATTACTTTTGAAAATAAATAAAATTTAATTGGTTTTAAATGTCACGGTTTTTAAAACAATACCTAGTATCTACTATCCGATTTTAAACCTCAAACTGTCGCCTGTTGGTTTCTAATCTTAGTCGGTTTATTAACCTCAAACTTTCGCCTGTTGGTTTCTAAACCTTTTTAACAAAATAAATTAGATAACTAAATCAAAAAGTGTTTATTTTATAAAATATAATCAAGCCGTTTATTCCGGATACTTTCAAATTAACTCATTACATACCGATATTTAAATAATTTAGCCGTATATATTCATAAAACAAACATGAATAAATTAAAGGTTTTAACATTCATTAATAAATTCATGGCAAACAAATATATCTCATGCAGCAATTAATTAAATAAATAAAGCGATGTAAATAGAAACCTGAATTAAATAAATGCTGGAAAGAATTCGAAACCGAAGTAACCCGCATAACGCCCCGGTTCTTCAACAGAATGTAAACAATGCGGAAAAATAACTTCTGAATTCTGAATTACAATGGAAAATAAATGCAGGAAAATAAACTTTGAAACTGGGAAAATAAAGCTGAGAATCGGTGTGTTAAATTATGATCTGGAGAGGTCCTTTTATAGTGGTAGGATGCAACCACTTGTTGAGATATTTTCGTAGCTTCTTCCTAAAAATACTCGCTCCAACTGCCCACTACTTGAGATGGACGTCCCGGATTTCTCTCCATGAATATAGCCATGCGAGATGGGCGTCCCACCTTTTCCTCCTAGGGCCTACGTGGCACTGGAGGCGGGCGTCTCCCACTAAGGAGAGAGACCGAGGCGGGCGCCTCACTTGTAGGAGAGAGGGAGACGGCCTCACTCTTCTCGTGGCATTTAGGGTTTGGCTTTGTTTTGGGCTTTTGCTTGCTTGGGCTTGGTTTGTAGGCTTTAATAAATCCTTGATCCATACTTTGCTTTTCACACCCCTTTTTCTCTTCATTTAATTAAATAATCCTCCTTATTTCTTCACTTTGCTCAATTTGTTTATTTAAAATAAAATACCTGAAACAATAAAAATACCAAATAATATGGAAATAAAATGAAATAATTAAATAAAAATACTAACATTATTTATGAAAATTAAATCAAATATACTATATAAAATCGTGTTATCAAACTCCCTATACTTGAACCATTGCTTGTCCTCAAGCAAAAAGTAAAATGAAAATCTTTGAAGTACAGTTAAACACAAATATAACAACACATATATCACTTTGTATCAGGTTGCAAATTGATTTTTTTCATCGGAAAATTAAAGTTGAACTTAAACACCAAAATTACCGTAGAAACACTAGACAACCCCATCTATGCACAATTCAAGTCATGTCATTATAGCTTCAACCTAATACTATGTTTTATTTTGCCCGCTTTCATTCTAGTGCAATCACATTAAGCCCATTACCTTATACGCACATAGTGGAGTAACCGTTAGTGAATTTGATCTTAATAAGCCGCTAGGAGTTCGTAATAAAATATTTGGTACTCCTTTTCCAATTAAAATTGCGGGGATCAAACCGTAATGCTTCTACCAAGTTCAAAGCACTGTGACCACCGAACCAATTTATTAATGGATTATTTTGCATAAAATTCATATTTTCAAAGAACTTTTAGATTAAACGATCCGTAAGGACCATCTAACTTAGTAAGTGCATCTTAAATAAAAGCAATTTTCTTAAAGATATTTGATCAATCACTTATATTCATCGGTTCTCCACGTAGTTTGTGTTTTCGGCGGTGCCGACTGCTTAATAAACTACTTGGGGCTAATCTAAAACTAAGTTTTAAAGGTTCTTGGTATAATAAGTACTTAAATCGATCTAGCATATTGGGGGTTTTAAAGTGTTAGGACGATAACAATTTTGCTAAGTCGTACTCGAATCCTTATTTAGATTAAGCAACCTTAATACTAGTTGAATATGTTTATAAATGTGTTTTAAATTTTTCGTTATGGCTCAAGAAATAGGGAGAATTCGAATAAGCATTAAATTTTGCATATAAGATTAAAATTAACATAAACATGTATTTTATTGAATTGAAATTTGCGATACAAGAAAATAAATAACTAAAAGGGAAATACTACAAAGAGAGCAAAGGCAATAAAAATAAACAAGGAAATGATCCGACTCCCCTATACTTAAAAGGAGCAATGTCCTCAGTGCGATAATAACAAAGGAGAATCGAAATGAAAGATGGGTGAGTAAATTCGTAGCAACAATAATAATGCAACTTAAGAAGAATAATGCAGCATTAATAATAATAATAATAATATAAAAGAATGTGCAACATTATAATAAACGATAATCATGGATTGCATTAGAATGGAAATCAAAGTTGCGTACAATTTGAGGAATCAAGTATTAGGGAAGAAAAACATAATAAAAATAACATAATGAAAGCATTATAAAATCCTAATGAAATCAAACTAAACTAAACTAAATAAACTACTCAAAGACTCTAGCCACTAGATGGTCCTGCCTTAGGAGCAGGGGGAGAATGAAGATAAGAGAAGACTTCTTGAAATTGTGCAGAAACTGTATCCATAAAACTAAAGAAGTCAGCGCGCAGAGTAGTGAACTCGTCCCTCAAAGCCTGATGTTCCACCTGGAGAGCGTGGATAACAATGATAATCAAAAGGAGGAACCTCATGCATAAAGGTCGAGCAACAGAGGGATCAGGGGAGCAGAGGGAACTTCCCGAGGCCCTCTAAAACATCAAAACCCGTGGAATCTCGTGAGTGCTTGGCGGAGAAGGATGTCGATCAAAACCATAAAGCCAATTGGCTTTGTTATGCACACTAGTAGGTGGTTAGGCAAGGTAAACAATGATAACTTGACCATTGATCAACAAGGTAAACCGAGTCGGGCCAAGATCACCAATCATACCAAAGGTTGAAACAGAACTCGATGGTCATGGAAGTAACACCAAGAAAAGCATTCGATGCTTAAAAGGTCGTCAAGTCCAACAACATTTGCAATCATAGTAACGAGACTTCCCATCCGAATGGGTGCATGATCGATCAATGAGATTCACAAAGGTACGGAGCGTATAAGGGATCGATTAATCGGACGGTTCTAAGCACAAAACATGATAAACAACATCCTTAGAAACAAGAGTGACATTCGGGTTTTCCAAAACGGTATGGGCAAGAATCTTATGGAAATACCAAGGCCAAGGCTCATACAAGGTCCTGGTGGTTAAGGATTCCGTAAATAGATCCCCAAAATAGTCAAGATCTCTAAACCCAAGATACTCCTCCCGAGTTTCAAGATAAACCTAAACCACTAGGAAAACCAAGAAGATCACCAATTCCTTATGGGTAAACTTGAAGGTGAAGCCAAAAGTCCGAAAATAATAAGTCCACGAGAGCTATCCCATGAGTAGGAAAATAAGCTAAAGAGTCGAGGAATTCCAAAGTGAGGTTCCGATAAGTGGCAAAGCAAGTCATCAGCGTGAATTATCCCACCCAACTGACGATTTAAAAAGACACTATCACGAATGCCAAGAGCATTCATAGCACCATAATGAAAGTAGGTAGGAAACATCTCACGCCGGATAAAACTCCATATTTGGCGCTGATTTCTTCCTCTCAAACCGACCATATCATCAATACGAGACATAGCGGAAAGAGAAAGAAGTAGCTAGAAGAATCGAGGAGAAAGAAAATAAAAGAACATCAAGATTGGCCAAATGCCGATAAGAAGAGAGATATAGAATAGAATATAAGATGAGAATAGAAATAAAAGAAAATAGAAAAAGAAATAGATATTTTTTGTTTGTTTTGAATAGAATGAAGAAATAAAATAAAATAAGAAGAAAGAAATAAATACGGTGGGTTGCCTCCCACAAAGCGCTTTGTTTTATGTCGCAAGCTCGACAAATAAAACTAGAGATTAGTCGCCTAATCGAGCTTGTGGCTCGCCTAGAGTTATCTTTTGAGAATATCCCTCGATTTCGTGAGATGGTAATGTTTTAGACGCTGCCCGCTTACTATAAACGGTTCAATCGAAGGTCCCTTAATCTCTATTGCTCCACTTGGATAAACTCGAGTAATTTCGAAAGGTCCGCACCACCTAGATCGTAATTTCGTGGAATAATTTTAATCGTGAGTTAAAAAGTAATACGCAATCACCTACATTAAAATTCTTCCTAGATATACGCTTATCGTGCCATTTCTTGCGCGCTTTGTAAATCCTAGCTTGACGATCCTGCCTAAGTTCTTCCAATTCATTAATATCCGTGATACGCTTCTCTCCAAGCAGATAACTTAAGTTCGATTCTTAATGGCCCAATAAGCCTTGTGTTCTAACTCAACCGAGATGGCATGACTTTCCATAAATAAGCTTGAAAGGAGTAGTACCGATGGGAGTTTTATAGGCAGTTCTATATGCCCATAAAGCTTCATGAAGTTTAAAAGACCAATCCTTTCTGGAAGTAGCGACAGTTTTTTCAAGGATTTGTTTTATCTCGCGATTTGAAACTTCAACCTGTCCGCTAGTTTGGGGATGGTAAGGTGTAGCTATGCGGTGTCGAACTCCATATTTCCTTAATAATTTTTCAAAGATTTTGGAAATGAAATGAGATCCACCGTCGCTTATAACGAGTCGGGGTACACCGAACCTAGGAAAGATTATGTTCTTGAACAGCTTAAGTACCACTCGGGTGTCATTTGTTGGAGAAGCTATAGCTTCAATCCATTTTGAGACATAATCCACAGCCACGAGTATATACTTATTACCGGATGAAGATGGAAAGGGTCCCATAAAGTCTATCCCCCACACATCAAAGATTTCGACTTCTAAAATGCCTTTTTGTGGCATTTCGTCACGCCTAGATATATTACCGCGCTGGCACCGCCGCATTTTAAGATGGTGGCATGTACGTCCTTCCATAAATTAGGCCAATAGAGACCGGATTGTAAGATCTTTGCACATGTTTTGATGTACTAGCATGTCCTCCGTAAGGTGCGTAATGACAAAGGTGTTATAATGTTTTCAATCTCTTCTTCCGCACACATCGGCGAAAATTCCATCGGACCTCGCTTGAAAAGTAAAGGTTCATCCCAATATTGTTTAAGATCATGGAAGAATTTCTTCTTCCGTTGATAGGTAAGTTCGTGTGGTAGAACGCCGCAGAAGGTAATTCACGAAATCAAGATACCAAGGCACGAGGAAATAGCTAAAGTGGTTTCCATGAGTTTATCCGGTTCTGTGTCTTCCAAGTGGGCAATCGCTTATCGTGATCAAATTCATCATCAATCGGCACTTGTTCATGTTTAAGATTTTCTAGTCTAGAGAGATGATCCGCTACTACATTTTCGCCCTTTCTTATCTTTGATTTCTAAATCAAATTCTTGTAGCAAGAATATCCATCTCGTGAGTCTAGGTTTAGCGTCCTTTTGGTTAGGAGATATCTAATAGCATGATCGGTATATGATTATTTTGGATCCTACTAAGTAGGAACGGAACTTGTCTAATGCGAAGATCATCGCTAAGAACTCTTTCTCTTGTAGCATAATTCATTTGCGCTCGTCCGTAGTTCTCGCTTGCATAATATATGACGTGGAGTCTTTTATCCTTTCGCTGTCCTAAAACAGCCCACGGCGTAGTCACTTGGCCACACATTATTTCAAAAGGTTCATTCCAACTGAGTTTGCATGATAGGCGTAAATTAATGCTTTCTTAAGTGTCCAAACGCTTCTAAACATTTTTCGTCGAAGATAAATTCAGCATCTTTCATTAATAGCTCAGTTAGGGGTTTAGTTATCTTAGAGAAATCTTTAATGAATCGTCGGTAGAAACCGGCGTGTCCCAAAAAGCTTCGGATTTCTCTAACGGTTTTTGGAGGTTGAAGGTTCTCAATAACTTCGATTTTAGCAGAATCGACTTCAATTCCTCTTTTGGATATAATGTGTCCTAAAACAATGTATCAAGAAGTAACTGGAACAGTTGAGAAGTCAGAGGAAAAGAAGAGGCAGCAGGGACAATTGCAGAAAATTCAGAAAAAAAGGCATCATCACAGCATACATTGAGCTCAGCAATTGAAGCCACAAAAGTCAAGATTCAGAAAGGTAAAGTAGAAGATGGCCATGAGCAACAAAGTCAAAAGCAGAACAGGAAAATTCATCATTTCAACATGGTTCTAAACCATAAAGCATAGGCAACTAGCACAAGCGACAGGAGCAGAAAAAAAAGATGACACAAGTGTAATATCTGTTCAAAAGATCTGTCAAGCTATACTGGTTCAGAGGAGGACAAAAGAGAAAAAGACATAACATTTGGTTCAGAACATAGAAACACAGACAGTTCATTTTCGAAACCCAAAAGAGAGAAAAAAGGAAGTTTTGTTTCAAACCCAGAAAAAGTGTAGTATTTGCCTGTTCAAACCAACACAACACCAATAAAAAAAAACCAAACACAACATCTATTCTTATCAGAGAACCAGTTCATTTTCGAAACCAAAAAACCAGAAAAAGCATAGCACAGTTCATCATTTTTTCCAGAAAAACTCACACAGTTCTCTAAACCCAAAACGCAGAACAAACAGCAAGCATTCATCATTTTCCTAACCTAAACGCCTTCAGACATATTTTTTTCAGAAATTATGTTCTGACAATTTGAGAAAGAAGAAGAAGAGAACAAAAATCGGAACGATCTCACCCGAACAAGGTTAGGAGGCAAGCATGCACTGACACGTCTCCAAGGCTCCGGTTGACCCACCGTCGCCGGAATCGGTCGAGCTTAGGGCATCCTTCTCCTTTTCGTTCACAGCCTGTATCAAACACAGAAAACACAAATCAAAACAAGAATCGGAACATGCAAACGCCGTGGATGAGCGACCCAGAATCGCGGCCGTGATAGGAAGAGATGAGCGACCCAGAATCGCGGTGAGAGAGAGCACAGAGAGAAACCGGTGAGGGTTTGAGGAGAGATGAGAGAAAACGCAAACGCAAGAACACGAGGGACAAAACCCAGAACGCGTGGGAAAGAAGATTGGGAACCTATTCTTCTTTACCCAGTTGAGAAGAATTCGTTTAAAGCCCTTTTCCTTTTCATTTTTTTTATTATTTTATATAAAAACAAATAATAATAATAATATATATTAATCATCTTATTTTCTTTTATATAAAATTTCCTTTTTTTATAAAATCTGGTGGTGACAAGTGTCACCACCTTATTTTCTTTTAGAAAAAATCTATTTTTGTTTTCGTTTTGTTATTACTAAATAAATTTGACAAAAATGTGAGTATTAGCATAATATTACATGTGGTGCGATTTTGCCTTTTTTGGAACAATCGGTTTATCTTGAGGTGGAAGCATTGCACCCGGTTCGCCAGCACATGGAGGTGTTTCAGACCAACCAAAGATCAGATGGTTTTCTTTTCATACACCGTCCAGAATCACGGCAATCAGGCTATTTCTGAACTTGTTCTATTTCAATTAATTTATTTTGCCGTAAATAATTTCATTGCGATGTACTAAATAATTATTGGATACGATAGTTTTTATTTGATGATCGATTAAACTATTGGCCGATCTTTCATCAAACAGAAAAAATCATCTCCAATAATTATTTAAATTTCCGATTGTATTGCGTGGTATTTTTGTCTGTTTATTTACTTATTCAGTATCTATTCACCACTGTACACTGTGCACACAACAGAAATTAAAAATCAATTCGACTTCATTTTGATTGGCTCATACGCCGATTTCTTAAAGGGTCTCATGGTTGGGGATGGGCATGGCCATCCTCACGAGATTGGTTAAAGCCCTTGTTGCTTTAATCGATCATAACCCGAAAATAACATTGGTCTACACCAATTACCATGCACCAGGGTCTCATGGTTGGGGATAGGAGCACCTATCCTCACGAGATTAATTAAGTCCATATACTTGATTAATCATAACCCGCTTCCATTTTCTCTCAGCACGCGCATCAGAATGCTTTCATAATTTAAAGTTCTAAACCTCGATCCAACGTCGAGTTTCTTTTCAAAACAATTTCATAAATACTCTACTTCTCCCTCCTCCCAAACATATGGTAGTCATCCAGATCGACCGACCGTATGTTTGGTGTCTTAATTGAATTAATCAACGTGAACCATGCTTCACTTCACCTTTTCTTAAACAAAGCTTTGGGTAGAAAAAGATGATTCGGATGTTTCTGTCCACTCATCCAAGTAATTGGGGCGTTAGCCGTTGAACGCTTATGGTCCAATACTTGTCTCCCACATAAAAACAACTCAACTCACTCAAACTCCTTTTATCGCTCATACGCGATCATAAAAACTCTTTTCAGATAAAGAGGGTGCGATAGTCGTTTCAAATGCGAACGAGGACTTAAGCTTTTCAAATAAACAAAACAAGTCCTAGTTCAAAGCATTCGAAACGTCTAAACGCATGATTTTTCAAATAAAATCAATGCAACCAATTCAAACCTTTTTAAGAGGAACTACGGAGTTTTGACTTTCCCATTGCACAAGGGAATACGTAGGCACACGGTTCCAAAAAT
Source organism: Vicia sativa (assembly GCA_021764765.1). Lineage (NCBI taxonomy): Eukaryota > Viridiplantae > Streptophyta > Magnoliopsida > Fabales > Fabaceae > Vicia > Vicia sativa. The sequence continues at coordinate 28,583,423 of CM038795.1, read as the reverse complement.
CGTGCCAAACTCAAAATATAATAATCAAATCTCATTCCTTTATAACTTAGAGATTAGCGAATATATACACACACATAGAACTAAACGGGTCCCATCGAGTACGATGGATGTAAGGGGTGCTAATACCTTCCCCTTACATAACTGACTCCCGATTCCAATTTTTGGTCGTAGACCGTCTTATCCGTTTTTTGGGGTTTTATCTATATTTCCGCTCTTTTAGAACAAATAAAATTAGGTGGCGATTTCACTTTTAGAGTTTTAAAAGATTTTTGAAAATCGAGTTGCTTGGGCAATAGTAGCTGCGCAATGCATGCAGACCGTCCTCCCGTGTGTCGTTGATACCTTCGTGAATTTCGTGAAGAATGCGCCACCTTGACTCCTCGACGACTTGAGCGGGGGATGGAGAAGCCTCTATATAACCGCCGAGGACGACGAGAGCATGCACGCGGTGGCGGTGGCTTTTGTCGGCACCTCGCGTGATAGTTGAACACGGGGTCATCCAGCCCGCATCACCGATCGATTTACGCGAGTGTGTCGCGGACTCTATGCTGGTTGGGTGAGTGTTTCGATCACGAGCGGTTCCTCCTTTCTTCTTTGTGCTCGCGAGCTTGACAAGATGTCCGCCCGTGTTCTGCTCCGGGACGGTTTTATCTCTGCTCGGGCCCTTGAGTTTTTCCTTTACAAGGTGAAGGTATTCGATGAGGCCGCTGCTTTTAGCCCGGTAGTCTCCGAGGACTCATGCGACGAGTTGGGAGTCGGTGAATATTTGGATGTCTTGAGCGCCTATGTCCCGGCTAGTCGTAGTCCCACGAGCATCATATTCGATTGTTGGATGTTGGGAAGGCGGAGTTAACGAATGCTCGATCACGATGCCTTCTTTGAGAGGACGCCGCGCCGCCCGAACTCGAGGCTCCGCCGACGGTGGTCCATCTATTGCTCGCGCGCCCGCGGGCTATTTCGGCGAGGAAGTCGGCGAGCTTGTGCTTGTTTTCATACCGAATGTCGAATTCGAAGTTCGAGGACCATTCAAGATTCGTCCGCCATGTCCGGACGGGGAGCGCGCGGTTACGTGCGTACGACGACGACGGGCGAGGAAATAGTATCGCAATCTCCTCGCGGGGCGACGAGGGCGAGCGACCTTTCGATTTGTCGATACTGCTGCCCTTGAAGGGCTTTGTTTGGAAATAGACTTTTGCCCGTCATTGGTTTCACGATGAGTACCGCGCCATCGCTTCATTGGACACCGGCAAGTATAGCGCTCGACTGCGGGCGCGAGAGAATCGGGAGAGCGCCTGCTTGAGGTGTAGGAGGGCTTGCTCGCATTCCTCGCTCCATTCAAGGTCGGCCCTTCCTCAATAGTTTGAAAATGGGAGTGCATGTTGTGCCGATCTTGCTAACCGAGATAACGAGGTTAGCATGCCGCTCAAGACTTGAATGGACTTCTTGGATCCGGTGTGGGCGTCAGAATGCCCGACATTTGTCGGGTTGGCTTCAATCTCTTTCGTAAGATAGAAACCGAGAACTTGCCGGTTTTGACGTGCACTTCTCCGGCGCATTACGTGCTTCCTTGGTCGAAGACTTTCTTCAGCGTGATGCGTGATCTTCCTCGGCTTGGGATTTCACGATCATGTCGTCCATGTACACCTCGAGCATGTCACCGATCTCATTTTGAAATACCTTGTTCATCATTCGTTGGTAGGGTTTTTCCGAAGGGCATTACATTGTAGTAATAGTTCTTCGCCGGCGGTGTCCCGCGGCCATGTCCATGGGGATCCGTTGTATCCTGAGTAAGCATCCAAAAAAGAAAGCAATTTATAGTCGGCCGAGTTGTCGACCAGGCTATCAATGTTAGGTAAAGGGAAAGCATCTTTGGGACATGCCCGATTAAGATCAGAGTAGTCAACGCATACGCCATTTTCCATTAGATTTTTAACAAGTTAACGCCAAGTTGAATATAATTTGCCTCGGAAATCTTTTGGAGGTTTTGCAGTCGCCGCCTGGAGATCGCCACGCCGTTGTACCACGGCCTAGCGGTGGATCTATGGCGGTGATGGCGCGATCTCGTGGTCGAGTCCGCATTTCTGCGCTCCATGCGAAGAGATCTTCATTTTCCGAAGGCAAGCTCGAGTTGCTTCTTTGCCAGTCGGGAGGTCGGCGCCGATCTTGACGATTTGAGGTCTTCTCCGAGGGGACGAGCTCGAACTCGCCGTGGTGGAGTGGATCCGCGTCTCGCCGCCTGCCGACTTCGCTTTGCGAATCTAGTGTCGAGGTCCACCGTGTTGACGCGGGCCTCCGATCCTCGGGTTTGGGGAACTCGACCGGGCGCATCCGCCCTTCCTTGCTGTGGCGGCCGCTGGTCGACTGTCCGCCCTCCGCCGCGTTGTGGCACCTCCTCGCAGCTTTGATGTCACCGCGATGGTAGCGACGCCCTCGCTTGGTGTAGAACTTGAGCTTGATGGATGGTCGGGAATCGCTGTGAGTTCGCCAGTTGTTCACCTGTGATGGCGTTGTAGAGAGTGGCGCGATCACCGTGCGAACTTTGACCGTCAAGCAACGCCTCGCCGGTGACGAGAGCCCGACGCACTTTCGGTCGATGTGGAGCCGTTGAACCCGGGTCGGACCCCATGGTGACAGTGAGACTCGCCGAAATGAGCGAGTGAGTGTACATGACGCCGACCGAGCCTCGCCGACTGCATTGTGGACTTTTGGCCATTCTTGCCTTGATGAGGAGGGGAATGTGGGCGTTTGGTGCTCCTCCGGGAAGCTCCTCCAAGTAGAAAGTGATAGGCTCAGATTTGCCGCGAACTTCGAGCGAGACCGGATTGTCGATCACTCGTCGAACTTTCTTGGTCGAGTTAATGGATAGCGGCGCCACCGCCGGAGATAACCATGGCCGAGGGGAACTCTTCCCACGGGCTGTGGGTGAATGTAGGGCTCTGGAAATCTTCGGGCCTAGTTACCGAATATGCTATCCGTAGGGGCCGAGTCCTGCGGTCGGCCCTCATCCTCGGCCTATTTCGTATCTTTGAGCTTGAGCTTTTGTAATGTCCGAGTCTTTTTGATTAGTGTCTCGATCGGCCTTGAGGTGGACGCAATCTTCACCAAATGGCCGTGACTTGGCGATACCGCAATATTTTGTTCTTGCAGGGCGGCACCGTCCGAGGCATTCGCTGGAAGCGGTTAGCGGAGTGTAGTCGGTGAAACCTCCACCTCTTGCCGCGGGATTCCGTGGCCTTCGCTTTCTCCTCGTGCGCGACGAGACGAACCGCCTCCGTCGCTTGTTATCCCGTGTTTGGCGGAGTTCCCTGAGCCTCGACTCCTCGAGTCGCTGGCGCGATTGGTCGTTTCTTTCTCCTCGTAGGTGATATACGCGCGAGCTTTGTCGAGGAGGGCATCGAAGGTGGCCGGAGGTTCGATGCCAACGGCTTTCCTGAAGTCTGTGCCCGGGAGGAGCCCCCTTTCTAGCAAGTACCGCTTCATTTGATCATCACAGGGAACTTGTATGGCTTCCCTGTTAAAGCGGTCGATGTACTCCCGGAGAGTTTCGTCGCTTTTCTGAATGATGGTCTCGAGGGAGGCCTCGGTCTTCGGATGCCTGCGGGAGGCCGTGAATGTGCTCGTGAACTGGGCTTTGAGCTCCCTCCAGGAGTGTATGGATCCCGGGGGCAAGCTCTTATACCAATCCATTGTTGTTTTCCTGAGGGTGGTGGGGAACAACCTGCATTTGATCGGCCCTCCAACGTTGAGGTATTGGAGCATAGCTTCGAAACCGTCGATGTGGTCGATGGGATCGTCGACCCCATCATAACTGGCGAGCTGAGGCGGTTTCTCCATTCCCCGAGGAATTGGGGCGTTCATGATGCTAGCGGACAAAGGACCGCTGGTCGCCCTCGCCGCCCGATGGGGAGAGCGAGCGGAGTGACGTTGATTTTGGGGCGTATGCCCGCTCTGGTCCTTCTAGACTCGTTGGCTCTTCGTTCCGCCGGGAGGCGATGAGGTCGCTCGGGTTGTTCCCGGTCTCGCCGCCGGCCGCAGTCCCTTCCTCGGCGGCGGTCGGGCATGGAGTCATCTCTTGTTCCTCCGCAGGGAGTTTGAGAGCGATGTCGCCGAGGTGATGGTGACCACGAGTCCGTCGCCGACGCCTCGCGGTGATCGGCGGGAGGCTTCGAGAACAAGGCGTTCTCCCGGTGAAGAGCAGGAGGTTGGTGTTGTTGATGGCCGCAAGAGGTGTGACCGTGGGTCGGCGCGGGGTGGTAGTACTTGAAAGATCGCGCCGCCATCGACGGCGATTTGATTCACCACCTCGCCCGATAAGATCCAATGAGGAGGACGCAGTTGCCTGCCCCGAGGATCTCCGCCGGAAAACGTGTCATTATGCTCGCCACGCCGCCGTGAAGGGACTTTGCACGTTGGTTGGTGGTTGGCCATGACAAACGGAGTTTTGGTTTGCTTTGGTCAATCGAATGAAGGAGACGGGAAGCAAGATTCCCACGCATACGATCGATCGACCGACTGTAGGTGTCTTGGCCCAACTGCAACGGTGGTCCAAAGTGAAAGAGGGGGTACCGCAAGACACTCCGATGCCAAAGTAAGTAGAGGCGAGAGAGCAAAGCAAGAGAAGAGTAAAGAATGGATACCGACCTCTCAAGTGAGAGGGTATTTATAGCCCCCAACGCTGGGCCAAGATCTGATTAGTGGGCAGAAGTCCAAGCCCACTAGCGGATTGCTAGGGCTTGCGTGTGTAGGGAGGCCAGCACGTGGCCTCCTCCCTAGATTGTCGCCCGGGAAATCCGGGTTTGTTGCGGAGTCCCTGGGAGACTTGACGGTTAAGGAGACCTAGTAAACAGGGTCCGATAATATCGGGGGGCACGTGGCAGTCAAGGACCGTTGGCCACGTGGCCCTTGCGTGGACATCCCAAGCTGCTTTCCAAAGGGCAATTGGGCCCAGAATTTGTTGGGCTTAGAGCGTGGGCCAGTCCAGAACAGGCTCTTTTGGAGTTTCGAAGCAAATCTAGATGCACCATCATGTTTAACTTCCATCTGAATGCTTTTTCCGTGCCTCCGAGGAAGCCTATTGTCAGCATCTAATGTGTGCATTCTGCACACACAAAAAAAAAGAGTAAAAAAAAACCAAACTGGATCACATCTGAAAAGTATTTCGATGTACAAAATGTGAAACATTTCGGAACACTTCTAAAAAGTGTTCTGGTGTGTTATTTTATAAATCATAATAGTTCTAAAATGTGTTTCGTTACATACAATTAAACCGAAACATTTCTTGAATGTGTTCCGAAATTATAACTTAAACTAGAACACTTCAGAAATGTGTTCCGGTGTGCTTAATTTTTTGAAAGACTTACATTTTGTGTTTCGGTATGCAATTGAGTGAATCAGAATACCTAAGAAATGTGTTCTTATTTGTATTCTAGTTCAGAGCTTTTCAGAACAGTTTGTGAGTGTGAAAAAGTGAAAAATTAATTTTTTTTGGAAGATATACTATTTATATGAAGGACATTTTTGTCCAAAAATTCCATTGAGGTACAGGTATAGAAATAGGGGTACGAAGTAATTTTTTTAAAAAAATCATATCAGTTTTTCTCTTTAGCCTGCACTAATCCAAATCAATTTTTTTCTTTCTACAAATTTTAGAAAATGTTACTCGATACTCATACAAATAGACTTGTACCCTTACAAATTTTTAAAAATACCATTGTTGCCCTTTAATATTTTTAACCAATTTTGCACCGGCTACGCTTACATTTCGGAACACTTAAAGTGTTTCGGTTAAAAAAATGGCTAAAGGAGGTTCAACAATAGTTTAAAACCGTGGCCAAAAGTAACAAAACTATATTTTTTTAAAAAACATTATCATACCAGAACACTTAATGAAAGTTTTTCGATTTTGTGTATTATTAAGACACTGGAACACTTTTTGGAAGTGTTCCGGTTAAAAAAAAATTGCTAAATGAGTTTTGGCAATGATTCAAAACCGTGGCCTAAAGTAACAAACATATTTTTTCATAAAAATTATCATACCAGAACACTTATTGAAAGTGTTCTGATTTTTTGTATTATTAAGATACCAAAATACTTTTTAAAGTGTTCTGATTAAAACAATTGCTAAATGAGTTTCAGCAACAGTTATAAAGCGTTCTCTATTTACTTCAGGCCACAGTTTTAGCCTGTTGTCGAAACTAATTTAGTAAAAAAATATCTATGTAGAACACTTTTGTAAAGATGTCTGGTTTTTATAATATACTCAACCGAAACACTTTTAAAAAGTGTTCCAGTATGACTTTTTTTAATTTTTTGAAAGATATACAATTGGAACACTTCCAAAAAGTGTTCCGGTATGATAATTTCTTTACCATAACACTTTCAAAAAGTATTCCGGTATGTATTTTTTGTAAATCGGATGACTTTGAAAAAGTGTTTCAATTTATATATTTTTGGGTGTTCCGAGAGAGCTGTTCTAAAATGTGAGGAAAAAGTGAAAATTTTCAAATATGAACTATTTATACAAGGGTATTTTGGTCTAAATTTTTTTCATGTAAGAGTATGAGTATAATTGTAGGGGTACGGAACAAAATTTTCCAAAATTTATTACTTAGCAAAAGAAACATACATAGAAAATGCTTAGAAAATTTTAGTAATTTATTCCCAATATTATGAAATTTCAAAAATGGATATAGATGTTAGAATAATAATACAAGTGTGTGAGTAAGTGGAGAAAATAGTTCCACATTGGATAGAAATGTGGAAACTTGAGCATATAGGAGAGTCCACTCACCTATCTTCTTAAGGTTTTAGGTGGACAAGTGGTGTGTCTCTTACAAAGGTACGTAATCCTCAACTTTGTATTAATACTCGTACACTATGTATCAATGCTCCCTAGTGAAGAGGTGTCTCGTTGCAAGGTGTCAACGACTTACACTTGAGAGAGAGTGTTAGAATAATAATACAAGTGTGAGTAAGTGGGAGAAATAAGTGGAGAAAATAGTCTCACATTAGATAGGAATGTGGAGACTTGAACATATATAAGTGGGAGAACTCACTCACCAATCAACTTAAGGTTTTATGTGAAAAATGATGTGTCTCTCACAAAGGTGTCTACTTCTCAACTTTGTATCATCAACGACGGTACGAGAGAGAGGGTTAGAATAATAATAATAATACAAGTGTGAGTAAGTAGAGAAAATAAGTGGATAAAATATACTTTAACATATATATAAGTGGAAAAATTTAGAATTTGAGAAAATTAAACAATATTTAAATTTGAATCAGATCAAAGTTGATCCAACACCTGAGATAAATTTTAAATTTAAATCTGTTTTAACATTTTAATAAAATTAATATATTTTATTTAATTTGTAATGAGTTTTTTAGATTGAAAAATTATTTATTTAAGTTATTAGGATTAATTTCCTTTAACATTTATTTTTCATCAATAATAAAATTATTCTATTTAGGAGCTCTTCTCATCATATTTTTTTAAAATTATTTTTAAAAAAGGATTGTCAAAGTTTTTTAAAATAAAAAATATTAAATTTCTTGTTATATAATAGATCTTAAAATTTTGTTATCTGTAAAAGTAATTTTTAAAGTAACTTATACACATTCTATCTAAAAAAAATGTTATTTTTTAATGTTATAAACATTAATTTAAAAATTATTAAGATTTTCTTTCTATAGAAAACCATAAAATTTTATTAAATAAATAAATAAAAGTTGAGGTTTTAGACGGTGGTCTTGGTCGGGCATGTTCTTAGTTAATTATATAACCAATTAGCATCACATGATTCAAATAAATAGCATCAGAAGAAAGTTTTAAAAGGACTGGTCCAACACAAAGATTATTAGCATTTCAAATTCAAGACCTTAAGAGAAGCACACTCTCAAGACCCAAGTCTTTACTGTTAGGCCAATCTTTAAAAGTTATGATATATTGATTGGTATAAGAGAAGAATAAAAAATAGAGAAGAACTATTGATTAATTTTAAAAGTACTAAACTACTTCTAATTTAAATGTTTTTAATAAAAGTTAGTTTTAATTTGATTATAAAATTTAATTTTTAATAATTAAATTAAATCACAACAAATATCAATTATATGTTAATTTACCTCTTTGATTTTAATACAAAACAACTAATTTCAATTCACAACCTCCATGCATTATTGAGTAAAACTATACCTCAATATATTTAATTAAAAATATTAAAAATCTGTCCACTTTCTTTGTTGTTTTGGGAGGAAGAAAAAAACTGCGGGATTCACATTTTTTTTCTCTCTTTCTTCTACACTTTCTCACTGTGTGCCAAACAACATAAATACATTACTTCTCCTCTACTTCTCTTATCTTTCTTTCTTCTACACTTCTCTCAAAACAAACAAACCTTAATAGATCAACCTTCACAAAAGTGGACTGTGTACGTGATATTTCAAGTTTATTGTATTATAGGTGCTTCAGGAAATCCAAATTCTTAGTGTATTCACCCTCATTTAGGTTTGAATCGGATATAAAAGAAAAATTTATTCAAACTAAAAATAAATTTACTTGCAATTTGATTTAATTTTGAATGATATATTAAAAATATCTAATTCGATCTGATCCAAATTAATATATTTTTTAAATATTTAAATTATAAATTATATTTTTATTAATATTATAAAAATACTAATAAATTATAGATTTAAAAAATATATAACATATAATATATTAAAGTTAATTTATAAAATGAGAATGATCGACCATGATTAAAATAAATAGATTAAATCAAACTAATAAACAATATTAAAAAGATGATTATCGCCTAATAATGAATTCATGTAACAGATCATACTAATAAATATAAATATAAATATAAATATATATATATATATATATATATATATATATATATATATATATATATATATATATATATATATATATATATAGAGAGAGAGAGAGAGAGAGAGATATCAAATTACACCCGAAGAGTTACACTCGCTCAAAAACGTCATTTTGGATTAATATTTTTTAAAATCAACCGTTGGATTGAAACATACCATCATATAAATCATACCTATAAAATTTGAGATTAATCTATAATAATTTACTATACGATCAAGATATCCAAAGATTAACGTCAAAATAGACTTTCATATAACGTTAATTTTGATGTAGTTCAATGACATAGTAAATCATTATAAATTAATCTCAAACTTTATAGCTATGATCTATATGATGGTATGTTTCAATCCAACGATTAATTTTAAAAAATATTAATCTGAAGTGACGTTTTTGAACGAGTGTAACTCATGGTGTAACTCTTCGGGTGTAATTTGATCCTTCTATATATATATATATATGCGGTTCAGTTCGGTTTAGATAGGTTTTAAAAAATCAATCTAAAATTCAATTTGAGCCGTGTAATTTTCACAAAATAACATCCAAACACATCCAATAAATTAAAAAAAAAATTGGTTTGTTTAATCGGTATACAGTTTTTATTTAGATTGGTTTGTATTTGATCACCCGTGAAGTAATATCCATTTCAAATAGCAATAGATTTTGGACAACATCTAAGAGTGAGAAGTGTAGCTTCCTGCTTGACCCACACCATTTGCAACAAGGAACCCTGGAAATTCTAGATGTCCTGATACCCTTTATTTAATGTAGGAAGGGTGCCATTAAGGCACAACAAGTAAAAATGGTCAGATTTTGAAATTTTGAGATTCAAAAGTCAATTCTAACTTTCATGATCATCTTGCCTAAGCGTGTGTTTGGATAAAGTATTTTAATGAGAGAAAGTAATTTTTTGAGAAAATTTAAAATAATTTGATCTAAATCTATTGTTTTGATAAAAAATAAGGACAAATGTTAAAATGATGTAAATTTATGAAGCTGTTATAAATGGTATGGTTATGAATGTCCATCAATTAAGAGATTTCATATTGATTTTCAGTTTGTAACATATGTCCAATAAATAGGACTCATATTTTACATGAAATTTACACTGATAATGAGAATAATACAATCATATTTTATCTCTTCTCTTTCTCTCATTCGTCTCTACTCTTTTATTATGTTGTTTCTCATTATTTTCATACCACACTATCAGCACGAAACTCTACCAAACTTGAAAAGAAAAAAATTGAAGTTCTAACTATTAGAGGTAATATTGATATTTTTTTTTATGTTTTTTTTAACTTATTCACTTTGAGTTTTGATATGATGTTATATGAGGAATACCTGAAGAATAACAAAACAATAGTTTATTATATCTTCATAAAGAATGGATAGCAAAATAATAATTTATCATATAATTCCTGAAGAAATTATCAAATATCCATTAAGGATAGAAAAATAATAAATTCATATTGTTCCCGAAGAACATGTGAAGCATCCCGGAAGGATCAAAATAAAATAAAATAAAATATATTGAATTTCTTATATAGTTCTTGAAGAACATATAAAACATCCCTTAAGGATGGAAAAATAATGAATTTCTGATATAGTTCCTGAAAAACATATAAAACATCCCTAAATGATGGAAAATAATGAATTTCTGATATAGTTCCTGAAAAACATATGAATTTCTGATATAGTTTCTGAAGAACATATAAAAAAACATTCCTGAAGGATAGAAAAAATAATGATTTTCTGATATAAAACATCCCTAAAGGATGGAAAAATAATGAATTTTTAATATAGTTCTTGAAGTACATATAAAGCATCCCTGAATGATAACAAAAATAACAAATTTATTTTATAGTTTCTGAATAACTAAAGAATTGCAAATATTATTATTTTTATTAATAAAATATTTATGATTGAGTTCTTGAATAATATTATAGTAAGAATTATGCAAATGATTATATTTTTTAATTTTGATTGATGAAATTATTTATATTTCCAGAAGAACTTAAAATTAATATTATTATTAATAACATATTTTGTCTCCATTGATGAGAAAATCAATGATGATTGTTATGCATAGGGCTGACAATGAACCGAACCAACTCGAAAATAGTTCGAGATTTGATTCGATAATTAATTCATTGGACTTGGTTCATGAACCAAATGAGTCGAACTTGAGCTCAAAATTAAGTTCATAAAATAAATTAGTTGAACTTGAGCTATGTATAGTTCGATTCGTTTGGTTCATGAAGACATCGATACTTAATTTTCATATTTATTTATATCATTTGAAAGATGATAAAATAATTTACAATTCTATTGATTAAAAAAATCCAAATTCAATATAGTAAAATATATGTTACAAACTTAAGTTATAACATTTCATTATTTGCTCATATTACTTACTTTTGATGATAGTATCTTGAATTACAAATATTATTTTGAGATGAAATTTATATTATATGAAAGTTAGAAATATTCTCTATAATTCTTGTGAGTACAATGAGAATAAATAAGATTGTTCTCGCAAATAGAGTTTGAGCTGGAAAAAGTCTGTGATAAACTTGAACTCGACTTGAACTCGGTCAAATTTTAACGAGTCGAGTTTGAGCTAAAAAAAAGTTCGTGACGAACTCGAACTCGACTAATTCTTAACGAATCGAACTGAGCTAAAGTGAGTTCGACTCGACTCGACTCATTTTTAGCCCTAGTTATGCATGATAAAATAAGTGCATCAATCATGTTAAACAATTCCAGAAGAATTGTATCAATAATATTTATGCATCAGTCATGTTAAACAATCTCTGAATGTTAAACAATCTGAGAAGGATTGCATCAATTATATTTAAGAATCGCAGAAGGATTAAATCAATAATGCTAAAGTTTTTCGGAAAGTTTAAAAATATTATTATTTTTAGTAATAAAATTTTTGTGATTGAAATACTGAATAACTACTAAAATATATATTCATGATTGTAAATTTAGTAATATTTAAAAATATATATTTCATAACTAAATGTTATTAATTTGTTATAAATTATTGATTGACAAAATTAATGTGATTAATTTAATAGTTGATTTATAACAAAATGTTATAGTTTTTTGACTATTTTATTATGATTGAGAAGTATTTATTTGATAATTATGATATTAATTTATTATTAATTTTTGTTATCGTTATTAGCGTGTTTTATAAAAGTTAAAATAAAATTTCAAATATAAAGTGAATTTTTTCTGTATGATAGATATTTATTTTTGAAATTTTTATATTCCAAAGATAAGTCTTAATTGTGATTTAATTGAATGAATTATTTTCTTAAAAATAATTATTTTTATAGTATACATATATTGACTTTTGTTTAATTTTCTAATGAACAAAAATTTACTTTCTTTTATTTCAAATTTGTTTTTTAAGTCACAACTCTTGCATAAAATCTGTAGAATTATTTGTATTTGTTGAGCAATTTTTGTACTCTACATTCTATATACATAAAGTGTAACCAAATGTAGTAATGTGTCTTATATACTATGTGATTATTAGAGAAATTTAGAAATTGTTAATTTAGATGTGAAAATTATAATTAAATTGTATGCCATCAATCTATATGAATATATTTTATACAAATGTTTTTATTATTTACTATAGATTGATACAAATTAGAAGAATAGAATCATATGTATTATTGTAAACCAGAAGTTTACAAATCACACTTAAGTATGTTGTTTGCAAAATCAGTTGGGTCATCTCGAATGTATTATGATTTGAAAACTATTATTGAAGAATAAGGAGTTTCATCAATCCAATAAATTTTTGTGTTTTTAATGGAAAATAAAAATGTGAGAAATTGAGTTTTTTTATGACATTAATCGTTGCATCGATTAAAATATCATGCAAATATTTATTGTCTGTTAATAACCAGAAGTTTGTGAAGTTGTTTTCTCAGACTAAGATCTCAATTTTTGATATTTTTATAACTTTCTTGACAAGTATCACATATATTATTAAAATTAATATTGAGCATCTTATAACATATGTTCATAAAAAAAATAGGCTTGAAGATCCATTCTTTAGACGTCTAAAGTTAATTACATGTGTGATACTTATGAGATTATCGATTATAAATTATACATTGGAAACACACAACCATGAATATTTGTTCTGGACTTCCCGAATGGCTGTCGGAAAAACCATCTCTTCGAGCCTAGTAGCGAGTCGAACAGACCGAAAGGCCTCCAAAGGGCATCATCTGCCTGCTCTACACATGGCCAGAACCCGTCTGATCGACAAGTGTCTAGTAGATCAGACCAACTCTCCCCATCGAGGGCTATGCCCGTTATGTCCTCTCCCCATGGGTCCGCATATCCCGGCCCAAATATAGCAATCAATGAGAGTCTCCTAAGATCATTATATAAACCCTCATACCTTTGAGGGTAAGGTATCACTTTCTTACACTCACAACCCTAATATTATCTTGTTCTCTTCCTTGAACATTTGCTTACTTTAGCATCAGAGTGTCTTGCAGGTACACCACTCCCTCCTCAACGTCAACTTGCTCGAAAGATCTTCGTTCGCTCTGACCATCTCCAATTCTGATCACCCGTTCAGATCAGTGGCGCCGTCTGTGGGAACTATCTTCCCCGTCTTTATTCCTCATCAAGAATCCAGAAGACTAAAGATGCCTCAACACCTCCGAGAAGATGGGTGAAAGCAACGATCTGTTTGCTTTGAGCAAGAACGTCCCCTCGCCTTTCCGCAAGACATACATGAGCGACGCCTTTCCTCATATCGTGGATTTCGTCCATAGTAGGGATGACATGACCACCTCCCCCGAGTCCGAAAAAGCTGGCAACCAAGATTCTCCCTTGGATAATAAAAAATCCAAGGACCAGGTAGACGGCATCGTCACCTTTCCTATTTCGGTACCATCACCGACCAACAATGATCTAGTCTTGGAAACTATCTTGTCTGCCCTCAATCGCACCAACGATCTTATCCTCCGGCAGGATCAGCGCATAGGGGCCCTCGAAAAGAATAGCTCCCAGACTCTATCTCAGAAACCAAGGATATTCGGTTCCCGTAGCCCCTCGCGACAAAGACTTGGTTGGAACCAAACCCATGGGCATCCCGACCGATTTTTTTCGAAGAAGAGGGAGCATACTCCTCCTCGGGAGAATAGAGTTTCCCCTTCTCACAAGAAAACCAAGAGCGAGCCACGTCGTGCTCACAATCAAAACCGTTATCCGCCCCAGTGAATCAAGAACAATCGTTCTCTCTCTCCAAGTCAAAGCGGCGAAAATGAGCATCATGGTCCTCTTTGTAGGGCGATCATGGATATTCTCATCCCTCCTGGGTTGGAGAAACCCCTGAAGCTCGGACAGTATGATGGCACTACTGATCCCGACGAGCACATCGAAAATATTGATGCCCTGCTCGACTATCGAGCCGTTAGGGGCGCCATCAAGTGCAGATTGTTCCCAACAACCTTGGGAAAGGAGCAATGTCCTAGTACAGAATCCTCCCCAACGAGTCCATCACCTCATGGAAGAAGTTGGGGAAGATGTTCTCAAGGCACTTTACTGCCTCTCGCTATCACCTAAAGACAGAGGCCTCGCTATAAGCGATAATACAAGGAGAAGACGAACCCCTACGAACATACATTGAGAGGTTCAACAAAGAGGGCGTTCAGGTCTCGACGACCGACGAGATGAAGAAGTACTTGCTCGAACGAGGATTACGCTCCCGCAGCGATTTCGCCAAAGCAGTTGGCATTGAAACACCGGAAACACTAGATGCTCTCCTCATCAAGGCTCAAGCATACATCCAGTACGGGGAGAAGGAATCAACCAATTATGCTCGACATTTCACCATAAACGACCTCGCCAGCCTCCACGACTGACGGGCATAAACTGATAGAGATAAATTTTTCTATTATTATTGATGGAGCAACGTGTACTCTTTAATAGAATACAATGTATATGGAAAAGGAAATTCCTAATAAACACCCATCGTTGCCCTCATAACTTTTATAATTAAGAGCTAATAATTTCTACAAATACATACAGCTAGTCAAATCCTATTCATAAGGTTTTAATATAAAATATGCAGCCGATTAACACATGTGAAGCTGGTTCTGAACAAATCGTCCGCCACAGACACAACTGCATGACAGATATATGTTCCCCGCGAACATAACTATCGAGCATATATGTTCCTAACCAACCACCGCGTATATATCGCCCGCATCCGAGTAAAAATGAAAAGGGACATACTATCTCAAAAATCTACATAGGGAAGAACTTGCTCCATCATAAAACGCCGAAAAACTTTAACAATACTATAGTTAAGGCACGAACAGTCGACATGCCTCGAAATACCATCCGAGCATCAAGAGCTCGACACCAAGCACACGCCCTGGTACCAGCGATGCGCCACAAATATGACATTAAGGGATCCTCGCTCCACATATATAATGAGCCAGATCATCGCCTCGACACGGGGGACTCAAACGAGCCCCGTTGTCTAAGTACCTCGCCCTGCAGAACACCCAACTTGCGATGGGACGTTCACGCTATCGATCTCAGGTCTTTAATCAATACTTGAGTTTCGGATCAAGCCTAGTAAACAAACTGGCACCCTTCGACTAGTCACCCCATACTAGTGAAGACATAAACGAGCAAACCTCCCGAACACTTAGCAAAAACGAACCTGTAAGGTAGCTCAAAACTATGAGCATACAAACGAATAAATAACGTACGAGCACGTCCTAGTAAAAATCACAAAATGTCTTTAACGCCAATGAAAAACGCCATCAAACGCACTTTCCCCCTTAATGACCAAGATGGCTTTAAGTCGTCATTTATGTGCCTAGAAGCAATGACTTGGGGGATACTGTTTTGGACTTCCCGAATGGCTGTCAGAAAAGCCATCTCTTCGATCCTAGTAGCGAGTCAAACAGACTAAAAGGCCTCCAAAGGACATCATCTGCCCGCTCTGCACATGGCCAGAACCCGTCTGATCGACAGGTGTCGAGCAGATCATACCAACTCTTCCCATCAAGGGCTATGCCTATTATGCCCCATCTGGTCGACATAACGGCTAGTTCCGAGCACTCTCGTTCGGTTTGACCAGGCCAATTCGAATAGTTATATCCATGGGTCCGCATATCTCGACCCAAATATAGCAACCAATGAGAGTCTCCTAAGATCATTATATAAACCCTCATACCTTTGAGGGCAAGGTATCACTTTCTTACACTCACAACCCTAATATTCTCTTGTTCTCTTGCTTGAACATTTACTTACTTTAGCATCGGAGTGCCTTGCAGGTACACCATTCCTCCTCAACGTCAACTTCTTCGAAGAACCTCCGTTCGCTCCGGTCATCTCTTTAACGTCCGTTTTAGTTAATATTATATTATATTAATATTTTCGAATTACCGATCGATGTTTACTTTGCGACGAGAATATTTATGTTAATTAATTTATCTGGCGATGTTTTGTTCGGTCCAGTTTTTATTCCGTTTGGTCCGGTAAAATATTATTCGGATCCGATATTTAATTTCCCGGAATTATTTTAATTGATTGAATTAATGATATAATTAGATAGGGGTGTGGGGAGCATTTTGTTAGAATTGGGTTTTTCACCCTTGGCTTACTAGTGGGGAAAATACCATTATAAGAACCATTTCTCCTCACTTTCCTTCCATTCAAAATACCAAAACCAAACATGTGAACTTGGAAGCTAGTAAGAAAGCAAGTTATAAAAACCATTTCCTTTGTTTTTCTTCCCATTTTTCCAAACACACCAAGAATAGAAACTTGGGAGAGAAAGTGAGGGTTTTGGGAAGAAGAAGAAGAAGAAGAGGAGCAAGAGGGAGCTTGATGGTGGAGATGTTGGATCATCAAGAATCACCAAAGCTTCCATGGTAAGGGGTTTGATTCTCCATCTCATATTGTTAGGTTTTGATGTTTATATTTTGAATTTGGGGGAAAAAGTTGATAGTTGATTTATAGGGTTTTGGTTGGTTGATTGTTGGAATGGTTTAAGAAAGTTGGATTAAGAGTAGGGATTATGGGGGTGTTATTGTTAGTGTTGTAGTGTAGGAAGTTGTGGAATAGAAATGGAAAAGAAAAGAGTAACAGTGAAAAACCAGAAAATAGAAAACTGTATGGAACGAAAACGCAGGGAAGAAAACAAATGGTTGGAAAGTGACTCATGGGGGAGGCGCCCACCTCCATGTGTGGGGCGTCCACCCCCTTACCTGAGGCCCTCGCCTCCAATGGGTGTATTGGCTGGGGACGTGCGTCCCCTTAAGCTTAGGGAGAATGGAATTTCGTGTTTTTTGTCTGCACCATTTTCGCTTTCGCAATTTCGCATAATTTCTTTCTTCATTAATTTCCATAATCCATATACTACTAGTTAGTATTAATAAAATATAACTCGAGCATAAGTTAGCCGATTAAATTTGGGACCCGATTATATTCTGATTTTCTGATTCCGGTAAATTCGACGACGGAGCAAGTTGCTCTGAGTTCAACGAAAATTGACGTACTAGCTAAGTTTGACGTGTAGAACGTAGTGGTGAGGTTAGTTTTTAGAAATTACGAGTTTTACATGATGACCCGAAATAGGCCAATTTACGGTAGAATTGAATTGGATTGTGTTTTAGAAGATTTAAGGCACGTATGGACAATCTGATTTCGATGTTGACGATTATGATTAATACCGGTTATTAGGAATGACTTTCACGACGATTATAGGTGTTTGGCTATTTTTTCCGTTTTTGGAATTTGGTGAATTAATTGATAATGATGCGGTGTAAATAAATAAAACGTTTGCGACAATGTATTTATTAATGAATACTTGTTAATATGCAATGCGATGATATATGTCTTTGTACATGATGATTATATTGATGTTGTTAATAAATGCTTCCGAATTATGAATGCATGACTTTTGACGATGATGAATTGTTTGGTGATGTTTTGCATAATGCAAATATGATGCGATGGTATGTTTATTTGGTGTGAATAAATATGGCGACGTGGACTTTATGTCAATTTTGATGAGCGATGATGATGTGTTGTTGTGTTGTATTTATTATTGAGTCACATACATTGCATTGGCGACGATGGGCTTTTATGCCAAGCGACGAGGCTTTTATGCCAAGTGTTCCTAATTATGGACAAAGCGACGGGTACCACATGCATAACATAGTCGTGTCTCATGGAGTCGGTTATGTTTATGTTTGAGTTGTTTGGCGTTGGGTTTTAATTGATGAACATGAAATGAATATAAATGATGAGTTTTGCGATGATTTAACTTGATGAAATGCTTAATGCAAATGTGATGTGATGGTGTTTGTGACGATGGGCTTATGCCAAAAGCGATGATGGTGTTATTGTTTGATGTTGTTGTCCATGATTGTCGTGTTAATTAGTGATGTGTTAGCTTGTGACGGTTTCGTGGTGACGGAAGTTTATGTGTTGTCGTGATGATTTATGGCGATGAGGCTAAGGCGATTAAGTGTAGATTATACACTTTAGAATAACGATCAAAGTAGGTGAAATTTAGATATGTGTTGGAATTGCACTTTATTATATATATATATATATATATATATATATATATATATATATATATATATATATATATATATATATATATATATATATATATATATATATTATCATGCCTTTAATTATATGTTTTGGATTATCTCACCCTTTACTTGTTTCTCCGTTACCTTTATATTGGTAACGTGTAGGTTATGAAGACGGAGTTTATAGCTGTTGTTAGTTGTGTCGGTGTCGCTCTGATACGTAGCACTCGGGGGGAATATTTATGTTGTCCTTGTTGTTGTTCTTTTGTTGTTTCTTTTTTGTGAATAAGAACCATAATTTATAAGAACATGATTTTGATGAGGAAGTTTAATAAACGAGATATTCTATTTTTTTTATGAATCAATTTATGTCTTCCGGCGATGCTATGTATCCGAGATTTATACTTTAAAGCAAACTGTTTAAAGTGAGTTATTTTTGAAGGTGTGATGCCTCAGTATTTAATTTATGAAAATTTTAAATTACTCTGATTTTTGCATATTAAACTTTGGGTAATATTGGGGTGTTACAATCTCCAATTCTGATCACCCGTTTAGATCAATATTCAAATATTTATTCGCATTAAGCCAACAAGTTATTATATGTCATTTCTCCCATTAACTTACAAATTATTTTAGGTTAATAACCTAATACTTCTCATCTAATCAAACTTTTGGGTGTGTTGTGTATAATTCAATTGCTCTAGTATAGTACGCTAAGATGAGTTTTGAAAGAATGTTGAAAAGTTCATTTTATATGAATATCGTATTTGAGGTTTATCTTGGTCTAATAATTGGATATGTGCTTGAAGCCCAACAGACTGATTATCAATTGATAAATTAGTTTTTCAAACATTAGGGGAGAGAAAAATAACTCAAATTGTGAACTAGAAGTTCAAATGAATAATTTGAAATAAAATATTATTATATTATTTGATCCTTAAAGTTCAAAACACAATTCATTTGCAAAGTTTATGAAACAAATTATCAGCTGCTAATATTCCACTCAAAGTGGATTTTCTTATTGGACAATCAAATATTGCAAATGAGTTGTAGTTGCGCCTAAAGCATGGTAGGAAAGTCAGATCCAATGTTAAAAGTCTTCTACCAAGAAAAGAAACTAAAGCTAAATATGACCCAAGTGAGGATATGAAAATTCTAAGAACATTTTGACATAATTTATTGTTCAGTTTCAAAAGAACTAATCAAGTACTTGAAATATTAAATAAAGAGATCTCGATAAATTATGTCATGGATGAAATAGAATGGAACTGAAATTAAGATAACCAAATAAAGTCGACATTGACAATGTAAACAAAGTAAGAATTGGTCGAAATGAACAAATCATGAATCAAAGTATATCAAAGATAGTAAACAGTGGAACTAAAATGAACAGATTATGAATCGAAGTTTATCCAAGACTATAGACAAAGTGAGAATTGACCAAAATTAATATATTCAATAAAAGAAGAATTAACTCACTTTACAAGTGACTCGATTTTGGACTTGTAGTCCAAACGCCTCAAGGTGTAAAACCAATGAGATATAAATGAGTTTTTGTGAAAAAGAAAAATATGAATTGTATAAAGTTTGATTTGTTTCTCAATGATCTTCGCAAAGATCTAAGGTTGATTTATATGAAACATATCCACCTGCAATGAATTTAATTAATTTTTCAATATTTGATTAGCCTTATAGCGCATAAAGGGCTTAATATGAATATGGTGGATGTTGTGACATCTTATTTATACGGATCACTTGATAGTGATATTTACATGAAACTCCCTAAATAGTTTAATATATCATAGACACATAATTTTGGATATGGAGAAAGCTACTCCATAAAACTGAACAAGGTTGTTCATGAGGTAAAACAATATGGACACATATGGTATAATCGTCTTAGTAAAGATTTGCTAAGGGAGAGAGATATACAAATAACTACAAATGTCCTTGTATTCTTATGAAAATATCTATAAAAGAATTTGATACAATAGATATCCATGTGGATGACATAAGTATTATTGGAACTCCCAAAAAGATTTTCCAATAGCTATAAATTGTTTAAATAAATGGTTTGATGTGAAGGACTTGAAAAAGACAAATTTACTACACGATCAACATTTAGACAATGGACTTTGCATACACCAAAAAGGCTATATAGAAAAAGTGTTTAAAACATTTGTATATGGACAAATCTCGTATGTCATGTACCCCGGTGATGTTAGATCGTTGGACGTGTAAAAGAGTCTTTTAGACCTCAAGAAGAGGATGAAAAATGAATTGGTCCTGAAGTACCATATCTCATTGTAATTCAAGCACTGGTCTATCTTGTTGTATCAAGTACTATTACTCTATTAACAAGATATAGTTCTTCGTCGATGTAGAGACATTGGAACGTAGTCAAAATATACTTCCTTATTTTAGGGGTAAATGGACATGAGTTCGTTTTCTTCCAAAGTATCCAAATTATATTTAACAAATTATGCAGATATGAGTCACTTGTCAAATCTATGTAATGGTACGCTGCATAAATTATTCGTCAAATTCTCATAATGGTATAACTATTTCTTGGAGACATGTGAAACAAATCACAACAGCAACTTCATTAATTATGAAGAAATTTTTAGCATTACATGAGGCAAGTCAAGAATGTATGTTGTTGAGATCCCAAACTCAACCCGCACAAAAGACTTGTGGGTTGACTTTTGGAAAAAGAAATACAACAACTATATATGAAGATAACACTACATGCATTACTGAATTGAAAGATGATTACATTAAAGGAGATCAAATAAAATACATTTCTTCAAAGTTCTTTTCACTTGTGATCTTCAAAAAAATGGTGATATAACTTCCAACAAATTTGTTCATGTGATAATCTTGAAGAATTTTCACTAAAACATATTGGTATTCATCATAAAAGAAATGAGCATTCAGCTGAGGGAGAGAAATTAACCCGCTTAGCTGAGGGGGAGAAATGAATTTTTCTTAAAAGGATATGTATTCCTTTTCCTTCACTAGATTTTTTCCTTCAGAGTCTTTTCTAGAAAGGTTTTAACGAGGCATATCCAAAACAAACATCTAAGAGGAGTATTATAAATAAATGATGATTGTCTCCCTATAATTTTCTTTCTTATTTGTAATAATATGTATTGATTAGTAATGAGGTGGTTCCCTCAAATAGAATATTGTACTCTTTTTTCTTCACTAGAATTTTTTTCAATGGTTTTTTTTAGTAAAGTTTTAACGAGACATATTCTTTATGGACATCCAAGGGGGAGAGTTATAAATTGTATGATTGTAGATGTCCATCAATTATGAGATTTCATATTGATTTTTCAGTTTGTAACATATTATAGGACTCGTATTTTACATGAAATCTACACTATTAATGAGAATAATACAATTATATTTTCTCTGAGGATTTCTTAACTCACCCCATATGTTTCTTACACACCACCGAAATTCTAAAAATACTCTAAAAAATCAAAAATATACTTTCAATACACACTCATTCATTTGTTTTTCAAAATTTTTCGAGAAATATACTTCCAATATAAAACCAAAATTACACTTTTACTCGTTAGCCATTAGGTCATTCACGTGTTACTTTGGCAATCTTCAACTTGTCAAGTATATATTACATTCAATATTTTTTTAAAATATAAATATTAATACACCTTTAATATTGTTAGATTTAGGAATAGTATTGAGAAAAGGATATTAAATTAAGAAAGTTTTAATAAGATCTTAGTGTATTACATACTAATTGACTAATTGAGTTATTAATTATCTTTATTATTTACTATGTATTTCAACTAACAAATCAATCTGGTTATTATGATTGAAAATTGGAAGTGGACTTCTGGAAAAAAAAAATTAAAAAATAAATGAATTAGTGCGCACTGAAAGTATATTTTTGAAATTTTACTTGGTGTGTAAGAAACACTTGGAGTGGATTAAGAAATCCTTTTTTCTTTCTTTCTCTCATTCGTCTCTACTCATTTATTATATTATTTCTCATTATTTTCATAACAAAAACATTTTATTCATGTCAAATTTAAGAAATTTCAAATTACATAAAAAATTAAAGAAATTGAAGTTGCTCCATAATTTAAAAGTTAAATTGTTTATTAATAATGTTTCAAAGTTTGCAAAATAGTCTTTATATTTTATGAAAATTACAAATTTAACTTTAAAATTTATAAAAATTGCAAATAAGTCTCTAAATAAATTTCAAATAGAACAAATTGATCTCTTAAATTTTCAAAAATTGCAAATTAACCCCTATTTTTCATATTCTAAATTTGGTCCAAATATTTAAAAAAATTTTAAAAAATACCCTAAAAATTTAACAATGAATTAATTTAGGACTTCATCCAAACAAAAAAATTTAAAATAAAATAAATTTCAATTGAATCATTTGAATTGCTTAGAATTTTGAATCACTCAAAAATTCTTAATTACCTCATCCAAACACACTCTTTTTGGACGCAATTTGAACTGATCCTACTAATAATACAATTTTTAATAGAAAACTATGTAGTAAAATAAACGAAATAAATAAACAAGTTCCTCAATGGTCATACGACTTAGTCGATGAATTAGAGGTATTGATGGACGTGAGTCCAAATGAGCCTCATATTCGTCCCCAAAAGCCGACCGAATAATTGTTTTTAATGGTAAAACAGATTCACTCACTTTAACCAGAAAGAATACTAATAACCACTTTGAACCCTAAACCCTAAGGAAGCCCAGATGATAAGATCCCGCGAAGTGTTATCAAAATAAATAGTTTTAATGTGCACTTAAATATGAGGCATAATCTGAGTAGTGAAATTATCAAACTTACTATGATACAATATACAATCAAATTTGTTTACAATTAAGAATGCACATACATTGGTGCCATTATCACTTTGAATTTCCAAACTCGTGACCCCAATTACCTACTCTGGTATGCAGCACACAGAACAGACAACTCCTACTACACAAGGGAGCAAGTTACAATGGCATGCTATGATATCAATCATGCTACAAATTATATTATAGTATTGAATGAATTTTCAGTCAATGTATCAAAATTTACAGCGTCGACAAAAGAATAGACACCTCGGTTACCAAGCCTTATTTATGAACATTTAGGATAGATTGACCAAGACATGTAAAGAATCATAATCACATAAGAAAACTATTACAATTGTTACCAAGGTTTAAGGTCACCGACAGGGCCAGCAGTCCAATTCAAGCTCTTCTCCCCTGGTTTCAAGAATACACTCCTGTCATGCGGCAACTTCCGTGCAAGCCCATTAAGAACTTGATGGAACGCGTCTCCAGGTTGCGCAGGTTGAGGGAAAAGCATTGCTTGTTTCATGGAAGGGTTAGCAAGCAATCTTTGTTTCCTTAATATAACTTCTGGTGGGATCGAAGTGAGTATGGTATCCAACTTAGGAACATCCTGTTCATCTACAAACACCCCGATCTCTTCCCACGGTATTGCATCGGCAAACGGAAGAACAATATCATCTGCAATAATAACAGGAATGCAACCAAATACCACAGCTTCAACCAATCTTGGGCTCCAAGGGGCCCATCCAAGTGGGCATAGACAAAACACAGCTCGTTGCATGTCCTCATAATACGTTGTTGGATGCTCGGTAGAAATGTCAAATAGTGGATTGTTCTTAAAATTCTCCCACACTGCTGCTCTTGCACCTCTGTAAGATTGAAAATCACACCCAGTTTGACCAGTCAAGATTATTTGTTGATCAAAGTTTGTTTTGTTATAATGATATCTATGCATGCACCGAAGTTCATGCATACGATACACCTATTTTAGATCATGAATATTGAATATAATTCATCTCAACATGCTTAACCAATTTCAATAATGGCAATAAATACAAATATATGTTTACATAAATCAAAATCATTCTCCATCGCCTTTTCATAGAAGGATGGAAGTCATGTTGCTTATGCATATGTGATATATGATGATATACTAAATGTTGCATACTCAAAAATCATTTAAAGTTTGAGCTTGTAATAAGGCCTACCTTGCATAGTATCCACCTTCAGGATCATTTCCCACATCATAAAACAATCCTCGGAAGTATACAAAAATGGACCTGGGAGTCTTATCAGGAATTAGGTGGGAATGCATTTTCTGAGGTGGAGCATATGGAGGAACGGTAATTGAGCCATCTTTCAAGCACACATGATTTCTCTGACCAAATGTTTGAACCAATGTAGCACGCCTTAGCATTGAAAGAATCCCTCTTTCAATTGCCTTCTCTTCCTGAAACAAAATCGTAAAACAAAAAGCATGTTAGCCTACGCGTAAATTTGAGTTTTAACCGTGATAAAAACAATAAACTATGAAGCTATATACTATATCTCATACTTGGTAATGAAAACACGCCCCAAAATCATGAGGAACCACGAAAAAATGATCGCCCCCCTCTGTCCGGTTCCAATACGGCCAATTAGAAGAAATAAGCTGTATAGCACTCCTCATCATTCGCGGTGACTTAAACGGTAAAGGAAGTCCATTTGGAGTCAGGTCACAGGTTGTATAAACAGGAGTATAAAACCAATCCGCCTCTTCCGGATTAAAGGTTCGAACAGCACTCGATAGGAGAAACCGGTGCATAAATATCTCAGCAGCAAACATATGCGCAAGACATCTCGGGTCCTTTTGCAAAATTTTCTTATTATATTTACTTGGAAGCTCATAAACAAAAACCTTCAACCTCCCAACCGGATCATCTTCCAATACATCACCAGCACTACCTACCATTGGTTCCACCAAAACATGTTTAGCATTCTCATTTTTCATAAAAATGAAGGCTTTTAATCAAACTCAAATTCATAATTAACGACTAATACACAACATCAATTGAACATGTCAAACAAAACAAAAACTACCTGAAATTCTCTCAGTAGGTTGATTCCTGTGAAGTTCCACAGCATTAACTGTAAAGAGAAAAGCAGCAGAAAGAAACCCTAAAAGACCCAATTTCCAAAAACCCATTTTTGATGGGAAGAGAAAGTTACTGATTGATACAAGTGCAAAAGAAGTAAAGTAAGTAATATAAAGGAGTCAAATTTGGTCAAGAGAAGAAGGTTAAGACGTCGTTAGAGAAAGTGGTTGTGGGAGATTTCTTAGGATATGGGGTTGAGAGGAATTAGCTGGAAGGAAAGGGAAATGGGTTGTTGTGAGAAGCAACAGAGACAGATGAGAAGAGGGAGTGGATTTGGATTGAAGGAAGAAAGATGAAAATGGAAGAGTGTTGAAGAAGAAGATGGAGAAGGTGAATTTTGCAGGTAAAGTGAGGTTTATTGTTTGTGTGAAGTTTGATCACAAGTCAATTTCGTCAAACCATTTACGGACCAAAATTCAACTCAGTCACGCTGTTTTTTTTTTTTTTAATAAGTAAAAATATATTAAAGAGAAAAAGATTTTAAAATAAAACTAATAACAAGCTGGTCACGTCTGGATTGACAATAGACGTCTATTAGACCATTATTTATAAAGTATGAGTTTATTTTTTAAAGATGTATATTAAAATGAACAATTTACATCTGATATCTCACAAATACATTCACATATACCGTAAATCAATATCGCAAGAACTAATAACAAGCGGTCACGTCTGGATTGACAATAGACGTCTATTAGACCATTATTTATAAAGTATGAGTTTATTTTTTAAAGATGTATATTAAAATGAACAATTTACATCTGATATCTCACAAATACATTCACATATACCCGTAAATCAATGTCTGCAAGAACTAATAACAAGCGGGTCACGTCTGGATTGACAATAGACGTCTATTAGACCATTATTTATAAAGTATGAGTTTATTTTTTAAAGATGTATATTAAAATGAACAATTTACATCTGATATCTCACAAATACATTCACATATACCCGTAAATCAATGTCTGCAAGAACTAATAACAAGCGGTCACGTCTGGATTGACAATAGACGTCTATTAGACCATTATTTATAAAGTATGAGTTTATTTTTTAAAGATGTATATTAAAATGAACAATTTACATCTGATATCTCACAAATACATTCACATATACCCGTAAATCAATGTCTGCAAGAACTTTCATTACGATGAAGAATCTACAACCTTTAAATTGAGAAATAAAATGCCAACTAAAAAGAACTCCTAGATTAATATACTTACCAAAATTGTATTAAGTCTTTAATGTCAATAAGATATTATTAAAAAAATTCTTCAATTTAGTAAAAAATGAAGTATGTAGAGAATTAATATAAACAATATCAAAAGAAATATTTAAAAGATGAACATTAAAATGAACAGACTACAGACACTACAAGAAAAATGTCATTTTACGACACATAGGTTGTGATAGTTCATTGAAAACTGTCCTCTTTTGTGTTTACGACAGTTCATGCGGCCATTTTTTGCAACTGCCCTTTAATTTTAGTAAATAATTAAAAGGGTTGCGACAGTTCCATTGAAAACTGCCCCAAAATATGGGTTGCGACAGTTTCTAAACCGCCCTTGTATTTTTTTTCAAAAAAACTATTTGGGTAACGACAGTTCAAAGTCCAATTGCCCTTAAAAATGGATTGTGACCTATGAAGCCCAGACTCGGACACTGACACGGGACACGACACAAATACAAACACGAGGACACAACTAAAGTAAAAAAATATAGGACACAGACACGGTTATATATATTTTATATATTAATAAAATAATACAATTTATGAGCACAATTTATGAAGAGTTTAAAATAAGAACTAAAATTTATATTTATTTAAACTTAGTGCTTTCAATAAAAAAAGTCTTAAATTGAGTTCTTTAAATTAAGAAAATTATCTAAAATAAAAAGATACAAATCATATCACAGTCACTCCATATTGAGAAAACATGTCTCTAATTTCGACTCTTCCAAAGACAAGTTATATGTTTATGTAATTAACATAGTGGATTTCTTAACCCACCCCATAACCTTCTTGTGCACCACGTGAATTTTCTAAAATTCCCCTAGAAACCGGAAATATACTTCCGGTTCGCACCCTATATCATGAAAATCACGTTGAATAGGGTTGAGTGTAAACCGGAACTATATTTCCGGTTTTAAAATATATGTAATTTTTAAATAAAGCGTGTGTGAGACCAAATTTGGAATAAATTCTTAATATTATATTATTTAGTTTGGAACTGGAAATATATTTCCGGTTTTCACCCAAATATTTCAAAATATGGTGCAAACCGAAAATAAACTTCTGATTTCTATGAGCATTTTGGGATTTTCATGGGGTGCGCCCCACCCCTATGGGGTTGGTTAAGAAATCCACTTAACATATAACATGAGGGAAACAAAGACAAATAATATATAACATATCTAATTAACATATAACATTCATGTAATTAACATGGAAAATAAACAAAAAAACAGACACAATTTACAAAAATAACATGAGTGAAGCACCGTCGCCGACATATGTAATTAATAACAGAAAACATAGACAAATAATAAAGGAAGAAAAGAAATGAGTATCGGAAGAGAAATAGTGAAATATCGGCAATGACGACGATGAAATACCATCATGCGACAAAAATGAAAACAAACAAAGAAGATGTAAATAAAAAGAGAAGATGAAAAAAACAAGGAATAAACATTGTTTTTATATTGGGAAAATGGAATATGAAATGTAAAAAAATAATTAATTATGAGAATTTGAGAGATTGGCGTGTCCACTATTTAAAATAGTGCGTCGTATCGGTGTCCGTTTCGTTTTAATTTATTTTTTTCGTTAGACACTTCAAAAATATGTCTGATACGTGTCATATGAGTGTCGTACGTGTGTCGGTGTCCAATACGTGTCCAATACGGGGACACGCCTTCTAATTGGCGTGTTGGAGCTTCATAGGTTGCGACAATTATTTTAACCGACCCTTTTTTTCCTTCTAATATAACAACACATGGGCTATGACGGTTGAAAGGGAAACCGCCTTAGTATTTTTGTGGCCCGCTCAAATAACAAAAAAGTATGTTTTCACTATTAAATTAATGCTCAAATAACAAAAAATAACCTTATGTTTTCACTAATCAAAGCGGGAGAAATTTGAAGCGTCACACCCGTTGCATAGCTCTCGACTAAAAGAGGGAACATGAATCTCACTCAATGTGCTCTGCGATTGCGATTGAAAGGGGGGAAAGGTTCATAACGCGTTCAATGTGGTCACGACAACCAATTGCTTAAGTGAAAGAGGAAAACCGATTGATAACAGGTTTGTTCTTCTTTATCATCTCTTCCTTCTCCATTGAAACTTAGGGTTTTGTTGATACACTATTTTCAATGAATTGCAATACTTTATTCATCTTCCTTCTCTGTTGAAACTTAGGACATAACTCTATCAGTTCAGTTATGGGATAAAGGATTTGCAAAATTTGTCGTGTGTTAGAGTGTGAGTGAATTAGTGTTACTTGATTGGGTTTGGTAAATCTAATTTGGTTGATTCATTTTGATCATTGTGCTCTGTAATTACAAGTTGCTATGTTATTTAACTTTGGGTTTTTTCTTCTTATACTTGATTCCACACTGCTCTCTGATTCTGGTTATGTTCTTAAACTTAAATTATATTGATCAGCTAAAGCAAACAAACATATTATAACCCTAAACCTTATAATAACATCCGTTGATGTAGTTTGATATTGATCAAGGAAGTCTCTAATTAGTTATAGTTACTTGCTAGTTGGTATTGTACAAATCGGTAGTTGAACAAACCGATATTATACTGTAATACGTTATTTAAACAAATCGTATTTGAACTGATTCACCTTATTATAACATGTTACTATTTGAACAAATCGGTATCGTACTGTAATATGTTATTTTCTACTCCCTCAATCTTGTAGCTTGATCTTAGTTAGTATAATAGAACGAATTTTTGTATTTTATTATATTTATTTTCTCCTATGAATTAAAATATGTGGCTTGATACTTATTTCTCATTTAATTTCAGTTGAACAAGAATCATAACTCTTTATTGTGAACTTCAAGTGGCTTTGTTACAACTCATATCTCATTCTGTCTTTCGTAAATCTACAACTTAGGTATTACTCATCCTACTTCATGAGCAAGTATAAATACTTTAACTTTCTTTCTGATTTTGTCCATGTTCTGTATTTTGTGCTTGTATGGATAAGAAAATTGTGATTCAGCCAAAGCAATATCCATAAGATAATTGATTAAAATTTGAACACAAACTACTTAAGACAACTTATCCATCTTTTAAAATTACAGACTTTATCATATCTATTAATCTCATTTAGTAATGCTCACCTTATTAGAATAATGCAGTAGGTAAAACTAATTCACAGTCTAGTATAAGAGCAGCATCAAGTCTTTATTTTTGTGAGGAATAGAAGACAATTTAATAATAAACAAGATATGTTTACATGTACCCGTTGATCTATGATTGTAAGGACCTTCATTGTGATGAACAATCTACATCTATTAAATTGAGAAATAAAATGAGAACTAAAAAGAACTCCTAGATTAATATACTTGACCAAGAGAGGATTATAAAATAAACATTCTACGACTGGTATCTCATAAATACATTCACATCTATTTGTGGTCTATGCGTGCAAGGACCTTTATTTTTTGAATCAAAAGAATTTTATTAATTCAAAAAGCAAATACAAGCCCAAGGCGATCACAAAACGATCCAGCCCAAAGAAAACAAAAGAACTAAGGAGAAAACAAATTACATCATTCGAGACACTAGATGTTTCCTAAACTTAACTTTACTCCACAATCTATAGGTTATAGTATCAATTATCCTCTCTTCAATAGGTTTAAGATTCATATTGCTTCCAAACAGCTTGCTATTTCTCAAACTCCAGATTGCATACACAGTCTCAGTGATAACACACTTCAAGAAGGCAACTCTCCAACCTTTTCCCCCACACTTCTAAATTAGCCAAAAAAGCTCTGAACTCCACTTTCCCGGCTTGTGGGTGACATTTAACCAACTCGGGACTTTCATTCAAATAGTTTGTAAGGTTTCACACTCAAAGAAAAGGTGATTGAGAGTTTCTTTGAGCGGACAGAAAAAACAATCATCACCTAGAATAATTCCAAATCGTTTCAAGCGGTCCTTTGTCGCAAGCCTGCAATTACACGCTAACCAGAAAATGACATGGGCTCGAGGTCTAGCAAGGTTATGATAAAACAACCATGAATAATCTACAACTCTACAATTGTTAAATTAAAAAATAAAATGAGAAATAAATATGTCTCTTAAATTAATATATTTGACCAAGAGTGTATTAACAATGTAGTCATAAAATAAATTATGTAGTGAATTAGTATATGTTTAAATATGCAGTGTATTAATAATTTTAAAGATACTTATTAGATTAAAAAATTTAATTTAATTAAAAAATAAAATATATTAATGTAAGCGCAATGGCTGGTAGAAGTATAACCCGAATATATTATGGATTGTGTATAGTTAAACTCAAATTTTTTAATTATAATTAATTTTATAAAATTTATTTACTGAAAATGTAAAAAAAAAAAAACTTGATGCCAAGTCAAAAACAAATTAAAAAAATCAAAATAAAATAAAACTAATTAATTAATATTTTAAATGTATTCTGTAAAATTAAATGATAGTGTTAGAATATATCGAATAAATTATATATTTTAACACTTAACCATAATAAAAAATATAAAATAATTTTTTTGTGTATTTTATAAGAAATTTATTTATTTACCATTTATAATTATCTCATATTTTTTTTATAAAAATAAATATTTATATCATTTTTTCCGTATAAATATTTGTCACAATGGGTCATTTCACACAAATTAATAAAAATAAATAAATGAAAGAGAAAATGATAATTTTACCAAATTATCTTGTTTAACTATTGGTTTATTCAAATTAGCATTAATATCAAATAGAAATACAATAAATTAAAAATATTTATTAAAGAGTACAATTGAAAAATCAAATATAAAATTGAATTGGTAATATAAAGTGACAAGTATTTTGGGACAATTTTTTTTCCAAAATATGACACTTGTGGTATTTTGGGACGTAGCGAGTAATATTTTATGATAAAAATAATAATGATATTCATATGAAAAATAATTTCATAAAATATTTATAATGATAATAATGCTATTAATAAGGTTAAATTTTTAAAAATACTTCTTATTTATATAAAATTAAATTCAAAAATTAAAGAAATAATTTTTGTTATCTCACGATCATAATTAATACCAATTTGCACTTTTTAAACTGAATAGATTGTTTTATATTATTATTGTTCTTACGAAATTAAATTTGTATACTACTATGTGTAATTTTAATTTTCATATTCCTAGCGCTAAATTAAAATATATCATAAATAATAAATTGTTTATTTTTATATTATCGATGCTTTACAATCATTCATAAATATGATTTTTTAAAATATAATATTAAATGTAAAATATTTTTTAAAAATTGTGTGAAGTATAAATTTGTTTATATTAATAAATTTATGAATAAAATATTTTTTGATAATGTAGTTTTTTTTAACAAAATCGTAGCAGAGTCTGCCTTTAAATTTATTCGCTAGTATTAAATTGTTAAATATTAATACTTCATATGAGGAATATTTCTAATATAATTAAAAACTATTTATTAGTTTTGTATATTATTAGTTTTAATATATATAATTAATATAAATATAAATAATAATAATAATAAGAATAATAATAATAATTATAATAATATAAGGTATTGTAAAAAAAGAATTCAATTGTATAATATCCAAAAAAGTTAATTCATAAAATTAATATATTAAAATAAAAATAAATTAGGATCAATAAACTAATCTGATTTATTATTGAAATTAAAGTTAATATTATGATTTAGAATTCCTAAGTATTGGAAGCGTGAAAGCGAATCTTTTAGATTTTATTTTGGAAGTTTTATAGGTATAATAATTAGAATATAGAAGTTAAGGACTCCAAAGATTTATGAAATTGAAAATAAGAACTCCAAAAATTTGTTTTGTATTTCCAATGCATTTGTTTTAGTCAATTGTGATGATGATAAAGAAGTTAAATGAAATAAGCAATTGATACTATCAACATTAATTAGTATGAAGGAATTGATCCAGTCAGTAATTGATATTTTTGTATATATTAGGAAGTGAATAATAAATATAATGGAGTTTTATAATTTGGAGTATATTTTTAATAATATTATTATAATATATTATTAAGTTTTATAATTTGAATTATATTTTTGATATGTCATTAAATATGTATAGTGATAAAGATATATAATAAGATAAGGAAAAAAAACTAATTCACTTGTATAATATCATAATTCAGATATGATGTTGATATTCAGAAACACTTCAATCAACAAAAGAATGACATTATAGTTAATTTGTCTACTACAATGTTTCTTATCTTAATTATGAAAAGTGAATTGAGTTAAATGTGAAAAATTAAGACTTTCAAAATGAATGTGTTACCTAAGACAATGGGGCGGGTCAGGGACGAGTTTTACTTTCTCAAACCCAAACTCGAAATTCTAAACAATCTTCGTTTCCTATCCAAAATCCAAACGGGGATGGAGAAATAAAACCTAAACCCGTCCCAAACGAGTTCGGGTTGGGTCCGGGTATCCCCGCTCCACGACTACCTATCTAGTAAAATTAATTTTTTTAATTGAAATATTTATATTTTTTAAAATCAAATTACATTATAAATAATAAAATAAAATACAGTCTAAAATTTCATAGATACATTTCAAATATTTAAATAATAGATACAAATTAAATTATCAAATCATTGACCACATATTTAATATTCTAAATTATTAAAAATAAATAATAATTAACATAATAAAATAAACGGGATGGGTTCCGGTGCGGTTTCAGGTGGATACTAGTGTCCCCATTAACCGACCCGTCACCATATTTTATAATCGGGGAAAACCTAAAATCAAACCCAAACCCAATTAAAATGGGTTTTTCCTATCAACTTCGAGACGGATTTTGGTGGGTACCTGCGGATACGAGTTTTGTTGTCATGCCTAGTGTTAACAATGTTAAATTAAATCTCTTTTTATCATTAAAAAAATACAACTATAACTTTACATAACCAAATTAGCCGGAAGCATTTATCTTCCAATGTTACACGCTTTTATTGATGATCTAAATTTAAAAATAATTACAAATCCAACATTACATACATGCCAAGCTTCTAACTTCCATGCATTTGTGAAACAAATTCAACATTGGAACAACAACGCATTTAATTTAATAGTAAAGAGATAACCTGTAAAGGAACAACAAATCATAATTTAATAGTAAAGAGATAACCTGTAAAGGAACAACAAATCATAATTTAGTAATATCAATAATGGTGATAAGTTGTCAGAGTATAACAAAAGGAACTAACCTTGCCAGTTTTTGAGAAGAACTCATATACACCTCTATCTGTTGCTTTTAAAGGCATTTGTGAACACCATAGATAAAACACGAAATCATCAGGAAAATTCTGACAAATATCCTAATAACTCATAATGTATAAATATTTAAAATTTACATATTATATAAAAATACTGCAAATGCAGGAAAACAATCAACCTGGTAGAGAAAAACAGTTCTCTAATTCTTTTCTGGGTTTGCTTCAGGTTCCATGTTACCTTTCTTATCCTTTAATATCTTGTAAGTAAAATTAAAATGAAACAGTAAGAAATATATAGGAGTTGGGTAATTCTTAGATGATAAAACAAACTCTTTATATGGTCTATCACTCCATGATCGCATTTTATGCTCCTGTGATTTTAGCTGCAAAATCATACCATGAGAAACCATCAGTTGCTAAAATTACAAAGAGTCGCATATCAAAAAAAGAAAACAATTGATTAGAGCATATGTATGTAATAATGATTAAGTCAAATTTCATTCTAAGAGCTTGAAAAAATCATCCTAATATTGTCCTTGAAGCTATCAACAAAGAGTTGGGCATGTTTTCCTTTTGTTCATTTGGTTTTTTTCGTAATTTTTTTACACCTCAACATAACTCATAAAAAAGACTGATACTTTAATTTACTTAGTGCAGAAAACTATTCCATACCTGTTTTTTTTGTTGTTGTGATTTTTCTACACCTCAACATTACTTTAGTATTAGATTCTTCACGATGTTGAAATTCGAAAATCAATTGAGTGAACTTGAGAAAGGGTGTGTTGCAATGGAAATCGTGAGTTTTCAAGGTTCCAAAAACAAAAGAATGTTGCTGCCTGAAACAAATAAATTAATAGGTTATGATAAGAATATAGATGAGAAATCATGGTTGGGATTGCGACTGAAGGGAACATACCTGCAAAAATGAAAACTTGAAGTTTGGAAGAGATTTATGTAGTGGATGAACAACTTTGAATTTGAAGAGGAAAATGTTTTACGGGAAAATAAAACATGGGTAATGATGCTTGAGTGGGAAGTTTTGTGGCTGCATATCATTAATATGAAGCTGCTGGTTAATATTGCAAGGTGACTTGTCATATTTCACCTTTATGCATGTAAGAGTACCTCCAGCGAAGGTTCCTTCTAAGTTTTTCCACGCTGAACAATGTTGGTTTCATTTCTTTTGCCGCTGGAGTTCGCCAAGTTGGTCAACCGTTGCAGAGCATTGCAACGGGTCATTAGAATAAAAAATTAATATCATTTAAAGTGGCAGTTTAATTTAACAACTCTTTTTTTCTTTTTTTTTTAAAACACTTTTAGTTGATTATAAATACACTCTATTTGAAATATTTTACACACATTTTTTCCACATTTTAATTTCTTTTTAAATTTTAATTTCTTTCTCACAATTTTATCACTTTACTCTTAATTTTTAAAATCTTCTCTTATAATTTCTTCTCATTAGCCTTCATTTGACAACATATTTAACTCAAAGTTTCATCTTTTTATTTCAAAATTAATATCATTTAAAATTTTATGTTTAATTTTAATTTTATTTATTTTATATTTAAATTATTATGTTAAATAAAATAAAATTTTAAAAAATAAAATATTAATATATAAAGTAAAATTGTGGGACCCAGTATAAGTTCTTTAGAATTGTACTATTGAAGTGAAAATTATATGAATTGTTTCAAGATGATGTATCTTGATGGACCCCACAAAGAACCTAAAAATAAGTTGCACCATTGTAAATACGAGCATCTCCAATGATGCAACTCACTTTTGAGTTTTATGTAGGACCCATCAAACCACATCATTTTGAAGCAACTCATTCAATTTTCACTCTAATGGTGCAACTCTATATTAGGTCTCATAATTTTATTCTATAAAGTGTTAGAGGATCCACTAAAAAACCTCTGTTAGAGGTACTCTAACAAATTGTCAGAAAAATGTATGTTTAAGGATTAAAAAATTGAATTTTATAATAGGGGGTTCAAGGAGAATTTTTCTTGTCATCCTCTTTTATACATGTCACCCCCCATTTTACGTTATTTCCAAAATATCTTTGACACCATTTCCTCAAAAAATTTACCTTTTGAAAAAAAATTATTGTTTCCAAAATCATCAAAAAACAAATTTCTGGTACCTCTGAACAAATTTTCGGTACCCCTTTTTGGCGCATACAAGAAATTGTTTGTATTTTATAAATTTCTGGTATCCATTTACCGGAAATTTCAAGATTTTCGGTGCGATTTATCGAAAATTTTAAAAATTCGTGACATTTTAGAAAAGTTTTTACACGTATAGAAAATTTTCCAAATTTTCGGTATAAAACAAATACCGGAAAATACATATTTCCGATATGTGCTGGAAATTTCTTTGAAACCTGAAAATTTTGGTATGACAGATGAAGTGTTATATATTTGCAATTTTGAATTGGCAACTTCAGCTTCTTCTACGGATTCATGTACTGATCTTAAGCAGTACTTCATCACATATACGGTATGCTTACTTGACTTTATATACATTTTTATGTTTTAATAAATTAATGTAGTTATCTAATTATACGTTTATGTGATTGTCATATTTTTGAATCACGAGAGAATGTTCTAGAATGGGTACGGTCAATTGGAAAACTCATGTTATTGTTGTTGTTACAATCCAATCTGATTCTGCTAATAGAATGTGAGGGAGGAAGGATAAATTGATTATGGACCGTGACAGAGGAGGAAATTACAAAAAGAAAAATGAAGCTGCGACCCCTTCTGATGGCAATTATACTATGAAGCTTAGATGTCCATTTAGGTTGAGATCTGTACGGAGTGGTGTTTATGGGAAGGTGATGATTACATGTGGGATGCACAATCATAGACTTGAAAAATATTTGGTAGGTCATGACATATTGTGCCATCTAAAAGAGGAAGAAAGAAAGTTTGTGAATGAGATGGCGAAGTACAATATGGCACCAAGGCACATCAAATATGTTCTGAAAGACAAAGATCTAGAAAACCTCACAATTATTACCCAGATATATAAAGCTAGATCAACATACATAATGGGCAAGAGTGGTGCAATGACAAAAATGAAAATGTTATTAAGCCTTGTTCACCAAGAGAAATACACGTGTTGGTCTAGAAATAAGGAGAATTCAGATATTGTGGTTGATATTCTCTGGACACATCATGATTCTGTGAAGTTGTTGAATTTGTTTCCTATGCTGTTGATTTTTGATTGGACGTACAAGACAAATAGGTAAGAATTTTAATTTTAATTTTAATTTCATCACATCTTAAAAATATGTTGAGTGAGCTGGTTGCTGAATGTGTTTCTTAATTGTGCGGGTACCGACTATCACTGGTTGAGATTGTTAGTGTTACATCAATAAAATTGACGTTTTCAGTTACTTTTTCTTATTTGGAACATGAAAGGAAAGAAAAATCCACATCGGCACTAGAGAAGCTTAAAAAGTTGTTCTATTCTGAGAAGTTGCTAACAAATGTCATGGTGACTGACCACGAACTTGCATTAATGAATGTCATTGATTCTGTGTATCCAAATAAGTCTCATTTGCTGTGTATGTTTCATATTTCAAAAAACGTTAGCATGAAATGTAAGGAGTATATGAAATCAGAAAGACAAGAACACATCATGGATCAATGGAACAACATGATGTATTCAAATGCAAAAGACGAATTTGATGTACATCTGAACCACTTTGAGAGTGTTTGTGGTGATATTCCATTATTTGTCAACTATGTGAAAGAAACATGGTTAACACCATATAAAGAAAGATTTGTTGCTGCATGGACTAACAATATCACTCATTTACGGAACACAACAACAAACAGTACATTCTTCTATTAGGAAATATGTTTGTTTATAAATTAAATTAAGAGTTGCTTATGTAATGTGTTCATGATTTCTAGGGTGGAGTCTGCACATTGGAGACTGAAGAACATGTTGACTACAGGTCGTGGTGATATAAGTGCAAGCTGGGATGCTGTGATCACAATGTTGAAGTTGCAGCTAGGTTCCATAAGAGTGTCGTTTCAAAAAATTATCGTCAACATTGAGCATATGTATAACACCACATTATATTCTAAATTGCACAGTTTTGTTTTAAGATAATGTATACAACTAATTGGAAAGGACATAGAAGGAGTCAAATATGTTGGTGCGAGCAAGGAGAGGTGTGGTTGTTACATTATAGCAACACATGTGTTATTATGTACATGTCAGCTCGCCGGTTACCAGATTCTAGGCACACCTATACCTTTGGAAACAATTCATGTGTTTTGAACGAAATTGCCAATTTTAGAACATGAGGTGAGTCTTGAAGAAATAAAGTGGGATTTAGAAGAGGAATGCGAAGATTTGAAGAAACATTTAGATATTGTGGGCCAAAGGGTGTTGAAGAAAAAAGTTTGTGACCTAACTTATCCATCCACAACTTCCACGTGTCCACCGCCGATGAAATACAAGCCAAAAAGAGGAGTTAAGTAGAGTAGAAAAGGTGAGGAAAGTTATGTGCTTCGCGATCCAAGTTAGTGGGAATATGTTGATGCTTCGCGGAGAGTCAAACTACGAAGAGATCATGCACACAACCAAGTGGGAGTCAATCGTCAACCATATTAATTGGTAGGCAAACTTGTACTAAGTGTGCAAAAGGCGATTACTTGTCACAGTTTCCTGCTTTCTTTCATCCATACATCGATGACATTATTGATGTGGAACCAGATGGAAACTGTGGTTACTGTTGTATTTCAACTACATTAGGATGGGGGCAAGATGCATGTTTTGATGTTCGGAGGGAGTTGGATACTCAAATCCATCGACACGAAGAATTGTTTTACGACACTGTCTCTTATGTTAGGAATTCATTAATTGTGAAATACTTGGGTTCTCAGGGTAAGGACAAATGGATGTCGATTCCATATATGGGTTATCCTATTGCTTATAGATATAGTGTTGTATTTGTTTCTCTTTCCATGAGAATTAGCACAACATTTTTTCCGCTTCTCATAGCTCCACCCCTGTACACAAGTCGTCATACAATCATTGTTGTTGGCTTTGTCAATGATAACCATTGGGTTTGGATAAAACAGAAACCCGGTTGTCCACTGGCTTCCGTCACTAAGCGTTGGAGGGAGAATTATTCTGATGTTGCAAAAGGATGAGAATCAACATATGCGGGTCGGTTCAGACATTGGATAGAATTGTCTAGGCAGTGACTATAGTTTATTTGTAATGCATCTATATATGACATTTATTTTATTTATATATTAAGATGGTTCATTATTTTATCATGTATTTTATACAATTCTAAGTTTATAAGTTTAAAATTAGGAAAAAAAAATTAAGTCCCAATATTACCGAAAATTTAAAATTTCCGTTAGTTTTCATATACAGAAAATTTCAAATTTTCGATTATTTTTTGAACTGAAATCATACCAGAAATTAAAAATATTTGGTATTTTTTCGATACTGGATATTTCAAATTCCCGGTATACATTCAACACACTGGAAATTTGAAATATCCGGTATTTTTGGTACTAATATTTCAAGTTTCCGGTATGTATTTTAACTGATTATACATGCCGAAAATTTAAAATATCTGGTACCGGAAATTTAAAATTTCCAGTATATAACATTAGGCACAATAAATTGGTAAATCCCACAAAATTTCCGGTACGTACCGAAAATCCCAAAATATCTGGTATTTTTCGAGGATATTTTGGTAAAAACACCACACTTTGGGGGTTGGCAGGTATAAAAAGGGGTGGTAAGAAAAATTCTCGGGATCAAAAGTTACAATAATGTAAATAGGAGGGCTAAAACTGCATTTAAAGCAAATTGTTTTTTTATTTGTTTCAGTGAGGATCATGGAAAAAGACGGTATCGTTGCAGGCATGCAAATTGATGGAGCAGAAGCTTAGGCCCGAGGCCTGAGCTGATGAGGCACATGCACCAATTCATTCAATTTGTATGTCTAGTTGGAGAGGGATGTGGCGCTATCTGGAAGCTTGAATTCAACATGAGGATTAATTATGTTGAAATACACTTTTGCCTTAATCAAAATTGTGGAAGAGACATTTTTTTAGATGTCTTTGTCTCTAATATATGCTCGTATTTATACAAGTTGCGATGCATTCTATACCATATAAATTTATCGGTGGAATCAAAATCCTTCAAAGTTATCGACAAAATCTTTATCATTAAATACACTTGAATATTGAAACTACTGAAAATTTTAATATATTTGAAATTTTCGATACTATCTCGTAGACTTGAAATTTCTAATATATTAGAAATTTTATATGAACTACTTGTTAAATACCAGAATTTTAGTACTAATCTAATAAAACAAATTTTTATACCAAAAATTTCACTTGTTTTATTGAAAATTTCATCCAAAATTATTTTTCAAATCAACACTAATATTTTAGGAATAACGAAAATTAAGGGAATGTCCTGTTGAAGTAGGGATTGTCAAGTTTAAACCTCCTCTTATTGTAATATTAACGATCCTATTCTATCTTATTTTCACAAGAACAAGCTGAACGAGTAGTCAAACAATTACTATTTTAGTTGAAGAAAAGATATATTGAAAATAAAATTGATGGAAAATAAATTTAAATATTCAAATAACTAAATTAAATAGGTTTAATTATAGTGTTGTTTCCCTATTTGTCCCAAATCACGATATCAGTCACTTTATTATTTCTTAAATAGTTCTGATCCTCATATTTAGTTTTTATCACAAAGCGTTGAGATGTACTAGTTTTAATTACAGTTTTGATTCTCTATTTATTATTTTTAAACCGTTTTAGTCTTCTTATTTTTCTCCAACTCAGCGTTTTCAGACAAATGGACATGAGATCAAAATTATTTAAAAATGAAATAGGAAGACTGATATTGTGAGTTAGAAAAAAAAAAAGAACCAAAACTATAATTAAGCCATTAAATTATCTTATGGGACCTGATTTATTATTTCGATCACTTGATATTATATTTTAGTATTTGGTTGAATTTTTAAAAAATAGATCAATTTGATTATCAATTTAATTTAGAGAAATCAATTTATGGATCATACTAATAATACAATCAATATGACAATAAATATATTGTTAACTAATTAATTGCTCAAGAAAGTTAAATATTTTTAAGAAAGTTATTTTTGTGATTGTCTTTTAACTCGAAGAAGTAGTCGAGCAATTATGCGCAGTTAATATCAAATTTATAAAACTTAATTAAGTAATATATTATCTAAAAGAGTGTCATATAATCAATCGACTGCTTCATTTGGTATATCATTGCATCATTGACTATAGATGAGTTGAGTTGAAGTGTTTCATGCAAATTGTAATGCATTAAATTGAATGTTCAAGTTTTGGTGCAAACAGTTCCGTTTCCATCAAAAACACTGGTTTCCTGTGCTTGAGGAGAACAGACACACATGAGTGGGTGGATGACCGAATAAAATTAAATATTGGAACGAACACGATGAAGACTAGTCACTAATTCTGATTATTTTTAGTAACTTGGATACTAAGTTAACATTAAACTTTTATAAACTTGTTTTTGCACGTATTAATTTTTTAATGTTGAGTTTTGAAATTTTTTAAAATCAAAATTAACTTTTTTTTGGAATTTGAAATTTTCAAAAGTTTATTTAAAATGTAAAATAAATATTATAAATGGATTTGTTAACAATAGTGACTGAATTTATCAAAAAATAATAATAGTGTTTGAGATCGGTGGTTGTCGATCGACAATTGTCAAGGTAGTGATCAATAATAATTTTAATGGTGGTTTATGGTTGTCATAATAGTGGTTTAAGTGGTAGTTGATAAAGGTTGAATTGGTGATTGAAGATGAATTGAGTGGTAATCAACAATAGTTAGATTGGCGATCAAAGATGGCAAGAGTGAGGATAGGTAATAATGTTGGTTGAAATTATAGTTTGAATACGGACAAAGTTGTAGACGTTAAATTAGTGATTAGAGATGGATGAGATTGTGACCGTAATAATGAATAATGACCGTGTTTAAAATAGTGATTAATGGTGAGATGGTCAAAGTAGTGATTGACATCTAGGTAGTAATTTGTTAGGGTTAAAACAAAAATTAGGGTTAAAACGAAAAGAAAAATTATAAACTGTTGTGAATATTTGAATGATTTGTCGCCTAAAAATTTTATTTCTTATTTTTATGTATTTCATAACATGTTATCTGCACGAAGCTCCAACTTTTAAAAATTAATAATTTTTTTTATTCTTTATCGTATAAATATTGATTAGAAAAAGAAAAAGAAAACCAGTGATGATTTTCATGCATCCTAGAAGGATTGCATGAATAAAACATTCATTAAGGATTGTAAAATAAATTATTCATATAGTTCCTGAAGAACTTATCAAGCTATCTCTTATTCCTGAAGGATAGTCAAATAAATTATTTATAAAATTCTTGAAGAACTTATCAAGCTATCCCTGAATGATAGGAAAATAAATTTTTTATATAGTTCCTGAAGAACCTATCAAGCTATCCATGAAGGATAGGAAAGTAAATTATTTATATAGTTTCTGGAGAACCTATCAAGCTATCTCTGAAGGATAGAAAATAATAATATTGAATTTGAGGAGGATCGAAAGAATAATATTGAATATCTCAGAAATATTTCATAAATATTTTTTGTTATATCGATCTAAAAATTTGTAATATTCTCATAAAATAATTTCTATTCCAGAAGAATGACACCAATAATTTTAACGCATTCCAGAAGAATGTTTATATTTTTTTTTAGATCATTGTTTCTAAAAATAATAATTTTAACACATATGGATAATCATCCAAGAATGATGATTATAATTTTTAGATCATCACTTATTAGCTAATAATTTTAGCGCATCCAGAAGGACGATTATATTTATTTTAGATTATTGTTTATAAATATTTATATTATTTTAAAAAAATTTCTCTAAAATTTGACATTGTTAACAATTAGTGTTTATTTAGAAAGTTATTGTTTTGTTGAATGTAAATATGAAACATGTTTCTGTTAGTAATTTAATGAATGAAGATTTTAAAATGTAGATTTATCAATTAATATTTTAAAATTAAAATTTTGTTAAATTAGTAAGTTTTGTGAGTATAAAATTTATTAATATATATTTTTAATGTGAGTAGAATATATATTATTATGGGCTATGCATATAATATTTATATTGTGAAAAACTATAAATACATATCTAGTATTTGAAATATATATTAATATCTATTTTTAATTAAGTTTTTGAAATATATTTTTATAATAATATGATTGAGGTAAACAATTGAAAATGAAATAGAAATTTGGTTATAAATTTAGTGTTGATGTATATATTTTTGGGCAATTTATAAAATCATAAAATATTTACGAGATATCATAAATTATTATATATGGTAATTTTGGATTAATCATTATATTAGAATGATATGATAATATTAATGAAATTAATCTTATTAGAATATATATTTATGTGTAATAAATGAGTATACTTGTAATTTAACTGATGTTAATTGGAAGGTTGGTGTTTAATTTATTTAATAAGTTTTGTAAAATATTTTATGATGATAAAATTAATACAATAGTGATAATTAAATGTACATTCAATAAAAATAATAAATTGTGTTTGCTAATATTAATAGGTTGGTGTCTAATTATTACAATAAATATTTATGTCTGTTTTGAATTTTCTTTTATAACAATAATAAAGTGTGTTTGCTGCTTGTTAATTTACGTAACCTGTGTCTTTAAAGTACACTTATAACACATCATTAGTTTTTTCTTAGAATGAATAGTGACATTAACACTAGTAATGAAGATATGTGCCTTGTTGATAGTGCAACTACACACAATCTCAAGAATAAAATATATTTCTCTAATTTAGTGAATCGAAAGACTAATGTCAGTACTATATCTGACACCTCAGAAATAATTGAAGGCTCCAGAAGAGTCAATGCGTTTATATGGAGGAACAATATTGCACATCAATAATCCATTATATTCCCACAAGTCTCAAAAATTTTTATTAAGTTTCAAAAATATTCTCCTAAATGAATACCATATTGAAAGATGAGATGATAGAGTATTGAATATCTTTGTATTATAAAACATAATTCAGACAGAAAATGTGTAATGGAAAAGCTACCGGCTTTTTCCTTGGTCTTGTACTACACTTATATTAGTACAATTGAAGCACATACCATTGTAAACCAGAAGTTTACAAATCACACTTAAGTGTGTTGTTGGTAAAATTGATAGGGTAATCTCAAGTGTATTATAATGCGAGAACTAGTTTTGAAGAACCAGAAGTTTCTTCAATCAAACAAAATTTGTGTGTTCCTAAATAAAAAATCTGAGAAATTGAGTTTTTATGACATTAATTGTTGCATCGACTAAAAGATCATGCATATGTCTA
Organism: Vicia sativa; assembly: GCA_021764765.1. Taxonomy (NCBI): domain Eukaryota; kingdom Viridiplantae; phylum Streptophyta; class Magnoliopsida; order Fabales; family Fabaceae; genus Vicia; species Vicia sativa. The sequence goes on along the minus strand of CM038795.1, from coordinate 28,538,971 downwards.
CTCACAAGTCACAACCAGAAGTTTGTGAAATTGTTTTCTCAACTAATTAGAGTCAGATCTTATTATTAGGATTTTTCAGAAATTTCTTGATAAGTATCACATATATTATTAAATTGATATTGAACATCATGTAGCATATGTTCATAAAAATGGACTTGAAGATCCATTCTTTAGACGTCTAAAGTTAATTGTATGGTTGATACTTGTGAGATCACAAATTCTAAGTTAAATATTTCAAACACACAAAATACGAATATTGAGAAATTTATTCGTATTCCAACAAATTAGTATATGTGCATTCTCCTCTTAACTTATAAATTATTGTAGGTTAATAACCTAATGCATCTCATCTAAGTAAACTTTTGGATGTGTTGAAATTATTCAATTGCTCCAGTATAGTACGCTAAGACGAGTTTTGATTGAATATTGAGAAAATTCATTTTATATTAATATCCTATTTAAGGTTTATCTTGGTCCGATAATTGGATATGTGCTTGAAGCCCAGTAGGTTGGTTATCAATTGATAAATTAGTTTTTTTCCAACATTAGGGGAGAGAATAAGCAGCTTAGAGTGTGAACCAGAAGTTCAAATGAACAATTTGAAATAAAATTATTATATTATTTTGATCCTCAAAGTTCAAAACACAATTCATTTGCACAGTTTATGAAATAAATTATCAGCTGCTAATACTCCACTTAAAGTGAATTTTTCTATTGGACAATCAAATAATACAAATGAGTTGTAGCCGCGCCTGAAGCGTGGTAGGAAAGTCGGTTCCAATGTTAAAAGTTCTCTACCAAGAAGATGACGCAAGTGAGGATATAGAAAATCTAAAAGAATCTCCAGACATAATAAACATTTCATCTCAAGAAGAGATTGATCAGGTACCTGAAACTCATGAGAATAAAGAGATCTCGATAAATTATGTCCAAAATGGAACATAATGGAATCGACACAAAGTTGACATAATGATATTTTTTCGTACAATATAGCGCTAAATGTGATAAATGATAAAGAGGATTATGAATCAATGTCTATTAAAACTTATAGAAAAAGTGAGGATTGGTCAAAATGAAAAGATGTAATGAAAGCATAATTAAACTCACTCTACAAAAGACAAGTTTTTGGACCTGCAGTCCGAACACCTCAAGGCATGAAGCCAGTTGGTTACAAATGGGTTTTCGTGCGAAAGCGAAATAAAACTAATGAAATTGTGAGATACAAAGCTCGACTTGTCGCTCAAGGATTTTTGCAAAGACCTGGAATTGATTTTGATGAGATATACTCACATGTAATGGATACAAGCACTTTTCGATATTTAATAAGCCTTGTAGCACATCAAGGACTTAATTTGCACATGATGGATGTTGTAACAACTGATTTGTATAGTTCACTTGATAGTGAAATTTACATGAAACTCCCTGAAGGGTTCAATGCACCAAATGCACATAATTCTGAATCTCGAGAAAACTACTATATAAAATTGAACAAATCTCTCTATGGGCTGAAACAATCTGGACATGGTATAATCGTCTTAGTGAATATTTGCTTAGAGAGGGGTATACAGATAACTCCATTTGTCCTTGTATTTTTATAAAAAGATCAGGAAAAGATTTTGCAATAATAGTTGTCTATGTTGATGACATAAATATTATTGGAACTCCTGAAGAGCTTCAAAAAGCTATGAATTGCTTAAAGAAAGAGTTTGAGATAGAGGACCTAGGAAAGACAAAATTATGTCTAAGTTTACAAATTGAGCATTTGGACAAATGAATATTTATACATCAAGAAGACTATATAGAAAATGTGTTAAACTGCTTATGTATGGACAAATGTCACCCGTTGTGTACTCCAATGGTTGTTAGATTATTAGATGTAGAGAAAGATCCTTTCAGACCTTGAGAAAAGGATGAAGAATTGCTTGGTCATGAAGTATCATATCTTAGTGCGATTGGAGCACTGATGTACCTTGCTAATTATACACATTCTGATATATCATTTGCAGTCAATTTATTAGCAAGAAATAGTTCTTCACCTACAGGAAGACATTAGAACGAAGTCAAACATATACTTCGTTATCTTAGAGGTTACTTGTCAGATCCTCACAATGGTAGATCAAAAATAGGTTATTTGTTTACATGTGGTGGTACAACTATTTCATGGAGATCAGTGACAAACAATAGCAACAACTTTATCTAATCATGCAGAACTTTTAGCACTACATGAGGCAAGTCGAGAATGCGTCTGGTCGAGATGCTTAATCTAACACATACAAAATACTTGTGGTTTGTCTTTAGGAAAAATAAATTCAACGATCATATATGAAGATAATACTGAATGCATCACTCAATTAAAAGATGGTTACATTAAAGAAGACCGAACCAAACATATCTCTCTAAAGTTCTTTTTCACTCATGATCTTCAGAAGAACGACGATATAAACATCTAACAAATTCGCTCATGTGACAATCTTGCAGACCTTTTCACAAAGTCACTCCCAAGTAGAACTTTTAATCAACTAGTACAAAAGATTGATCTTCATCCTCGAAGAAATAATCGTTCAGCTGAGGGGGAGAAATAAATTTGTTTTAAAAAGATATTGTACTCTTTTCCCTTCACTAGATTTTTTCCTACTGAGTTTTTTCTAATAAGATTTTAACGAGACATATCCAAAACAAATATCTAAGAGGGAGTGTTATGAATAATTGGATGATTTGTCTCCCAATAACTTTATTTCTTATTTCTATGTATTTCATAACAGTGGTTTAAGTGGTAGTTGATAAAGGTTGAATTGGTGATTGAAGATGAATTGAGTGGTAATCAACAATAGTTAGATTGGCGATCAAACATGGCAAGAGTGAGAATAGGTAATAATGTTGGTTGAAATTATAGTTTGAATAATGGACAAAGTTGTAGACGTTAAATTAGTGATTAGAGATGGATGAAATTGTGATCGTAATAATGAATAATGACAGTGGTTAAATTAGTGATTAGTGGTGAGATATCGTAATAATGAATAATAACAGTGGTTAAATTAGTGATTAGTGGTGAGATGGTCAAAGTAGTGATTCACATGTAGGTAGTAATATGTTAGGGTTAAAACAACAGGAAAAATGATAAACTATTTTTTATGGCTTTTACATTTAGGTAAAAACTATTTTTAAATAAAATAAAATAAAAATTTTGTTTTTCAAATTTAATTTTAAATAACAAAAAACTTCAAGATCCTTACCGTTTAGTTTCCTTTATCGGAATGATACTCTTTTGAAAAAATATTTATTAATTTTATGAAAAGAAATGAATCTTTTAAGTGTGTTTTTATAAATATACTTTTAACTATAAGTTGGTGGAAAAATTCTATCTTTATTTTCATAAATAAAATTTTAATTTTGTTTAATATATAATCAACAAAAAAATATTAATGATATTAAATATAAGTAAAAATATTATATAATTATTTTTGATAAGTTACACAAGAGGGAGAGAGTAAATTGTGATAATCGAATTTTTCAAAAAATCAATATATAAAAACTTTAGATGTTAAAATTTTTATTTTAGAAAAAAATGAAAATAGAGGTGGAGTGGAAGAAAGATGGATGTAGTGATATATTTGTAAAGACTCATGACAAGACAATATTGGGTCAAGCCTCATAAGGTGATTGCCTTAGAATATGGAGGTATACCCTCACTCCGTAGGCTACTTGCCCTGATGAGAAACATAGAGGGTTACACGTACATAACCTACAACTGTATGTGCATTTATTCTTGGTCATGTTTCCCTAAGAAGTACACAGTTAACAACTTTCCAAGTCAAGAAAGAAGAAAAAACCATCCATAGAAAGAAGGCGGCAAGGTTGTACACCATACGCTCAATACTATTATAGGAGGATTTCCCGAGAGCGGAGAGACTAGCTCCGTTCGAAGAATATATTTCCGCCAAGTATTAAATATAGATGATCTTCCATCCAAAGAAAGAAGGCGCCAAGGTTGTACGCCATACACTCAATACTATTATAGGAGAATTTTCCAAGAGCAGACAGACTAGCTCCGTCTGAAGAAGATATTTCCGCCAAGTATTAAATATAGATGATATTCCCATAGAACGGAAGGAAGGCAATATCAAGACGCCAGAAGTCGAGATTGCTTTTTCAAAGAAAGAAGCGACATGTATCCCCCCACACAATGATAACCCATCACCGTGAGGTGCGATGACCGAGAAATCAAAAGAGTTTTAATGGATCAAGGAAGCTCTGTAGATATCCTCTATTGAAATGAATTTGAGAGGCTCCGCCTCGACTCATATGACTTAAAACATTTAAAGGGATCACTGCTTGGGTTTTTCGGGAGCATGTACAAGCAAAAGTCTACATAACATCGAAAACCACTTTTGGAGTGGGGTAACGAGCCAAGCATATCAAGGTCAAATATCTAGTTATAAACGCCATTCTTCTTACAATATGACAATAGGGAAACCTACTTTTAATTAGTTGGGTGTCGCCTTGTCTACTTTATATTTGTGCTTGAAATACCCTATCTCTGACAGGAGGGTCAGAATCATCCAGGAGATCAAGAAGTCTCAAATAAATTCTATGTGTGAAGTATCAAGTTGAAAAGAGTATGAACTCTATATTTGAATAACAATAAGGTTGGTTTAGGAATCAAGTTGCCAGAAGTAGCTCTCCATGGTAGAAAATCTCCCCCTAAGAAGAACGATAATTGTATCTCAGTTTCTTGTAAAGATAAATTGTTTTTCCGGGGACACACTCTTTTCTCTTGTGCCTCGTGGGGGGGGGGAGTTTTTAATGAGGCTCGTCACTATGTTATTTTAGATATTGTAATTGTTAATAAAGTTGAACACCTAAGAGGAATCATTTTCTTGTTTTAAGGCAATTAAAGCGCAAAATCCTTATGAGGAATCCTTGTCGCCTTTTGAGTCGATTAAAATGCTGGATCCCTACAAGGGATCATTGCTTTCCTTTGAGGCAATTAAAAAGTTTGATCCCTACCAGAAATCCTTGTCTCATTTGAGGCAACAAAACATGTTGGACCCCTATGATAGATCTTTGCTTCCCTTTGAAGCGATAAAACACGTTGGACCCTCATAACCTTGCCTCCATCAAAGGAAATTAAGCTTGACAGGTTCTTAAAAGAAAACATTGGTCGTCCCGTTTAGGGAGATTAAAGTTACTAAACCCACATATAAATATCACTGCCACCTTGGCGAGAGTTGAGAATAATTTACAGGTAAAAGAGACATGTACAATAAGGATAACATCCAAAAGTAGTGAATAAACAAACTGATTATAGAATCCTATAGAAATAAACATATTATGAAAAATAGATAAAGATGCAGGAGACTTGTTAGGGGACCTACTCGTCATCCACCATGTGACCATCCCGAAAAACCTTGAATAGGTCCATCTGACTCAAATCTAGGTTCTAATACAAGAAGGCCACATGTTTCTTTGTCCTATTGAAATATTGATCAGAGAAGGATATAACTTTGTCCTTGAGCAATGACGCCTCCTTCTTGTAGCGGTAAAATTGAGACTAAGCCATTAATTGACTTAAATCACAAAGTGAGAGTCTCCACTGAACTTTATTTTTCCAAAAGAAATTGGAAAAGATCAAATAAAACCCACAATAAAAGAGACATCGAGGAACAAGGGTCAATTATACAAAGGAAAGATATTAACACCCTAATCATCTGTTGTACTTAACGAGATCCACTATGTTTGTTCTAATAAAAAGGGTGTGTTATCTAAAGCTTACTTGCTAAGAGAATGCATTTGAATGAATTGTTAAATAACAAAAAGAAAGTTTTTTATTATTGCACTCGCCTCGGTTTTACAACCTCGTGCCTAAACATCCTGTGCAGGAATAAAAGTATCGTATTTCTTCTAAAATAATTTGGTTTATATTTTTTTAATGAACTATGTTAAATTTCACATTCTACTTCATCTCGACGTTTTGAGACTCATGCATTTGTCGTAGAAAGGAATTAACATATTCTTTATGAAAAAAATTCAAATAAAACCCACAATAAAAGAGACATCGAGGAACAAGGGTCAATTATACAAAGGAAAGATATTAACACCCTAATCATCTGTTGTACTTAACGAGATCCACTATGTTTGTTCTAATAAAAAGGGTGTGTTATCTAAAGCTTACTTGCTAAGAGAATGCATTTGAATGAATTGTTAAATAACAAAAAGAAAGTTTTTTATTATTGCACTCGCCTCGGTTTTACAACCTCGTGCCTAAACATCCTGTGCAGGAATAAAAGTATCGTATTTCTTCTAAAATAATTTGGTTTATATTTTTTTAATGAACTATGTTAAATTTCACATTCTACTTCATCTCGACGTTTTGAGACTCATGCATTTGTCGTAGAAAGGAATTAACATATTCTTTATGAAAAAAATTCAAAAGAAATGCCAGAAGGGAAAAAGGTTTGTATTGGTTGAGTGTTTTTGTTGGGATAATAACAAATGGATCCTAATGCAGGGGCACCTACTATTTCTCCGCTTATATGCAAAAGAGTTTTGAGATTTGAACCACATTAAAGACTATGACTTAAAGGAAGCACAATGTTAGAAATGCACCTCCTCATATTCCTCCCAATACTTAATGCTCATGACACATGGGCTTGATAAATTCTTTTGAGTTTCTCACTACAAAACTGCTAAAGAAATACGGGACATCCTCCAAATCACTCATCAAGGTACTAGTGAGGTGAAGAGGGCAAGGTTGGGTACATTAACCCATGAGTTTGAACATTTTAAAATGAAACCTAATGAGAACAAAAATCAAATGCAAACATGATTTACTCATATCGTAAGTCATATTAGGAGTCTAGGGAAATCATTCTCAAAAAAAGAATTAGTCAAAAAAATTTCTTAGATGATTAAATCGCAACTGGTAACTAAAAGTCATTGTGATTTTTGAATCAAAGAATTTTAAGACTATGGACACACATACTATATTTGGAAAATTGTATGAACATGAGATGGAGATGAAAAGACTTGTTGATGATGAAGAAGATAACAAAAAGAATAGGAAAAATATTGAGCTTAAAGCCACCAACATCGAAGATATAGGATCAGAAGATGAAGATAGTAAAAGTGAGATTAATAAATCCGTGAAGTTCATGTTTCAAAATTTTAAGGAGTTCCCGTGGCACGAAAAACAAACTTCAAGACTCCAGAAGAAAAGTGTAGAAAGTTAATTTACTCCAACATTCCATAACTACGGAAAGAAAGGACATATAAAACCAAACGGCTATCTACTCAAAAGGACACATCAGAAACCCGAAATAAATTAAAAGAAGAATAAAGCATGTGGAGACAGTGATATGGAATCCTCAGTTGATGAAGTGGAAAAAAGCCAGCATTTACTAAATAACAAAAAACCAGGAAGATGATGTAACCTCTAAATTTTGTTACAGTGATTTACTTAAAGTATGTAAGGAATTATTTGAAGAAACAAATAAACTTGAAAAAAAATCATTTCAACATCAAATGATAGAATACCAGTTCTCGAAACTAAAAATAAAGCTCTAGAAAAAAAACTAAGAAGTCTTAGAGAAAATAAAGAAAAAGTTAGTTAATATCCTTCCACTTCATAAACATACACATGTAATGATTGCAACATATTAAAAGATGAAGTTTGTAACCTTAAAAATAATCTTGTTAAATTCACCATTCGAAGAGATAATCTAGAAGTATTGTTAGGAAATAAATGATCCTCCTACAATAAAGCATAGTTAGGATATAAACTTAAGAGCAATAGTAAAAAATTTAACAATATACGCAATGCAAAACCAACATCAAAATGTAAGACCCTAAAATGTAATTACTATAATAAAGATTGCCATATTTCTATATCTTGTTTTATCAAAATGAGTCATGAGAGCAAAGAAGGATATCCTCCTTCATACTTTTATAAAGAACATTGCAAACGTAAAAATAGAAAGATGATTACTACTAATATCAAAGGATCCAAAAAGATATGGGTACCAAAGGTAAAATGTCAAGTTGTGATGCATATGATGATACCAATAGTTGATCCTTAAATGACACAAATGAAGAAATACATATGTCCTATTGTGTCACTCCTACAAGGGAAGAAATCCCTTTACTTAATAACAACAAAATCATTGATCTTTGAGTTTTAGTAAGATCCTTATTCTTACTCTTTAGATGTATTAGTTATTTATAATGTTATCACACAAGTTACTTAATATTAAGTAAGATGTGTAACAAAGGCAATAAAGTATTTGTATTTATTCTATATGCATGGTCAGTAAAAATATTAATGTAAATTCATTTTAAAACCACTTTTCAAAAGTACCACGACTATGCAAGAACTCATACATATTATCTTTGGTAAATTAACCCTTAGAAGGAAGAAGTAGAGGTTGTTGCTTTTGCAGGTATCCCATAGAGATCATCATTGGAAGATGACAATCAGGAAAAAGAAAATCATCAAAAAATCCAAAATAAGAAATTCAAGAATTCAACCTAAGAATCATGTGTAAGTAAAGAATGAAGGAACGTTAAGAACCATCTGATGTAAATTTCAAAAAGAAATACATCTCAACGCTTCCTTAATATAAAAAATACTAAAGACAAGAGAGCTTCCTAAAACATCTCTAGCATAAAAAAAGAAGTGATTACATGTGTCTTCATGTTATCCCTAATGAGTGCTCCGATGTATCTTTTCTCTTGCTGCAGATATGCATAGGCTTGTACCTGTATTTTGAGGTTCCTCCATTTATTTTGACTTTAGCTTGAACTACTAATTTTATTTTGTATCTAGATATTTCTGGTTGGCATTACTTATGCCATTACTGTTGGATTTAATACAAATTCCTTTTGCTTTCCAAAAAACATAGCGAACCAACTATCGTAAAAATTGATTTGTAAAGAAGGAAATCTGACTTTGGCTTGAAAGGGGAAGTCTCCTAAGTTACCTTAAGGTTTTAAGGTAGTGCAATTAATAGAGATTAAAAAATTAGAAAAACTCGGATTGATTCTCTATTAAGTAATTTATTAAAAGTTAGTCAATTATATTTATTTTTCACTAACACATAGTTAAGCTATTTTGGAGCAAAGAGATACCAAATATAATATGCATAAGGGGATGCGTTTGTCTTTTAGGGTTTTATGTTAAAAAAACAGTTTTTAATGGCCACGAGCCTGAGTCCGGTCTGACCCAGCGTGACCTAGTTGTTTTGCTTTCTTTCTTCTCTTTTTCCTTAGTTAAGTTTTTTTTTCTCTTTCACTTGGGCCTATACAATCCTATTTCGGGTTTTAATCACCAACAAGCCCATTCAATTCTTTTCTTTTATCCCATTCAATTCTTTTCTATTATTAATTTCAATTGTTTTGGTTTTAACTATTTCCTTTCTTGTTTAAAATAATTATAAATAAACCATAACATAATTAGAATTTTAGATTTATAGAAAAAATCACAAAAATATTCATGTTATATTTTATTTCTACAAGATAATTTCAAAAATACAAAAAACTTCTGTTAGAAGTAAATTTCTTCTTTTATTTAAAACATTTTTTAAAAAAAAACTAATTTTTTTTGCATAGATGTATGTGTATGACTTTCATTAAAAATATAAAAAAATGTCACAAACAAATTTATTTTTCTAGTTCATCTCTTAGAAATAATTTTGCTAAGATTGTTGCATGAATTGCTCGCAATATTCATGTCTTAATATTATGCTTGAATTATCATCTCTTTTTCCATTCATCTTTGGAACACATTTCATACTAATCAAGATAAGGTGAATGCACAATAAAATCAACCATTTCAATTCAAAACCTTTTTCAATCATTAAAACGTGATTGTCCTCAAGTCTTTTTCAAACCATGCAAATAAAACACTTGGTCAATGCCAAGTCCTATTCTAAATAACCAAACCATTTTCTCAAGGCCAAAACACTTGATCAATATCAAGATCATTTTCAAAATAAACAAATCCAAAACCTTTCACCAAGAGAGAACTTTTTCAACACTCATTTATGTTAATTCTCTCTTCCAACACTCGCTCGTGGTGACCCTTTCGCTCATAGCGTAGTTCATAGAAATACGTATGTGTTGAGTTCTTTATTACACCATGGGGAAACGTAGGCCCGATATCCAACATCACATCAGACAACCTTTTTATTTTTTCCCAACACTCATTTGTGTTGACCTTGAAAACCTACAACATTTCCTTCTTTCAACACTCGTCCGTGTTGAAGTAGACACACATTCGTGTTGCCTACACCAAAATCTATTTTAGTTCACTAAGAACTACATACGCTTTGACTTTCTCATGACTCTTGGGGAATCATAAGTACAAGATTGCAAAATCTTGGCGAGCCCATTAGTAAAAAAACCAAAAAACATTTTTCTTTATTTCTTTCTTTTTCACATAAGAATTAGATAGAAAGTAGCTATCACGCTAACATTCAACCACAAAAAAAAACTAAATAAGTGTCGTTGGGTACAACATATATGATGGATGCCAATATATTCCCCTTGCATATCCTAATATCTACTCCTAATTTAGTTGCGATGACCATCTTATCCATTTTTTTGGGTTTTCTCAATATTTTCCCCTTCCAATCAATCAGACAGTTCATAGACTTGTCTGAATCATCATGACAACTTCAGATTGATCAAGCGAGGCTATAAAACATTTTTAGGTTATATTCTTTGATAAATAGAGGCTTTTAAAAAAGCTTTAGTAAGCGTGGGTGATTTAGCCATGCTACTTTACGAAAATTCCCTTATGTTTTTTAAAACACCAATCACTCAAAATCAACTAGGTGAGCTTTCACAATTCCTCTCTTTCACACTTTGAAGCTACAAGTATTTGCCGAATTGACCAATCACATATGAACTTATTTAAATATTCTTGGATATGAGGTTTGAGATATCTTCAAGTTGGATTTTGATCTGGACTGGTGATCAGAATTGGAGACAACCGGAACGACTGAAGATCCGTCGAGCAAGGTTGATATTGAGCATGGGGTGGTGTACCTGCAAGGCACTCTGATGCTAAAGTAAGCAAATGCTTAAAGAGAGAATAATGAATATTAGGATTTTGAGAGTAAGAATATGGTACCTTTTCCTCAAAGATATGAGGGTTTATATAATTATCATAGGAGGATTTTCATTGGTTTCTATCTTTGGGCCTGGATATATGGATCCGCAAATATAACTATCCGAGTTGGCTCAGTCAGACAGGACACTGATTCTCGTAACTAGACGTTATATCGATTAGAGGCGATATAATGAGCATAGTCCTTAGCGGGACAGGTAGCGGACCTGCTCGACAGGTGTCGAGCATAAGACACTAGGTGGCGTACGAAGCAGGCAGATGGAAGCCCCATGCGCGTCAATGAGCCTTGGTGGATCGTCATATATCATGGAGGAGTGACCTTCCCAACATACGTTTGGAAAGTCCAGAACAGTAAACCCCAAGTCATTGTGTGTGGACAAAGAGGTGATGACTTGATTTTTAGGAGTATGACCGAGGTCGTTTGCTTACAGGAGAAGAAACATTGCCAAGGAATCAAAGGGTTGAGGAATTTGGAGAGTTTCTCTCACGTGGCTTTGAGCCGTTTGAAATGACAACCGAAAAACCTAGGGACTTAGGGAGTAGTGATGATTCCCCTAGTCCTCTAGATAGGTGTAGACCCACGCGTGGGGTGGGGGGCTATAAAAGCCATATGAATCTCTCATTTGTGACTTTCTTTTCTCTATTCCTTCTGGTTACTTCTGCTTGCTCACGCTCGGCTTCAACACTCATAAATTCAGGGAGTCATTTTACGGTGGTTGACGATTATTTTTCACTTTTGTCGCTGCGTTAGAGTCTTGATTGCTTAATCCCCAGTCTCTTCTACTCTCAAACGGTACGTTCCTAAATTTTCTATTTGAATTTGGCTGTTCAAGCTTGAGAGTTTCAGTTGTACATAGAAATGTATGCGGTTAGGGTTTTTCTTTTTGGGGATTTCTTCGACGGTGAGTGGTGGCTCAGCCTCTCTCCGGCGGCCTGTGCCGCTCAGGTTACCTGCGTGTTTCTCCTTCGACATTTCCCTTTATTTTGACGGTGTGACATCCTTTCGGAAATGATTTGTTTGTAATAGTGGCTTGAATTCGGGGAGCCTAGGCATGAGCGTTTCCTGTTGAGTGAGGGCTTTTGACCGGGGATATGATCCTTGCTCGTCCAAGCCCTTTCACTTGAATAGTGGTGGAAGGGTGGATTTAAAGTATATGTCGAGCTCACCTTTTTCCTATACTTTTCAAGTATTATGGCAAATGTCGACGAGGACAACCGAGATGATCCTGAGGGTTCTAGGTAAATTCCTTTAGGGTTTACTTCCATTGAGCAGAGTGATTCGGTGGACTTGGTTGGTGAGAGTCCGCCCATACCTAAAGTCGAAGAGAGTCCTCCTATGATTGAGGTCGATGAGACCATCAGGGATGATCCTTTGGTTTAGGCATCCCCTGACATGTGGAATCGAGCATCGTAGTTCATGGATAATTCGGGTTAGGTGTTTCACCAGTTGGATTCGTATGCAACGACCGAGGTTGTCGGGGAGGATGGTGCGGTCATAGAATATTGGGTTGTGTATATCCCGAATAAGGATGATAAGATTTACTCGAGATATGAAGCCCTTTACACCCTAGTTTATGACATCTGGTTTCGGGAGTTAGGTTTTCAGGTGCCATTCATCGAGTTCCAGGTGGGCGTTTTTCGTCACCTTCGTCTGGCTCCGTCCCAACTCCATCTTATTGCCATAGCTTTCTTGCGGGAATTTGAGATCATTTATGAGTATATGGAGGTGGGCACCACTCTCGAGTTGTTCTTTTATATTTTTTGTCTTCAGAGGGGTTCGAAAAAGATCGAAGGGAAAGTTCGTCGGGGATTGGTATCTCTGAAACACCAAAATAGGAAGTTCTTCAAGGCGTATCAGGAGTGTGTCCGCTTCTTTAAGGACATGTATATGCTCCTTCAGCCGGTGTCTGAGCAGGCATTGCATAACTTATTTCAGATAGTTACTGGCTTGGAAAGGGACGAGACTCCATGTTTGAACGAAGACGGGGAGCAGAAGTATATGTTTGTCAAAAAGTTCAAATTTTGGTGGTCGAGGAAGCATTTCGACAAGGGATCTGAATTCTATGTCTAGGCCAGAGAGGAACTGGGTAACAAGGACCTGGCTTTGAGAAACTGTCGACGTTCGTTGTGAGCTTCTCCCGTATTCAGCGTACGGGAAAATGGGGGAAGCCGCTTCTGGATAAGGAAGAAGAGGGGATTTTTGAGCCTGGCTTAATAAATGTCAAAGAGCTCCTTACTCGTGGGGACCCTAGGGCTTATTTGGGTATATGCCTTGTCTTTTTTCTTCGCCGTATGTATTAGTGTGTATTTTGTTTTTGCTAATTTGTATTCGTTCTTTTTTTTTGCAGATAGGATGAATCCAGCTATGGAACGGGTGGCTCGACAGGCTATGAGGAAAAAGGGAAGGAGGATGAATCTTCTCCAACAGATCTGGGGGCGGCTCTAGAGCTCGGTTCAGGGAAATCATCCACCGGCCCGACAGCTGAGACGATGTCCCCTCAACTGGTATTGTCGAGACTGAAGAGGACGCGAGTTGATATAGACCTGACGAACGAAAAGGAGAAAGGGAAGTTCACTATCCCTCCTTGCTGGTATGATAAGAAGAATTTTGAGAGCATGAGCATGGTCTTCCCTCATGCTGAGAAACTTATGTTGGACAAGCTAGATCGTCCAACCAAGAAGGCGACACTGGCTGATGATGCAGGGGCATTAATGCGAATCTTCGAGTTGACCGCTGTTTTTGCTGAGCAGAACCAACCTCTAGACGCTGATTTGTGTCAGCTTAAGACCAAGTTGAAAGAGGTTGAAAAGAGGGTGGAAGAATCTCAGAGAAAGTTGTTAGAGGATCTCAAAGCAACCATCGAGGAACGTGATGTTGCTCTGAAGGATAAGCAGGTGCTCATTGAGGAGACTGACTGTTTGAAGGAGGTGGCCCTGGGAGAAGGAGAACCTAAATAATTCTCAGGGGTAAAGACTTGGGCAGAGTTCATCAGTCTGATAAACCAAGCTTATGATGATGCGGTGTTTGCCTCAACGACAAGTTTTGAGAACGCCGTGGCCCAGATGCGCGTTTTAAACCCGGGCGTGGATGCGCGTTTTAAACCCGGGCGTGGAGCTGGTGACTGATGGAGTGAGGGTTCATTTCTATGTCGAGGGAGACGAGATAAAAAAGCCTTCGTTCTTTGAAGATATGATCGTGGATAATACTCTCCAGCAAGCGACCCCCAAAGAAGAACCTATTCAGCCCGTCAAATGATTTCCCGTTCTGCTCCTGATGTGTTGGTTTTGTTATTTTTGTTCGGGCATGGCCCTTTTTATGTAATGACAGTTTCGATCCTAGTGACCATTTTGATATTTTCATTTTGTTAGGGTGAAGTCCTCGTTTTAACTCCAGGAAAAATTCGACCTTCGTGGTCGTGAATGTAATCTTAATATTTTCTGTTCATTGTTTGTTGTATGCTTGCGATACTTGTTGTTTGGGGCATGCTCGTTTGATGCGATATTTATTATTTAGGGGGAATGCTCATTAGTTAGGTATGATCTTCGCTAGTGTGGGGTAACTAACTGAAGGGGGCCAGTTCGTTTGTTAGGCTTGGTCCGAAACTCAAGATTTGATTAAAGGCTTGAGATCTGTGGCGTGACTGTCCCATCGCGAGCTAGGTGTTCTGTCGGACGAGGTACTTAGACAACGAGGCTCGTTTGAGTCCCCAACGTCGGGGCAGAGATCTAGCTCGTTATATAAGTAGATCGAGTATTTCTTTAATTGCCATAATATTACACATCGTTGGTACCGGGGCGAGCGCTTGATGTCAAGCTGTAAGCACCTGGATGATTTCTAGAGGTGTGTCGATTGTACGTGCCTCAACTATATTATTGTTTAAGTTTTTTGGTGTTACATGATCAAGCAAGTTGTTCCCCTTGAAGATTTTCTAAGTAGTAGGCCTCCATCCCTATTTTCGTATAGACACGGGAGAGCCCCTCCCAGTTTGCCGCGAGCTTCTCTTCGGTGGAGCTCTTAAGGTTCCATTTAAGGACTAAGCTTCCGACGTCGAATTCACGAGGAATAAATTTGGCATCATAGAGGAGGGCTATTCTTTGTTTGAGTGATACTTCTCTCAGGGAAACCCCCGTTATTATTTCCTCGACCAGGTCGAGTTCCTCTCTCAAGGACTGATCGTTCATCTCCTCGTCGAGCGGAGATTCGATTCTTCTCGATGGCTCGGCAATCTCTATTGGAATGACGAGCTCGGTTCCATAGGCTAATCTTTATGGGGTCTCCCTGGTGGATGAATGGGGAGTGGTTCGATAGGCCCAGAGTATGTTGTGTGTCATACCCCAAAATTTGCCCTCCATCTACTCAAGGGATTTCATACATCCATACTCAAGGATTCCTCAAGAGTTGATCAGACAAACTCTCTCCTAGACAATCAACCCAAACTAGGGTTTGGTATCTCTCAAGTCAAGATGGATTTCCAACATCTCCAATGGTCTTCATGCCTCCTCATATGCTTCAAAGATTCTCCATGTCAAATTTCAAGCCTCACAAGTCAAGTTTCCTCAGGCAATTGCTCAGATGGTTGAAAATTGGGTGTGTTGGACAAAAAGTCAACTGTGGTCAACATACAGTCAAACTTCATAATTTTTGGTCAACATCCTCATTTTGAAGTTACATTCATCATTTGATCAAGGGTTGATCATGATTCATCAAGAAAACTCAAGATTTGCTCAAAAGTCAAACTTTCTAAATTAGGGTTTCTAGGTGAAAAGTCAATGAACTTTGATGATCATAACTTTCTCATACTTTCTCAGAAATTTTCCCACCAAAGCTCATTTTGAAGGAAATTCAATTCTCCATAACTTCATGTCTCACAAGAATGTCCAAAAAATGCTTCATTTGAGAGGTATAGCTCAAAACATTACAGGTCATTTTCAAAGTCAACAAAAAGTCAACTTTTTGTTTTGAAGATATATTGAGCATGGTAACTCCAATTGAGATGAGACCAAAGACATTGTTTAGAGGACTCTTAGAGCTTTCTAAAAAGTCCAAGAACACTCAAAAATTTGGAAAATTGAGCAAGATGCACCATTCACAAGTTGGGCAATTTTGAAAGAATGCACAAAGAGAGATACTTCAAAAAATCAAATCTTTTGCAAATGGGCCTACTTTTTCTTCATCCAAACTTATTCCTCATGCAATTAGGAGTGTCCAAGCCCAATGCCACGATTTTCTATTTTATTTTCCTATTTAATTTGGAATTTATTCATTTAAATACAAATTAATTTGAAAAATAAAGTATAAAATCAAAATTAATTGAAAGATTGATTTTTATTGCTTGCTTGTGATCCAATTAACCCATAAATGCCAGCAATTTTGAAATTGAATCAAATATGGGAAGATTAGATTGAAATTGGACCAAAGTTTGAAAATTTGATTTCATGGAAATATCAAAATTGATTTTCATTGATTATTGATCAAATCTTTCCAAAAACAATGCCAAATCCATCCAGCATATATACTTGATGCATACCAATTGCAAGAGGACGAAAAAATTGGCTCAGAAACCCTATTCTCAAAGTGAAAAAACCATGCCTCTCAAGCAAGTGGGAATCCTACTTCCAGCCATTCTCAATCGTTTTTGAGGTGTCCAACAGGTTCCTTGATACCTCCAGAAGCGAATCAGACCTTTACATTGCCAAGAAACATCAAGAATTGAGAAATCACGATTTGGTTTGTTCACACTTTTTTTGAAATTCGAATTCTGTTTATCGTGCATTATTAATGTGTTTTGATGATTGTTTTGTGTTTAGAACAAAGTTTGCAAGCTATCTGGACAATCGAATTGAGTTTCTATGGCCGGAATCGAAATACACCATTGTTAGGGTTTTCTGAATCGAATTAGGGTCTCCTTAAATCGGTTAAATTAAACCAAAAGACCATTACCAGTGTGTTTAGAATGTGATTTCCAATCGATCCATGTACTCATAACTTATTTATATTATGCGTATAAGATTTTGAGAATTGCAGGGGCCATAGCGTCGCTTCGAGGCCGACGCAAAATTCCCAGGATTCAAATGAGAACGATGAAGTTCTTGGCGCGTGAATGGTGCAACCCGGAAGCGACGTCTGTCCAAAATCCGTCCGTTCTGTTTCAATGACACGCGTGCGCTCCAGATCAAATGGCAAAGGCGTGGGTTTGTGAAGGAGACGTCCTGTGTTCGATCCCTGGCCATGGCATTTGGATTTTTAACAAGTTTGCATTTTGTTTCATATTTTTCATATTTATTTAATATTTTCATATTATTTTAATTTCCTTTCACAATTTTATTTTGCATTAAAAAATTACCAAAAACATTTTTTCTTTTTGCATTTATATTCTAAAAATCTTTATTTAATTTAATAAATTAAAAAATACATTTTTGCATGCATATTTATTTTTATTTATAATTTAGCATTTAAATCATTGTAAATTAGTTTTTAATTACTAAAATGCATCTAAAAAATCCTAAAAAATTATTTTAGCTTATTTATCTTATTTCCAGCATATAATAATTGTCCCATATTGAAACTTGCATTTTTCTAACATTTTTTCTCTTGTTCGATTCATATTGCATTTTCCGATTTCTTCTTTTGTACAGGTTGATCCGATTCAGACGATTTTCTCTTTATCATTTTATCATTCTATTTTTCCAATAATGTAATTGCTCATGGGTTGCAATAGTTTAATTTAGGACTTTATTTTCCGCATTTTAAATTATGTATCTGCCCCAAAGCCATGTAATAGCGTAGGTTTATCTTTCCGCACCTTTACATTTCCGCTTTTACATTCCGCATTTTAATTTCCGCACCCTATAAACTGCTAGTAATTAGGCGTGTATGGCAAGACTAAAATTAACTTAGCCCACTAATTTTCAAGATAACTTATTCTGAAATCAACACACTTCATTCACACACGCACCCCTTAGGGTAATTTTCTCTCGATGCCTTTCGATTCAAATGGTCATGTCCCTCGAACGTAGAGGTATTCTAGCACCGTTGCCTTCCAAACAAATCATCATAGTCCCTTCGATACAAAGATCATAAGACCCACGATGTCGCCTCCGAATACATGATCTTGACCCTCGATTGTCGCCTACGAAAAATGATGATAGTCCCTTCGAATGTGCTAGGATACTTCCTACAAGTTGCCTTCGATGACCATCCGATGTCCCTTCGAATGTCCCGCTTACATCCAACGAATGGAGCTACCTACTAACTAATGGTATGGCTAGCGCTATTCTAAAGGAATGTAGAAGTACAACAAAAACGACCAATTATGAGTGGGTAAATAAGTCTTTTAGTTGCTTGCTCTAAACCAAATGCTTTTCGCACCACACACTCTTTTTCAAAGTTCAAATTCTTTTCAAAACGAAACATTTCCGAACACTTTGTATACACTCCTACATGAGTCATTACAAAGTCAAAGCGAAATGCCTCTTTCAAAACATTTTTTGTTAAACACACAGAAAGCAATTTTAAAAAGTGATCTAAGAGCAACTAAGAGCCCGTAGATAACTGCGGATGGAAAGGGGTGCTAATACCTTCCCTTTTCATAACCATTCTCCCGAACTCAGAATCTAACGAAGGTCTTTTTCTGTTACTTTTACCTTCCCTTAATTGGATAAAAATAAAAGTCGGTGGCGACTCTTGCTATCCGCACATTTGGATACAAAAATCCTACAAAGTCAGTTCACCGTATTACATTGTGTAATTCTTCGACCCACTTCTTCTTTGATTCATCTAGTCTTCCTCTGAGTCTGCGCAATATGACCCTGTTCGCAGATTCGGCTTCCCATTTGTTTGCGGGTGCTCGACCGAGGTGAAGAGCTGCATGGTTCCTAAGTGGGCGACAAAGTCTTGAAAGTTTTTATCGCTGAATTGTGTCCCGTTGTCGGTGACTATAGCTCGCGGGATGCCGAATCGGGCGAGTATGTTTCTCTTATAGAAACATAGGATGTTTTAGCGGTGATTTTTGCTAACGCTTCGGCTTCTATCCATTTGGTGAAGTAATCAACGCCTACTATCAAGTATTTGTTCTGATATGCTCCCAAGACAAATGTCCCGAGGATGTCGAGCCCCCACCATGAGAAGGGCTATGGAGAAGAGAAGGATTTGAGTTAGCTCGGAGGAGCTAAATGCATGTGTTCGTGTATTTTGCACTTGTCACATTTCTTCACGTGTTCCTTAGCTTTGATCTCCATGGTCGATCAATAATAACCATCCCGGAGGGATTTCTGGGAAAGCGATTTTTCTCCTAGGTGCTGGGCGTTGATGCCTTTAGGTATCTCTTTCAATATATATGGCACTCTGGCTTCTTCGACGCATTTGAGGAGGGGGATGGAGAATCCCCTTCTGTAGATTTTTCTTCGAGGATGACATATGAACATGCCCTTTGTCTGATGATGCTCGCCTCTTTGGGATCGTTGGGCAGAGTTCCATTTGTAAGGTATTTGTAGACGGGTGTCATCCAGGAGGTGCCTTCTTCGACAACGAGCACATTGTGGCTGAGGCATCTTTTCTTGATGCATGGTCGAGGGTGTATTTCCTGGATCACTGATTTGTTTCCTCCTTTTGTCCTTGTACTGGAAAGTTGGATAGAACGTATGCTCGAGCATTGTGTTCTCGAGGGATGTGTTGTATGTCAACAAAGATGAACTTCTTCAGATGATCTTGGACGAGGGTCCAATATTCGGCCAGCTGGTCATTCTTAACCTGATATTCTCCTCGGTCTCAGGAGGCTATGAGTTGTGAGTTTGTGAGGATTCTGACCTCTTTTGCTCCCATGTCCTCAATGAGACGGAGGCCGGCGAGAAAAGCGTTGTACTCTTCTTGGTTGTTGGAAGTGGGAAACAAGAGGGCGAGGGATACTTTGATGATGATCCCTTATTTTTTTCCAGAATTATACGTGCTCCGCTTCTTGTCGAGCTAGAAGCACCATCGGCGAAAATTGTCCATCTGTTGGTCCCTTCTTGGAGTGCTGGGAAAGTCATCTCTGCCACGAAATCTGCCAAGACTTATGCTTTGAGGGATTTCTTGCTCTCGTATCTGATGTCGAACTCAGATAGTTCCAAAGACCATTTGAGCATTCGTCCGCCCATGTCTGGTCGACCCAGTAGTTGTTTGATGGGTTGATCTGTTCGAACTATGATGGTGTGTGCTAGGAAATAGTGGCAGAGTCATCTCGCAGTTTTGAATAGAGCGAGGACTATCTTTTCGATCTATTGGTATCTAAGTTCGACCATTTTAAGGCTTTGCTCGTGAAGTAGATCGGTTTCTGTCCTTCTTGGGTTTCTCGGATGAGGGTTGCACTAACGGACTCGGATGTCACGACGAGATACATATACAATATCTCTTCTCTATCAGGTCGAGACAATACGAAAGGTTGGGATAGAGTTTTATTGAGATGAAGTAGGGCATGCCCACACTCCTCGGTCCAATTGAACGCAACCTCCTTTCTTAGTAGTTTGAAGAATGGGAGTGCGTGTTGTGCCGACTTTGTGGCAAATCATGATAACGAGGTGAATATCCTATTGTGGACTTGAATGGATTTTTTGGAATTTGGAGTGGGTAATTCTGATAATGCCCGACATATGTCGTGGTTAGCTTCTATCCTAAGCTCTGTGAGATAAAAGCCGAGGAACTTCTCGACCCGGACCCCGATTGTGCATTTCTTGGGGTTGAACCTCATTTTGAATCTTCTGGCTTGATCAAAGACTTTCCTGAGGTGTGGGAGTGATTGACTTCCTCTTAGGACTTTATAATCATGTTATCCATATACACTTCAAGCATATCTCTAATTTCGCTCTAGAAGACTTTGTTCATCATTCGTTGATATGTTGCATCGACGTTCTTGCAGAGCATACCGTAGTGATAGATTGATCCGGTTTTTTATCTGTGGGAATTTGGTTATAGCTCGAAAAGGCGTCCATGAATGAAAGTAGTTTAAATCCTACTGAGTTGTCAACGAGTTTATCAATGTTAGGCAGGGGGTAAGCATCCTTAGGACATGCCTTATTGAGATCAGAGTAATCAATGCACATACGCCATTTTCTGTTATTCTTTTTCACAAGTACAAGGTGGGATAGCCACATAGTTTATTGGGCTTCCAATACAAAATTAGCCTCTAGAAGGTCTCTAACAGCTTGCTCGGCAACCTCGGTTTTCTCCGGGAATTGCTTTTGCCTGTGCTGTGCTACGACCTTAAGGGAAAGATCAATAGTTAGATGGTGACATGCCACCTCTAGGTCGAGACAAGGCATTTCGACCGCGCCGACCGCGCTCCATGCAAAGAGGTCCGCGTTGTCCTTCAGACATGCTTTGAGCTGATTTCAGGCTAACTCTGGAAGATCTGCTCTGATCTTGACTCCTTTGTTGGGGTCACTACCGAGCGGTACGGCTCAAATTCAACGTCTGGGATTGGTCACATATGCAGTTTCGAGGATCCTTCCGAGCTGCTGGAAATGGGTGCATCTTCCTCGATCATCAGACCTTTACCTTTCCTTCTTCTCTCTACCAAGTCCTTGGGTACCAAGCGGCTGTCGAGGTCGATGACATCAACTTGAGGGAGGGGTTCTGGCCTATGAGAGCTTTCTGGGAGGTTGACTCTGCCTTTGACATGTGGTTGGAGATTGATGGAATCCATGCCCTTTGCGGATGCTTCGAAGCATCTTCGGGCGGCCTGGATGTCTTCGTGTAAGGTTGCCACTTTTCCGCTTGCCATGTAGTATTTCATCTTCAGGTGTACCGTGGATGGTATCGCAATCAACTCAAAGAGAGTGGGCCGACCAAAAATGAACTGATATAGGGACGGGAAATCGACGACCAAGAACTGGGTTTTGATCGACCTACCCATATCTCTGGCGCCGAAGGTCACGATAAACTCAACTTACCCCCATGGTTTTGTCGTGGACCCGTTGAATCCCTACAGATCTGAGCCGATATACGGAGTCAAGTGCTTTTCGTTGAGCTGAAATATGCGGAAGAGTTGAGTGTACATGATGTCGGCCGAACTTTCTTGGTCGACCAAGATTCGCCTAATGTCGAAATTATCCATTCGAGCGTGCACGAGCAGGGGAATATTTGCATTGGGGGCGCCCCCAGGTAGCTCCTCCTTGTAAAAGGCAAGTGGGTGAGACTTTCCTTGAATTTTGTCGAGGGTGGCGCCCAAATCTGAACTTGATTTAACGAGGTCGTCAAATCTCCTCTTGATTGATCCGATGGTGTTTTAGGTGAACCCTCCACCAGAGATGACCATGGTCGTCGGGAAGGATTCCCAGGGGCTGTGGGCGGAAAAGTACGTTGGGGTGGTATCGAGGTCACGAAAGATGAAGTCTTCTAGCCAGGATACACTCATAGCCACGGTCATGAAGGATTCTTCGGCATGTTTTTCTTCCTCGATCTTGCTAAACGAGGGAGTCTCTTCTTTCACAGATTCCTTTTTCTTGTATTGATTGAGATACCCGTCTCTGATTAGGATCTCAATTGAATCTTTCAGGTGGATGCAGTCGTCTGTCACATGCCCGTGACTCTTGCGAAATTTGCAATATTTTCAGGTGGGTGCAGTCGTCCGTCACGTACTCCACCTTGTTTGAACTCGGAGTTTGCACAGTCGGTTAAGATTTGTTCCCGAGATATGGTGAGGGGTGTATAGTCGCTGAATAGACCAATTGGCCCCTTGTGATCTCTAGTGTCACGGGGTTTGTCCTCCCATATTTTTTCTCCTCCTTGACGGGACGTCGAGGTGTCTTCTCTCTTTGAACTATTGACATTATCCCTATGCTAGGTGTCACGAGCACAATTAACGACATCCTTCTCTTTATATTGGATGTATGACTGGGCTTTACGGAGGAAAACATCCAACGCCGATGGAGTTTCAATGCCTACAGCCTTCACAAAGTCACTGCGAGGGAGAAATCCTCTTTAGAGGAGATATTTTTTCATGTCGTCCATTTTCCAGACTTGGACGACTACTTTATTGAACCTCTTAATGTAGGATCGGATAGATTCTTCTTTGCCCAGGATGATGGCCTCTAGGGAGGCTTCCGACTTAGGGTGTCTTCGGGATGCAGTGAAATGTTTGGAAAATAATCTTCCCATGTGCTTCCAAGATGTGATCGACCCACCGGGAAAGCTTTTCTACCATGCCATGACCCATTTTCTTAGGATCATAGGGAAATTGCGGCACTTGATGGCTCCTCTAACTCCACGGTTCGATTCCCACAGACGACCCCACTAATTTGGACTGGTGATCAGAATTGGAGACGGCCGAAACAGTTGAAGATCCTTCGATCAAGGTTGATGTTGAGGAGGGGGTGGTGTACCTGCAAGGCACTCTAATGCTAAAGTAAGCAAATGTTTAAAGAGAGAATAGTGAATATTAGGGTTTTGAGAGTAAGAATGTGATACCTTTCCCTCAAAGATATGAGGGTTTATATAATGATCATATGAGGATTCTCATTAGTTGTTATATTTGGGCCTAGATATGCAGATCCACGAATATAGCTACCCGAGATGACTCGGTCATACCGGGCACTGATGCTCGTAACTAGCCGTTATATCGAACAAAGGGGATATAATGAGCATATTCCTTAGCGAGACAGGCAGCGGACCTGTTCGACATGTGTCGAGCAGAAGACGCCAAGTGGCATACGAAGCGGGCAGATAGAAGCCCCATACGCGTCAATGAGCCTTGGTGGATCGTCATATATCGTGGAGGAGTGACCTTCCCGACACGCGTTTGGGCAGTCCAGAACAGTTTCCATCATCAAAAGATAGATATCATAAAAACCCTAGTTCATCAGATTGATTTAAAGGAAAAGTTTTGAACAAACATTTTTGTGTATCTATTGACCGCTTGGCATGCTTGCTTGACTTATTCATTTGTATCAAATTGAATCTTCATAAATCATCATCAAATGTTGCATCATCCTTATAAGTTGTTTGTAGTAAAACCAAGTTGTCTTCATCAAAACAAAACCATGATAGATATGACTTGATTATCTTTTCCACTTCTTAATTTGAACATGCAAACACATAGTTCCATACACAGGACTAATAAAACTTTTGAAAAGTTATCACCTCAACACTTTAAGAGGTTATATGATCATCAACATAATCATATCCATTGATAAACACCCTTGACATGATCAAGGCTTTCATGATCATTAAATGCTAGCGAGAAATAACTTTCTCTTGTATATTCACATGCTTTGTACAACTTCATTCTACATAGAAAACTCCTTCGAGCTGCATGCATTCCTTTTTCATATTTGTTGATGTAAAGCTTTATTTTTTTTGCATTCCTTAGGTGAATCCATATAACAAATAGTTTTTATGATTGATGAATTTTCAAGAGATTATTAATTCTCTCTTAATATAGACCTTTAGAATCTTATCTACAATATATTAGAAAAATCCATGCATAAGGATTTGATAGTAGCACTGAATCAACAAAAACAAGCACAAGAAAAAGTTAAGTTTGGTTTGAAAAATGTTTGTATCATCCTTCCATCTTAGAAACTTGTTTTCAAGTAGAAAATTTCACAGACCATTAAACCAAGTAAGAAGAACAACAACAAGAACAACAAAAACAAAAACAAGAAGAAGAAGAAGAAGAAGAAGAAGAGCAATAACAAAAATAATGTACAACAACAACAACAAAAAAAGAAGTAAAAGAAGAATAAGAAGAACAATAACAACAACAACAACAAGAACAACAACAAGAACAACAACAAGAACAACAATAATAAGAACAAGAACAATAACTAAAAAAAGAGCATATAAGAACAACAACAACTAACATTGCTAACTTGAATCCATACTTTCCTTGTATTATTCAAGATGGAGAATAGATGACGGAGTTCTGAAATTTATAACTTAAAGAAATGATGCTTTTGAGTTTTTCTTATGGAAGAAATGATATTTGTGAGTTTTTTTTAGTGGAGAAATAGAGTTTCGTAAATGAAAGGTGATGTTTGAAGGTAGAAGATGAAGTTCGTCTAAGTTGAAAGTTTGTCTAAGGTTTAGGTTTTGGGTGGATCGCTAACGGTGATGTTCTGATTGTTGATAGTCACCGTAATGGAAGGTTGAGATTCATTTAAGAATGGTGAAGAAATTCAATAAATACGCTACATATAACAACAATTATATTAAAAGATGAAGCCGTAGAAAAGCAACAATAGCAAGATTCGAACTCATGGCCATGTGCGCTTCATACAACAACGGTTGTATTAAATAACTGTTGTTGTATGTCTTATAATAAAATATAAAAAATACAACTGTAGAAAAAATACAACATCAAGATTCGAACTCATGACCATGCGCCACTTTTTACCACAGTTAAAAATTCCAATTATGGTAAAAAGTGGCTTAAATATGAACATAAAAAAAGCGCCTAGTTGAATAGATTCTACCAAGGTGGATCCTTTGACGTGGTGACTTGGGTATTGTTGTTTGTGAGTTTTGTAGTAGTGACACAAGCCAAACTCTATTAACTCCACCACTCCCTGTATCGAGAGGCGTGATTCTCCCCCTTCTCTCCTACGGCCTAAGCATCAAATTAAAATCTCTCAGAAAGCACCAAATAACCCCCATAAGCTCTTTAGAGTCCAAATCAAATGTGCCCACATAACCCTTTTATCTAATAGTGTACAATTAAAGTGCATATTAACCACAAAACTATAAGTAACATAAACCCTGCACTTCAATAACACACTTAGATAACCAAGACTAAAAAATGAATAGATGATCTTCCATTTATCACTACACAAAATGAAAAGCCAACCACCACTGAACTCCACTTCTGATGAAAACTACAATTGCAAAAAATTTACTCAAGAATGAATGACGTAAAGCCAACCCAACCACACCCAACTTCACCTCTTAAATTGCAATAAAATCTCAGTAATACACCCTTATGAGCTCTCTAATTTTCTTTTTCTTAATACTACCACTAACCCCTATAAATATAATTATTTTAAAGAACAACCACAAATAATAATAAAAAGACTTAATGCATGTTTTAGTCCCTTAACTTAATTTGATGTTTCACTTTAGTCTCTTAACTAAAAATCGTTGTAAGTTAGTCTCTTCACTTCACTTATTTTACACTATTTGGCAATTTATGGAAGAAAAAAAAACGTCAACACTACTACAAAATGCACATACATCAACACCCAAGGCACCATGATTCTTCTAAACATTGCAGTGATATCTCTAAACTTAGGCACTAACATTTTTTTTTAATTAATTTTTTTAGGTTAAATAATGGTTGATGATGATATCATCGTAGTAATACAATCAAACTTTCATGGGTTCAAACCTCGGCGGCCTCATACATTTTATTCCTTTATTGTTAAAACGCGCCTATTTTTATTTATTTTTAAATAAAAAATAAAAGGGATATCACTACGTTTGTCACACACACACTCAATCGAATTAACTTTTGCTTCATGACAATATCGTCATATCTGGATAGAATAAATCCCCAGCCGTGGGGTATATACATATCACCACAATTGGTAATGAAAACCGTTGTGAAATTGTTTACCCATATATAAGCAAATTAAATTTCACTTCTTGACAATATCGTCGTATCTTTAATATCAAAATCCTAGCACCTGTTTTTTCTCTTCTTCTTCGTCATCAGATTTCCTATTCTATGGTTTAGCAATCAATCTTGTTATTCATACATAAATGTATTCTTCTTCTTCATTATTCTCTCATTTTCTTGTATGTTATTGTAATGTTTCACATGATTTTCATGTGATTTTCTTCTTGTTAGATAGTTTATGATTTTTTTTTAAATTTATTATTGTATGTTGTTGTTGATAAATGTAGATATTTATTTGTTGACCTGATTTTCATATTATTTACTCCAGTTTCATATGTTTGTCGTTTCTTGTTGTTGTTGACAAATATTTTTTCATATTCTCTCTTTTTTGTCTATGTTGTTGTTATGTTGATGTTATTGTTATGTATGTTGATAAATTTTATTGGATTATAATGTCATTCTAGTTTATGTTAACATGTTTTTTTCATGGTGTTTTTAGGATTCAAATTCATATAGTATGGTTGTGGTTCACATGATGGTTTGTGGTTCACATAGTATGAGAAAAAATAAAGGAGAAATCATTCTTTGTATTTTTTTCATAGTAACACAAGTAGATCAACTTCAACTTCATTATGAGACAATCATTTTTTCAATAAAAGATATGTATATTGTTGGTAAATGTTGTTCATGTACTTGTTGTTGTTGATATTGTTGTGTTTTTTGTTAATAAATGATTTTTCATGTGCAACTAGCAAGTGCTATTGTTCTTTACTCATCACTTAAAACTTCAAGAAATAGTTAGTTATTGTGGTCTCTCAATCTATGTTACTTGATTGATGTTTTTGTTGATAAATGTTGTTAGCTAGTTTGTCATATCATATGTGATGTCTTGTTTCACTAACCCCTCATTGAACTTGCATTCATTTAAAAATATTTTTGAGATAATAATTAAAAAAATCAAATTATTCTTGAAAAGTCAACTTAGACGATCCAATGATTTTTCGAATTGCATTCATCTTGTAAATCATAATTTCCTCTTTAGCATATATAATTTCATTAAATGTCACAAATTCTTCAAAATAGTGTTGATAAATGTGTGTCAGTCTGGGTCTTTCACACAAATCTTGATGTTTGAAAAATAAACTAAAAAAGAAGATGAAATCAAATTTTGTGTGAAAGGCTCAGACTGACATTCATTCATCAACATTACTTTGAGGAATTTGGAATTCAATCAAATCCTATAGGCTAAAGAGGAAATCATGATTTACAAGAGGCGTAATTCAAAAAAATATTGGATTGTTTGATTTGTTTTTCAAGAATAATTTATTTATTTTAATTATCATCTCAAAAATCTATTTTAATGGTTGTATATGGTTAATGAGGGGCAGAGAAAAATAAACAATCTCATATTTTATAATAAACTCTTACATATGCCATAACGGTTGGAACTTATAACCGTGGTGAAATGTTATTTTTTATGTGCTTTAATTTTGGTTGTAAATGAGTATCGAATCCATGCCACTATATTTATGATAATTGTTGTTTACATAAATCTTTGTGATAGATAAAGGGTTACATAGTTTATTACAACGGTCACTAGATCGTGATTGTAAGTAACACATATATAATCACACACTACTTAACAATGCATGGTCCCACATGATTATATATCTTTTCCGACCGTTGTTGTATGCATTTTCTGTAGTAGTGTAAGGTATGGTGACATGGATGTACAACATGGCTCAAGATCCAAATGTGGCTCAACATTTGTACTAAAAACATGGTTTCCATTTAAGTTTCTTAGAAGGCGAACAACTTTAATTTGAGAAGCTTAAGTGGAAACTCTACTTTATAGTACATATGTTGAGCCATGTCACTATAACGTAGTATTTTTTGTACATCCATAACACTATAACGTAGTATTTGTTGTACATCCATGTCACTATAACGTAGTATTTTTTGCTAGAATTTAACGGAAGAAACTAAATAGAATAATGAAGTAAAATTATTGGATTACTATTTTTTAGTTAAAGAATTAAAGCGAAATATAAATTAAATTAAAGGACTTGGGGATTAAATATGTCCCAAAAAAAGCAAGAACTACTAAAAAAAGAGAACTATATAATATAGTAATGTAGCTGTAAGGAAATGTTTTGAACTTTGAAATCAAGGGTTCGACTCTCGTCATCCATACTATATTCTTATATTCATGTTTCTAACTTTTTTATTTTAACATTAAATATGAGATTTGAACGTTCGACCACCCTTCCAAAAATATCACCACACCATATATTTTAAAATACACGTTAGCAACTAGGGATGTTCGAGGTGTGGTTTAAGCGATTTTGAAGTAAAACATCATTCGAACCGCAAGAAAAAAACATGCAGTTCGGTTTGGTTCGATTGACTTTTAAAAATAAAACCAAATCAAACCAAACTATTGCGGTTTAAATTGGTTTAGTTTTTACAAAAAAAATTGTGAACCATACATATACACATATAGAGAAAAATATAATTATGTGTTTAATAATTCATACATTACAATAAAATAAATTTATAATTTGATACATAAAATTGCGTTTTATCATTTTATTTAAATCTAAAGAATGATATACATAAGATTGCATTCTTAAATAAATATTATACAAAGAATACGATACAATATATTTTATGAAAATAATATTTATAAATGAAGAGAAAAAGGGTGATGCACTGACCATGTAAAAAAGTTTTACGCTGTCAACTAATCACAACCATGAATCCCGCCAAGTCAAACTGTATTATTTAAAATTTTTACACGACATGCCAAAAAAATATGTTCTGATTGGATAAAAGTATAAAAAAATTACATTGTCAGTGCATCTTCTATAACCTCAGAAATGAATAATATTTTATGTTTTATAATTTGTAAATTAAAATTAATATCATCCATAAAATATGATAAAATACACACATAATACATGTTTATTTCTCTAAAGAATTAAAGCAAAATATATTGATTAATAAGATTTTATAGCATAATGTGGTTTGAATTGATTTGGCTCGGTTTATAAAATATAAACCGCAAACTGAACTGAACCGCGTGGTTCCGTTAGAAAATGACTCAAATACATCCGAACTAAATGTATTTTTTGCAGTTTTGATTTGTTTCGGTTCGATTTTACGATTTTTTTATTGAATCAGTTTAATTTTAAAGAGTAGTGTTATTTGAACACCAATATTTAACCCCGTATGTGACACCGTATATCAATCGTATACCAATGTCTCTATCTCTCTCATACTTTTTTATTTTATACACTTACACGAATTTCAATAACACACTATAACATCTAAAATTTACACTAAACACCTTTTTGACACCCAAATTTAGGTGTCAAAATATCATTTCTTATTCTCGTCATTTCAACTCATTCCAACTCATTTTATCTCCTCCAAAATCAACTTCAAGCTCAAATTTGAGTAAGTTTTCTTCACTTTTTTCTATTCAAATTCTGAATTTTTATTAGATTATTAGGTTAGGTTGTAGAAATTTAATAGTATATGAAGTAATAATAGGTAAATGTAGTAGGAAAAATTGGATTTTGGGTGTTTTGGGATTGAGTATCTGGTTTTGTAAAAATTCTGGATGAAGGGGGTTTCACAAGTTAGCTTGCGAAGTGACCCAGGAGAGACTTCACAAGTGAACTTGCGAATTTACCTAGGATGAGTGAATTCGCAAGTTAACTTGCGAATTGTTGCCTGATTTATTTTTAAATTAGTAAGCTAAAAATTGTAATGGTTTATTTCAGGAAAATGGCAGAGAGAGACAACCAGATGACACGTTTGAGACATGGCAGACAAAGCCAGACAGCGTCGGCTCGTCGAGAGTGCATAAAGGGAAAGGGCATAAAGGGAACAACTTGATATAGCATCACCTTCCGCACCGTCACGGAGGAGTCGTCTCAATTAGGCGTCTACCTCTGGTGTACATGAGGAGGAGGTATCAGAGGTAGAGGTACCGGAGGAAGAGGCCTAGGATGCCCAAGATACTGAAAATGCTGAGGTCCCCGATGACGATGTTGAGGAACCTGCAGAGGCGAATGATAATGGCTATCCCGGAGGGCCATATAACACATCCCTCCTAATTTATTATCAGGACCATACCGCCCGTTATGTTTGGGGTGAAGAGGTATTATAATTTTTATTGCTATATTTCATATTATAATTTTTATTCAAAAATACGGTTCTTTTTTATTTATTTTCGTTTGATTCTTATGTTTCAGGAAATGAAGGCCTTAAAATATGTCAACCACTCCCGCAAAATATTTGATCTATATGTTCCACCGACTTAGTGGTTCCACAGTGCTGTCATCGCATATGATCTTGCCGAATTATTCGGTACTGGTTACGGTACCATTAACACCCGCATGCAGGGTGCTCTTGCTGAGAGATGGCATAAGGAGACATCATCTTTCCACTTTCTAGTTGGGGAGTTGACGATCACCCTCGATGATGTTTCCTGCTTGATCAAACTACCTATCAAAGGTAGGTTACTCAACCATGCCAAGATAACTAGAGCTGAGGCGGTTGATTTGATGGTTAAGCATCTAGGAGTTGATCCGTACAAGGATTCTCAGGACTATGACAACACAATTAGGGCGCACGTGAAGTTCTCCTACCTAAATGAGTTATATGAGGAGCACCTCCATCAAACAGCTCTTGCAAAAAGAACTGCATAGGCAGCTGAGGAGCCTGTGGGTGAGGATATGTTTGTTCAGTTTTACCGTGGCTGTGCCATTAGGTGTTTTCTGATGTATCTGGTAGGGATGCCCGTCTTTGTGGACACGAGTGACCACTACACCGATGTGGCCTACTTGAGATATTTTACGAACCTGTCTACAGTTCGTGACTAGAACTGGGGTGCCGCTATTCTGACCTACCTCTACCAGAAGATGAATGAAGCTTGCAAATGGAGGCCGAGGGCGCTCACCGATTCGTGCACACTCCTTACGGTACATTTTTATTTTAACAATAAATTATAATTAGTTTTAATTTATTTGTACTTACACATTATATTTTTGTTGATGCAGAGCTGGATTATATCATACTTTCACCGCATCCATGGTTACACTGTAGATCTCTACTATCAGGACTTCATGCCAAGGGCTTCAAGGTTATTCTCAACAGGGACAACCATAATGTGCTTTCTTACAGGGTGTTCCTTGATCGCACCAACCATGACGACATCAATTGAACCCCGTTCGCGGACTACAGGGAGGTTGTCCCCTTCAATTCTATCTCGTTATACTCTGGGTGGTTAGATTGTGGGGCTAACATGATGGTCAAGTATGTGCTCGAGTGGTGTATGCGCCAGTTTGACTTTGTGCAAATGATACCCCGATTTCCTTTCCAGGCTGCTTCTGACACCATGACACGGAGGGCTCTAGATGACGTCTTTCAGGATTGGGAGAATCATCTCGTGCCTGAGGAGTATTGGTTGATGTGGGCATCCCATATGTGGCAATGTGTGGAGGGGTACGCGACATGGTTCTTTCGAGTGTCACACCCTTTCCTGACACCGGATGATGAAGGACGTCTACCGAGGCCAGCACATGAGGAGCTCTTGGAGAACGAGCAGGTCGAGGATGATCATGCCATTGATCTAGTGCCTATTTATCGGCGTATCAGCCAGCTTGGACGGGAGGCATTGGATGACGGGATTGTGCATGAGGGCGGACCCGATGCGGTTTCCGTGGTGGAGATGATGGTCGTTGAGGCAGAGCGTGCAACACATTACCGTAGGCAGAGGAGGGTACGGGGGGTCAGGATTAGGCACACAGTAGCCTTTATGTTTTGTTATTTGATTTTGTTTAATCGCATTTTTTCGGAATAACTTAAGTAATTTGATATTTCTGACAATTTTTCTCCTTAATATTTATCACATAGTGATATTTACATGGTTTGTGTGTATATATATATATATATATATATATATATATATATATATATATATATATATATATATATATATATATGTGTGTGTGTGTGTGTGTGTGTGTGTTTTGATTGAATTTCTGAAAACGAAAATGTAATCCGACTTATAGTGAAAAGTTATAGTAGTTTCAAACATGGTTTAGCACATTTAGGAAAGATTTCGTAAATGCACTTACGAATTGACCTTGTAGGGTGAATTTGTAAGTGCAATTACGAAACCTTTTCTGAATGTGTTAAACCATGTTTAATTGAATAAAACGTACAAAATATGGTGAATTCGTAAGTTCACTTACGAATTCACCAAGAAAGGTTAATCCGTAAGTCCATTTACGAAATCACCCTACAAGATGAATTCATAAGTGCACTTACGAGATATATTTTTGATTTTTCAAGTGTGTGGGAGAAACCCACTAGATAGGTGAAGAAATTTCTTAATATAATCCATCTTACTACTTTGGCTTATGACAGACACTTATATCAAATCAAGTTAGTTCAACAGCACACATTACACTTTTGGGCCAGTACTGGTAGAAGCATTTAATTTCCAACATAATTTTCTTTGCTTATATATACGCCATTCCGCTAGAATACACCTACAAGTACAAAAAAGGAAACTTCGCAATAAGAGTTTTTTTGGTGCTTAATTAATTCACTGCAATTCAGAATGGAAACC
Organism: Vicia sativa; assembly: GCA_021764765.1. NCBI lineage: Eukaryota > Viridiplantae > Streptophyta > Magnoliopsida > Fabales > Fabaceae > Vicia > Vicia sativa. Next base: position 28,505,613 of record CM038795.1, on the reverse strand, counting down.
GTACTGAACGTGAGGGAATCAGGATTAGAAGATTGTAACCAAGATTTAGCACATACAAGTGTGGTTGGAAATGATGTTGTCACTGAAACTGAACTCAACAAAATTCGTCTTGTGAGAGCCTTTGTTGAAACACATGATCCATCTTCTAAGGTACTAATCTTATCACATATGTTTCATATTTCATACCTATAAAGTATAGTTATTTGAATGATTATTTGCATGATTTGTGTTTTAGTATATATTATTAATTAATAATACTCAAATTTCATAACTTGAATATTATGTACTGGACTGTGGAATTCAATCCTCTTGATAAATTACTTTAAAGTTTTGAAAAAATAGTATAAGGATAACAATAAAGTTTTGAAGAATATTTTTATTTCATTTTGCATCACTCCAACTTTGTTTATTTATCAAAAATATAATTATCAATATTACAACTATATGTTTGTTTCAAAATTGTTGTAAATTCTATTCAATATTATCAACATGTTTACCTTCTATTTTATCAATGGGGACAGGAATGTGACACTAACTGATAAATAAAGGAAGCAGAATGTAACAAATTTATTTTTCTTATTTAGTTGAAGTAAAAACTGATCAAATAATAAATATAATTTTTTATCGAAAGATAATAGGATAAATTTATATATAGTTCGAACACGGAAAAATATGAATTTTTTAATTGTCTTTTAATTATAAGCATAAAATTTTCAATTTATAAAAATATAATTTATATTTTGTATTTAAATTTTACCTAATGAAAAAACTTATTTTTGAATTCATGATAGGTAATTGGCGCCAACAGAATTAATTGATCATTTTCTATAAATCAATGCAACTACACATCTTATAAAAAAATATGTCCCATATTTGTGAAATTATTTTAATAAAAAATATTTATTTTGGTAGAGAAATTATTAAAATTTGTTAAACATTTGTTTTCATTTAGTCTTGTTTAATAATCATTTAAGTTTTTATATATATTCATCTATTATGCTAACTCAATATACTCATGATTACAATTTGAATTATGTTCATTTTAATTTAGGTGTTGTATATGATTTTTGTTGGTGATATGTGTAAATGTACCGTATTTGAGGTTGGTTGCATTTATTAGATAATTTTTTAGTAGCTGAAACTTTGATTGTGCAAGGCAAGACTACCAGAAGCTATAACTAACAAGTTAAAACTGGGGCAGAAAATACATACTTAACGTAGAATTTATTATTATTATTATTATTATTATTATTATTATTATTATTATTATTATTATTATTATTATTATTATTTAGGTCAAACAGCATGATATAATAATACAATAATTTATATTTAGTACTATTTAAATATTTGTTAAAAATAATTAGGAATTAAAACATCAAAGTGATTTTGACTATACTGTCCAAACAGAGATGTAGGCCTATCCGTAGGCCCCAGCATGCTATTATAATAGGTTCCATTTATAAGAAATTTTTTATTTTTTAGATAAATTGAATAAATAATGTATCTAGATAATGTATCTGGATAAATTGAATAAATAATGTATCTAGATAATAATGTATCTAGATAATATATTATCTAGATAAATTATTTATTCAACGTATTTAAAAAGTGAATATTTTCTTATAAATATGATCGGAAATAGTACAATAATTTATATTTAGTTTTATTCAAATATTTGTGTAAATAAATTAGGAATTAAAACATCAATCGATTTTTGCTCTTTCAGTTATCTCATTTTTAATAGAATTGTTAGTTTCTGCCTCCACTCATTTATCTAGTGAATATATATATATATATATATATATATATATATATATATATATATATATATATATATATATATATATATATATATATATATATATATATATATATATATATATATATAGTTTACTATTGAGGTATAGAGGACTCTTTTGATAGGTTGGTGACCAGTCTTAAAAAGAAATTAGAATCTCCCTTTTTTTAATCTCACTTTGGGAGGATACATAGGTTGGTATCCTTCTCTTTAGAGTCAAATTTCTTAGACTTTTTAGTATCACTTATCAATAGAGCTAATTTGTTGGTGCGACTGAATTATTTGAGAATGAGAATATGATTTAGGTATTTACAAGCAGGGACAATGTTCGGTTAGCTCTTAGAGAATAACGTCTTTTTTTGTTGATTATACCTGGTGAGCTCTTCTTTAGTGTGATTTTCATAATAGCTTCTGCCCAATCTTGGTTGCTTGATTCTCCCTCTCATTTGGGAGTAGATGGCTCCCTTATAAAGTTTTTGTGTTTTCCTGACAATTTTTACAAGATAAGTAAGGTCTCTGTGATAAAGAATGTGCTTAAGCGGAAGGTGTAAGTGAACTCAGAGAGTGAACTTTGTTTGCTGATTGAGGGGTTGATTAAGTATATTCTTCATTTGCTTGTGATTTGTGACATAGCAACGTTCATTTTTGAGTGGTTGGGTTGGTGTTTAGTGCATCCTAGAAATATTACTCTCATTTTCATGTTTTTAGTTGGTTTAAAGTTACCCTTGAGATTAAGGGTGACGTTTTTATAATGTGACATTCTGTTGTGTGATCGATAGAGAATTCTAGAATGATATCATGATATCATGTTTCTCTATCATTGTGAAAGAATCGTAAGATTCGAGTATTCTTAAAATGATATCTTGGTAGATCTGCATGTAATTCTTGAGTTTTCTTTGTTTCGTTTGAAACCCTTATTTTTTTGTTTGAGCCAATAGGGGGTTAAATCATTTTCATGTAGTGGTTGAATGTTATTGTTGATATTTTTGGATAATTCTTTTCTGATAATGGTGGTCCCGTTAATTCTTTTTGGATAAATCAACGGGACCACCATTATCAAATATAGAACATTTTTGAATAGTAAGATGTTGGTATGTCAAGTGTGACTAATGATTCTCACATTATATGAAAAAAGAGAATATTAGAATTTTTTAAATGAGAAAGGCTATAGACACAATATTTTAAGATTTTGAATTAATATATAATTTTAAAATTTAATTTTATGTGATAAATTACTCCCAATTTTATAAGAGATGTTTCACCTTAAAAATTAATTCCTATATTTTATTATTATTTCTTCCGAATCCAAATTTGTACTTAGTTGTCGGTTTAACTTCATCATTTATTAGTATTAATATTCATAAGTCACCTTAATAAAAAGTCTACAAGGCAGATAATATACAAACACTTTATATTTAAAGAATTTATATTTAGAGAAATGCTACTATATGACAAGACCTACCTAAGACATATTGCTTCTAAATATGAACCTAAAAATATGGTCAGAGATGGACCCTCATTCTAATTTTGTTTACAGGAAGAAGATGATTTAATGATTAGAAGATTTCTACGTGCTCGTGATTTAGACGTAGAAAAAGCTTCAACAATGTTCCTCAAATACTTGAAATGGAGACATTCATTTGTTCCAAATGGTTCCATATCTCTATCACAGATTCCTAATGAAATTGCAGATGACAAGGTTTTTGTCCAAGGACGCGACAAGAGCGGTCGTCCCATATTTGTTGTATTTGGTGGAAAACATTTTCAAAGGAAAGATGGTCTAGAAGACTTTAAACGTATGTTTTCTTATCAAGTAGTTTAGTGGTTAAACTCAAACACGTATGAAGTGTAGAATAATGTTATATGTTTTGTACTTATTAAGTACATAAACGTTGACAGTATTTTTTTATCCTTAAATCTTGTTAACATTGAAGATATCTCAATGACAAACAATTTTCTCTGTGATGCAGGGTTTGTAGTTTATGTTTTTGATAAACTATGTGCAACTGCAATGTAAGTTCTTATTCCATTACTATACACCGATTTACTGTGATTTCAGTTAGTAACATATGTCATTTTTTATTCTATCAGTATGTCTCATGGGCAAGAAAAATTTGTTGGTATAGCAGAACTCAAGGGATGGGGTTACTCCAATAGTGATGTTCGTGGATACATTAGTGCTCTCTCTATTTTGCAGGTATTTATATAACGGCAGACTTTGTTGTTTGTTTGCCTGCTATTTCTATATAATATTTTTAGTATATATAATCCGAACTCATGATTGTTAATTTTTTGGATGAAGGATTACTACCCTGAAAGATTGGGGAAGTTGTTTATTCTCCATGCACCATATATTTTTATGAAAGTGTGGAAAATGGTTTATCCATTCATTGACAACAAAACTAGGAAGAAGGTGATGTTTTAGATTAAAATTATATGTTAATGCGTATATTATAAAATATTTATGAAGTTGAATTGGGTCTCTTGCAGATAGTATTTGTGGAAAACAAAAAGGTGAAATCAACACTTCTAGAAGAAATAGACGAAAATCAGCTCCCTGAGATATACGGTGGAAAACTACAATTAGTCGCTATTCAGGATAGCTAGTTAAACTGATCAGCACTGATTAATTAAGAAGAGACCTTTTATTGGAGTAATTTATTGGGTAGTATATCATGTCATGTAAAAATAAAAAAGATTGAATTTCTATTAGGTTGATAATCAGTGGTATTACCATACTAGCCATTGATGTGTAATCAGTCATGGAATTCTTCTTTACAATATCAGTTGATAATATATGTTTATGTTATTTATGACTATGAGAATAAAATAGTCAAGTTCAATACTTGTTTATGATTAATTCTTACTTTCTACACTAGTTATTAATTGATTTCTGGGAGTATATCAGGTATAATTGAATGATGTTTGTAGCTTTTCCTTGATATCTATTTCGATATGAAACAAAAGATCTGTAATGTAAAGAGAATGAGTTCTTTCAATGTGGTGGGTTAAGTCTTTGATGCGTTGAAGTGGAATATACCTGTAAGGTTAATATTTAACGCTCAAGTAAGTGACATCAAAGAGGTACAACTTTCCTAGAGTGAATGAATAATTACATGTTTATGACGTGTGACATGGCTTATACTCACCGGCAGTTAAAACCGCTTTCGCTTCACTTGACGTGAAATGCATGTGACCGCCTGATTAGATATTAAGGGTGATATTGAGCATGTAGGTGGAATACTTTGTGCCACCTTATGATGAGAGTCTGCTTGCAATCATGAAGTAGTTTCATCAAAAGTCCATGCTTTCACTCATGAAGTTAGGATAATAAAGCATATTATTGGGGTTGAGCCATTTGACTGTCCTTCATTGACCGTTCCACGACCTATGATTAGAACATCACCTTATGGTTGAAGATGTAGAGAGCGGGAGTAGTTGATCTTGAGAAAATGCACATTAAATGAATATCTTGTAGGTAAAATGTATCTCATTTTGGATTTTCCATGTGGTCCAAGATTTTGAGTTGTAGATGTTCTTTCATAGATTACTCAAGTGTCGTGAGGATGGATGTCTATTGAGGCGGTAAAGCGGCAAGCAAAAAAAAAAGTATTATTTTTATCGGATGATATATAAGTTATATTGTATCGTGTCCATAAAGATTGACTATTGATTCGTCGTACGACAAACCTCTCGTTAATAAGTTTGGGGTTAAAATGGGTTGTAAAGAAAAGTATCAACAAAAAATAAATGTATACAAGTAAAAGGATACATAACTTATCCGGTAGAAATGTACACCAGTCGTCACAGACTTAAACTTATCGTTCAATTATACTCAACCTACAATACTCATTAGAGTCATCTAGCATGACTCACTTCCTAAGTTATTTCTAACCTAAAGTAGAGAAAACTACTATATCATCTCGGCAACGATCTCTCATCCAACCACAACAACACAACAAACATCCATATTACTTGTATTGACGATCTCTCAACCGACACAACCAACACTGAAGCATTAAGCTTCGACACACATAAAGATTGTTAGCTCTAAATCTATCTCTAGAGTTCAGAAACTAACAAATAATTGTCCTAGATAAGAATCTAAGCAGTATATGTCTATAGCTACTCAAATCCCTAACACAGAGTAAAAATCCATGACAATAATCAACACAGATTTGTAAAGCAAACTTTAGACAACGCCATGAGCGACAAATATACATAAAAAACCCAACAAAAGAGAAATACATAGAGAGGAGAAGTGATAAACCACATATCTACTGGATTGTCAGAGCCAATCGAAGAGCAATCCACCTTCAATCATCCATAAGCAAGCTCTAGTGTTGTTTTCTAAGTTAATCTATCAAAAAGTGATGTTGATATGGTGTTGAGACTCAAAAATACCCAACCCATAACCTAAAAATGTGATTTTTACCATATTTAAAGAGTCTGAAAATCGCATACCGCGTTTAGCCCCAAATCGTGCGCTTAGCGCGCTCTGTGTTGTCATGAAAGAAATCAGCACTTGTTTTGCCATAACTTGAGAACCGTAACTCTGTTTTGCACCCGGTTCGAAGCGTTGAAAAGCTTATTAAATCTCTTATCTAACAATGAATAAATATAATGCTTTTAAGACTATTTGAAATATGTGAAAAACTTATTATTGGCTTTGTGCATTCTCTTTTATTGCTCAAAATTGCGCGTTTAAAGTCGTGTCTTCGACACTTTATTGCTCATGCTCCAAATACGCATCAATGCCTACGAAATGAATAGTAAAATTTTGGTATCAGATATGATATGTCGAAGGTGATGTCACGACACTAATATCTTTTCTATGAACAACTAACAGTGCAGAATTTTAAAAGCAGAAAATAATAAAACACAGTGAATTGTTTACCCAGTTTGGTTCAATCCAACCTACGTCTGGGGGCTACCAAGCCAGGGGTAAATTCCACTATTAGCAGTATTAACTCCGAGCTAAACTTTCTCGTTTACACTCCTCACTTAATCACTACCGAATGACCCTTCTACCTAAGAAACCTATCCTAGATATGAGAACCTCTGCTCACTCCCCACACTCACATGTGGTGGCAATTAACAAGAACAAATATTAAAGACACTCTTCAAAGAAACATAATCATCCTTTCTTCAAAGCTTATGATGATTAACATATTACAACTCTAATAACGTTCTACTCAAGTATTAATTAATAGTAGAGAGGCTCACAATGAACAACCAATAAAACTAACAACCAACAATATAAAATAGTACGCTTAAGTTCTTCTGGAATGGTCAGCCCTAAAAGCAGGTTTAGCACTCTATTTATAGAGTAACAGAAGCTAGGGTTGTTGCACTTCTGAGTCTTCAGTGATCCCTGATCTTTCTCCATGAAAGTAGGATAAAAACTCTCCAATTATATTGCTGAAGGTCGTTCCAAAGCTTCCTTAATCGAAGCATACAATTTAAAAAAAATGACTCCTAAAATATCTAAACTTAAAACCAGTTCAGTCAGTTTTACATGTCAGGACATCTGCTGTGACATTTGTTGTTTCAGTAAACTTCATGGCATTTCTCTGAGCATAATGTTTTACCAAAATTGCTGCCACTCAACAGAACCAATAAACTTCCCCTTTGGCGAATTTTGGCTAAAACATTACTTGGGGTACAAGCCATACAAAAACACAACATCACAAATAACACTAACATTTAAGCACATATAGAAGGTAAGCACAGTAAGTTCAACATCACATAGTATCAGAAATACAACAGCGGAAAAAATAGATGTTCAAACATTAGTTAGAATATTCACATATGCACACACAATATCATTTTCTCCCCTGCACACTGTAATACGGTGAACTGACTTTGAGATTTTTGTATCGCAAATGTGCGGATAGCAAGAGTCGCCACCGACTTTTTCTTTTATCCAATTAAGTGAAGGTAAAAAGTACAGAAAAAAGACCTTCGTCAGATTTTGAGTAAGGGAGAAGGTTATGAAAAGGGAAGGTATTAGCACCCCTTTCCATCCGTAGTTATCTACGGGCTCTTAGTTGCTCTTAGATCACTTTAAAATTGTGCTTTCTGTGTGTTTGACAAAAATGTTTTGAAAAGGCATTTCACTTTGACTTTGTAATGATTCATGTAGGAATGTATACAAAGTGTTTGGAAATGTTTCGTTTTGAAAAGAATTTGAACTTTGACAAAAGTGTGAGGTGTGAAAAGTATTTGATTGAGCAAGCAACTAAAAGTCTTATTACCTACTCAGAATTGGTCATTTTCGTGTTATTTTACGTTCCTTTAGAATAGTGCTATCCATACCATTAGTTGGTAGGTAACCCTATTCGTTGGATGTAAGCGGGACATTCGAAGGGACATCGTATGGTCATAGAAAGCAACTTGTAGGAAGTATCCTAGCACATTCAAGGACTATCATCATTTTCGTGAGCGACAATCGAGGGTCAAGATCATGTATTCGTGAGGCGACATCGTGGGTCTATGATCTTTGTATCAAGGGACTATGATGATTTGTTTTGAAGGCAACGGTGCTAGAATACCTCTACGCTCGAGGGACATGACCATTTGAATTGTAAGGCGACGAGAGAATTACCCTAAGGGTGCATGTGTGAAAGAGTGTGTTGATTTCGTATTTTATCTTGGAATTATGAGTGATCTATGTCCAATTTTATCTTGCCATACACGCCTAATTACTAGCAGTTATGGGTGCGAAAGTAAATCATGAAATGTAAAGTGGAAAGTAAATGTCCTACGCTATTACATGGCTTTGGGGCAGATACACAATGAGAGTGCGGAAAATAAAAGTCCTAATTAAACTATTATATCCCATAGGCAGTTACATAATTGGAAAAGAAAAGCAATAAAAATCGTCCGAAACGGTATAACCTGTAAACAGATGCAAAATCGGAAAACGGAAGAAAATTGCATAAGAGAAAAATGTTAGTAAAAATAAGTATTTTTGAATGAGAAAATTTTTTTGTGTTAGTGATGACATTAATATGATAAAATAATTTTTTGGGAATTTTTGGAGTTAATTTGATAATTAAAAAACAATTTAAAGTCATTTAAATGATAAAATGGAAATTAAATTAAATATGCATGCAAAAATAATAATTTTTATATTAAAAATTAAATAAGCATTTTTCTGATGAGTATGCAAAAATAAATATTTTTGGTGTTTTTTAAATGCATGATAAAAATATTAGAAGATAAATTAAAATGCATGGAAAATATTAAAGAGAATTAAAAAATAGAAAAAATATGCAAACTTGTAAAAAACACATTGCCATGGCTGGGATTCGAACTCAGGTTCCCTGGGTGACATGCACGCTGCCTTTACCAACCGAGCTAGCTTGTACACGTGTTAGGAAAACGAAACGAATGGCTTTTAAACGGTGTCGCTCTCTGATTGCCTAGAACACGCGCCAAATCACCATCTTCTTCGTTTTGAATTTTAAACATTTAGCGTCGGTCTTTGTTCGACGCTAAGGCCCCTGCAAAAATCAAAATCTCATACAAGTAATATAAATGAATTGTGAGTACATGAATCGACTCGTTTTTCATCCACTGATCATCCTGGTATGCTTGGTTCGGTCCAATTTTTCCTATTTAGAGAAGCCCTAATTCAAGCCCGAAAACCCTAACAATGGTGGTTTTCGTTTTCCAGGTCATTAAAATACGATTGGGCTACCCAGATAGCTTGCAAACTTGATGCTGATCATGAATAAACAATCAAAAAGTGTTAAAAATGCATGAATAATAGAAATCGATTTTGAAAAATATAAGAACAAACCAAAACCTAATTGCTCGATTCTTGATGCTTTTGAATGATGTAAAGGTCTGGAATGCTTCAGGAGATGTCAAGGAATGTGTTTGGATGCTCAAAATCGATTGAAACAAGCTAGAACCAAGGCTGCTAGTGACTTGTAGTGCACGGTTTTTTTGACTTTAGATTAGGGTTCTTGAGGCAATTTTCTGTTCTTTCTTGTGTGATATGCATTGTATATTTATAATGGATGAAAATTGAGCTGATTTGAGGAACAAATAATCATCAATTAATGCAAAGATTATTTGATTTTGTACAAAATCAAATCTTATCTTTTTTGATCAATTTCAATCAATTTCTTGCCAAATCTTTGCAAATTTTGAAATTTGCCAGCTTGTGTGAGTTACTTGGATCTCAAGCATGAGAGAAAAATCAATCTTGCATTTAATTTTGATTTTATACCTTATTTTTTAATTTAATTTGTATTTAAATGAATAAAATCCAAATTAAATAGAAAAATCAAGCTAAAATTCGTGGCATTGGGCTTGGATGTTCCAAATTGTCTAAGGAACAAGTTTGAATGAAGAAAAACTAGGCCCATTTGTAAAATTTTGGATTTTTACAAATATCTCTCTATGTGCACTTCTTCAAAAATGCCCAACTTGTGCAAGGTGTATGTTGCTCAATTTTCCATATTTTTGAGTGTTCTTGGACTTTTTAGAAAGCTCTAAGTGTCCTCTAACCAACCTCTTTGGTTTTATCTCAATTGGAGTTTCCATGCTCAATAAATCTTCAAAACAAAAAGTTGACTTTTTGTTGACTTTGAAAAGGACATGTAATGTTTTGACCCATACCTTCAAAATGAAGCATTTTTTTAACATTCTTGTGAGACATGAAGTTGTAGAGAATTGAATTTCCTTCAAAATGAGAGGTGGTGGAAAAATTTCTGAGAAAGTATGAAGAAGTTATGCTCAGTCAAAGTTTGGTTGACTTTTCACTAGAAAACCCTAATTTGGAAAGTTTGACTTTTGAGTAAATCTTGAGTTTTTTTGATGAATCATGATTAACCCTTGATCAAATGATGAATGTAACTTCAAAATGAGGATGTTGACCAAAAATCATGAAGTTTGACTGTATGTTGACCACAGTTGACTTTTTTGTCCAATACAACTGGTTTTCAACCATCTGAGCAATTGTCTGAGGAAACTTGACTTGTAAGGCTTGAAACTTGACAAGGAGAATCTTTGAAGCATATGAGGAGGCATGATGACCATTGGAGATGTTGGAAATCCATCTGGACCTGAGAATTGCCAAACCCTAGTTTGGGTTGATTGTCTAGGAGAGGGTTTATCTGATCAACCCTTGAGGAATCCTTGAGTATGGATCTATGAAATATCTTGAGAAGTAGGAGGGCAAATTTTGGGGTATGACACACACAACATCAGTCACATTGAATCACACAAATAGTTGCTTCCCCTCCACATCATCATCATATACTCATAAACATTCACACACACTCAGGTTCACATTCACATTCACACAGTCACACTCATTCTCCCCATTTTTAGCCATAATATGCCAAACACACACACACACACACACACACTTAACTCATGCCAAAAATAAATTCCATATTCAACTACTAATTCACTTTTATCTAGAGTTAAATACAGACCAGGATAATTTTTATGCACTTAAGTGCTAAAATTACAAGAAAAACTTGCAACATTAAGCCATTGGAAACACAATTGTCAGTTCTTTAACATAATCAGTTTCCTACAAAATTTGCAGACTCCTCACTTCATTCACTTCCTAATCCATCTTCATAAGAGCCTTGAGTTTCAGAGTTACTTTTTTCTTCTTGCACCTTTTGTGCAGCACTTGCAGCATCATTCCTCTTAAGAGCTTGGATGGTTTGTTCAAATTTCAGCTTTCTTGCTAAGCTTATGCGTATAACCTCATCCAGTTCCTTGCATGATTTTCTCAGTTCAGCAATCAAATCACCTTTGCTTGTGGTCTTGGTTGCAGTAGCAGTAGATGTTGAAACAATGTCTGGGACTGTTATACCCCAAAATTTTCCCTTCTACTTCTCAAGACAATTCACATCTCCACACTTAAGGATTTCACAAGGGTTGACTAGACAAACCCTCTCCTAAGCAATCAATCCAAACTAGGGTTTTGCTCCTCTCAAGTCAAAATGGATTTCCAATGTTCTAAGTGGTCATCATACCTCATCATATGCTTCAAGGGATCACCATGTCAAGTTTCAAGCCTTACAAGTCAAATTTGCTCATCCAATTGCTCAGATGGTTGAAAATCAATTGTATTGGACAAAAAGTCAATTGTGGTCAACATATAGTCAAACTTCATACTTTTTGGTCAACACCAATATATTGAAGTAACACATCATTTGATCAAGGGTCGATCATGATTCCTTAAGAAAAGTCAAGATTTGATCAAAAGTCAAAGTTTCTAAATTAGGGCTTTTTAGACAAAAGTCAACAGAACTTTGATCAGGCATAACTTTCACATACTTTATCATATTTTTTCCACCAAAGCTCATTTTGAAGGGAATTCAATTCTCTACAACTTCATGTCTCACAAGCTTTGGTAAAAAATGCTTCATTTAGAAGTTATGGATCAAAACATTATAGGTTCTTTTAAAAGTCAACAAAAAGTCATCTTTTTGCAAAGAAGTGTTCATGAACATGGAAACTTCAATGAAGATGAAACCAAAAGGAGTGTTTATAGAACATCTTGAGATTTCTAAAAAGTCCAAGAACACCCAAAAATGTTGAAAATTGAACAAGATACAAATTTTTGCAAGCTTGACATTTTTGAGGAGGTGCATGAAGAGAAATACTTGATGTTAGTGTTTTTAAGTTGGCATTAATTTTGGTAAAACTAGGCTTTAGCAATGTCATGATGGATGTCATGACATTCAGAGATTGAAGATAAATCCTACCGCTAAGGATGTTAAAAGACACGAATCGAAGCTAAAGTCAGTCGAAATTTAAAATTGATGTCATAATGTATGTTATGACATTCAGTGACATTCTCTAACTGCTTGTTCCGAGATTTTCGAAGTTTGTTGAGCTGCTAAATATTGTTTTTCCGTTATTAGAAAGCATGCACGTGTTAGGTTAATCTTAATTAAACCTAAATTGTTGTTGAAAAGACCATGTTTTTAGGATTAAATTAAGTGAACCCTAGCTATCTTTATGGAAGCCCAAAACCAAGTTTCAGGATCGCTTCTATAAAAGGAATTCAACCTCACAACCGTCGCCTTTAAATGTATTGAAGAGATAGCAGCTTGTTTTTGTGTAATCGTTAGGGTTAGTAACTTGGTATTTGTAATTCTAGTTTCTTGTGAGCCAAGCAACTATCAATTGATAAGTGCATTGGACTAGGATTTATTGTAAGGGTAGTTTATCACCAAAGCTTTAAAGCACGAGTGTTTGTCTCTTGATTGAAAGCTTTGAAGCGAGATCAAGATAGTTTATTGAAGTGTCTTCACAATTCAATTATTCAATAGGTCGATATCACCGCGTGATTGAGGGAGTGAGTAGGTACTGATCTAAGTAGGACTTAGGTTGAAGTTGCATTGGGTAGGTTTTATGAAGGAGATAAACGGTGGTTTATTCCAATTAATTCTACTAATAGTGAATTTCCTCCCCGGCTTGGTAGCCCCAAATGTAGGTGTAGTTAGACACCGAATCGGTAAACAACTTATTGTGTTCTTTATCGTTATTTATATTTACCGTAAATTGTTAACAGAGTGTTAGATAGTGTCATAACATTCTCGTGACATCACGATCCGCGAGGAATTTCAATTGGCATCGAGCGGGCACCGCTTGTTATTTCGGGTGAGATCTAGGATAATAGTTTCGCGTAATGGATAAAGAAGGACGATTTGGAGGAAGACCACCTATTCGATGGGTATAATTATGATTACGGAAGCCTCGTATGGTTTCCTTCGAGATCAAGGACATTAAAGCTTGAGAGTCACGATAAAGGATGGAAACATCCCACCAAGCTTGAGAAAGATGGGACTACCGCCTGAAACCCGAGGAGGAATGGAGCAAAGAGGAAGAAGAGCTAGCTCTAGGAACTCTAATGCATTGAATGCTGCTCAATGGTATTGACAGAACATCTTTAGACCGGTCCATCAATGTGAGTCGCCAAGGATGTTTGGGACACTCTAACTACTCAGGGACATCCAAGGTGAAGATGTCAAGACTTCAGATGCTCACTACCAAATTTGAGAATTTGAAGATGAAGGAAGATGAGAATATTCATGAATTTCACATGAATATTTTGAAATTGCCAATGCCTCAGAGCATTTGGTGAAAAGATGTCAAGAGAAGTCGGTGAGAAAGATTCTCGATCTTTGCCTAAGAGATTTGCAATGAAAGTCACCGCAATAGAGGAGGCTCAAGACATCAGACTTGAAGGTTGAAGAACTTATTGATCTCTCATGACTTTTGAGATGGGAATCGGGAACTCGTTGACAAGAAAAACAAGAGCATAGCACTTGTATCCAATACTAAAGAGGATGCAAGGAGGAAGATGAAGAGAAGATATCCAAGCTATAGCCATGCTTGGAAGACAGTTCAACAAACCGATCGGAGAATTGATCCAAAGTCAAGGTCAAATGTCAAGGACATTGCATCCGACATCAGCAGATCTTATGACTCCAAAAGATCCAAGTCGAGGAAAAGGAAGTCAAGGCAAAAAATCCAATGTCATGAATGTGAAGGATTCGACATATTAGAGTGAATGTCCCACCTTTCTAAAGAAACAAAAGAAAGGAATGGTCGCCACTGGTCCGATGGTGATTCTGTGAAGTGAATCCGAGGAAGAAGGTGCCAAACTTGTCACCGCTTCTCCGAGTGTACAATTCGATATGGATTCTAGTGATGAGGAAGTGACATTTGAAGAGCTTGTCGAAACCTACAGAAGTCGTGTATAAAGAATGGTGAAGTATGTCAAGAAATGAGGAGCGTAAAAACCGATTGAGAAGTTGGAAGTCGAGAATGTGAAGTCGAGGTCGAGAAAAGGAGAACACAACCACTATAAATCACCTAAATAGTGATATTGTAATGTTGAACTCCAAACTTGATCGATGTCTAAATCACAAATGTTGACATCCTCGATAAGTTGGAAGAAATTCTTCACTGGACAAACCGCAGAAATAAGCATGGTCTAGGATACGTGGTCAAAAAGAAGCCTGGTGACATCAAGAAGAAGAGACATAGGAAAACAATGTCAAGCAGTGTCACAACCCAAAACAGAAATGTGTCCGCTCAGGGTATGTGGCTGCAAAGAGATTTGCTAATCACCAGGAATGGAACAAACCTGGGAAGTCAATGACAAAGAAGATGTCATACCACAAGTCAGGGAATAGGTCCGCCTCGTGGTATGTGGAGACTAAGAAGTCTATCAATAACAAAAGGAAGAACAAACCTAATAGACCAATATCAAAGCAGATGTCACAACATTAGGTGCAACATCAAAATCATAAAAACATGAACAAAAAGTTTCAAAGATGGAGGTGTCATTATTGTGGAAGGTTTGGTCACATAAAATCTTTCGCCAGTGCTACATGGATATCCTAATCAAGGGTCTTATGTGAAGCCTAAAACCAACAGGTATCATACCCTCAACAAGGAAGAAGAAGATTGTTTCTCGGTAGCTAACACTTCTTAGTGTGTCTACCAAGAAAGATTGATACTTTGATGTGGTTGTTCCAAACACATGACCGGAGACATGAATCTTCTCAATAATGTTAAGCATCACTCTACCAATTTTGTTACTTTTGAGATGGAGCCAAAGGAGAAATCAAAGGTATTGGAAACTCAAACCGTCCGGAGTTCCAAATCTAAATGGAGTATTTGGTAAAAGGTTTGATCGCAAATCTCATTAGCATAAGTCGCCTATGTGATACGGATTCACAAACAACTTCACTAAGTCCGAATGTCTTGTAATCAATGATGATCAAGTAGTGATTATGAGAGGAGTCGATCAAAGGACAATCGCTACATGTGGAATCGAGAACACCACTTTATGTGTGTGCGACAAAGATGAAGAGGAAGTAAAGTTGTGGCGCAAGAATCGTCATCCACACCTCGTGAGGAATAAAAAGGATCGGCCCATAGAGGAAGTCAAAAGGATACCAAAATCACATGGACAAAGGGAGAATCTGTGGTGATGGAAATCGAATGTCACACTCAATGTCTAGACATCTAACCACGCCTAAAGTACTACAAAGAAAGTACTAGGATCCGCATGAAAGGATAACCAAGTATCTTATGTAAGAAGATACAGAAAGGAGTCTTGGATGAAACCTCTTTGTCAAGAGAAAGTTTGGTGGCTTCCATCTATGTTAACAACATAGTATCCGAAGAATGTCGATACATAGATGGAAGGCTCAACACTTCTTTCACAGAGCAAGTATGCAAGGGATTGTGTCAAGAAGCAAGACCGTATTCCATACAAAGTTGAAGTTTAACACATAGCGACGTAAATTGCTTTAAGATGATCCGGATAAAGCGATGTCGACTAAGTACAATGTTGTGCGTAATGTCATGACATTGTCCCGTGACATCTCTACTAAAGTTTTTGAGGCCAGTTAGTGTAAGACTTTGAGAGACAAATTGGGTACTTGTCAATATGAGGAGTTGTAGCAATTAGTTGTGCCTACAACAAGGGATGAAAGAGACTTTTTATTTCAATTATTTTAAGAGGGTTATTTGGGTATTTTCATCCTTATTTTAAAAGGTCCAAGAATAGGAAGAGACATTCTCATATAATAGCTTCTTCTTGAAAGTAGTATCACATTTTCTTCTCCCAAAAGAAACTCGATACTCGCTATTTTCACTTTCATCCTCCCAAAACCATCAAAAAAATGGCTTCATCATCCTCATCATCTCAAGAAACAGGATCTTCATCTCCATCCATGGTCGACGCCGTAACAAATAGTGAAGCCATGCAAGTCAAGACCGAGGGTTACACCATTGCGCAATAGCTACCGACCCGTAAAAGGTCAAGAAATCATGACAAGGAATGCAAGAAGAACTCAAGCATCTCCCATGGGTAAGACTTATGTACCATCCTCTTCTGCTCCCGTAAATGGTAAACACAGAGGAGTCTAGGGTGCATATAGCCATTGCTAGATTGGTAACCGTGATCCTCAACGAAGACCAACTGCTCTCGGGTTTTGAATTCCCTAAACTGTCACCGCTAGCCCTAGTTTAGCAGCTGATCCGATGTCACCGAGAATTTCAAGACATCCGTGATCATGATACTTCCCCGCCAAGAACAATAAAGACCTTCTTAAAGAGTCCAAGTAGGTGTTGATGATGCTTGTAATAAAATCTCTACGATAAGGAAGATGAGATCTCTGACAGTATTCTTGAGGAGTCCCCAGCAAAATGTTGCTCTGATAAAGCCTCTGCTGACTATATTTCTGATAGTATTCTTGAAGAATCACCAGCAAAGTGTGCCTCTGGTAAAGTCCCTGATGACTACATTTCGACAAAGATTTTGGAAGAGTCACCAGTTCAAGAATCTAATCATTTAACTGAACCTCCAGTCATTGATTTAGATGAGATGTTCTCAGACAATGATCTTATTGCCAATGTCAATCCAAGCATTGCAAAAAGAATGATGAAAAGGAAGGGAAAACAGGCAGTCACACAGAGCCCTGCTAATGAGAAAGATACTGAAGATGTGTGCAAGACTGAGAAGTATCACAAGGCTGGACCCTCTACAAGGAGAAGTAGAGTGAAAACTGTTGGTGGTGACTCTAGGCCAAAGAGAACACCAATTGTGAAAAAGAGGAAAGAACCTGAATCTTCAGAGTCAGACTATGATTTTAATGTTGAAGAGAATGTCACAGACATTCATCCCAGAAAGAAGCAAACTCTGGAAACGCCGAGTGCCCGGTGGCCATTGATAACATTTCTTTCCACCATCCTGAAAATGCTGGAAGATGGAAGTATATTAGCTTAAAGAGGATAGCTCTGGAAAGAGAGTTAAACAAGAGTGTTCTTGAATGCAAAGAAATTGTTGACCTGATTAAGGAGGCAGGGCTGATGAAAACAATGGAGAAGCTCTCAAACTGTTATGAAGTTTTGGTGAGAGAGTTTATTGTCAATCTCTCAAATGACTGTGGGGATAGGAATTCACGACTACCGACGTATGTGAGAGGGAGGAAAGTCAGGTTTTCTCCAAATGTGATCAACAGATTCCTGGGTAGATCTGATAATACTCAGCCAGAGCTGGAGGAAACTGACAACAAGATTTGTCAAACTATCACTGCCAATCAAGTAAGACAATGGTCTCTAAAGGGAAAATTCTCAGCAAGCAAGTTGAGTGTCAAATTTGCCATACTGCATAAGATTGGTGCTGCAAACTGGGTCCCAACCAATCACAAATCCACCATTTCTAATGGATTGGGAAGATTCATATATGCAGTAGGTACTCAGGCTACATTTGACTATGGATCCTACATTTTTGATCAGACACTCAAGCATGCTGACAGCTATGCTATCAAAGGACCAATAGCCTTTCCCTCCCTAATGTGTGGTATAATAACTGATCAATACCCTGACATCCTGGTTGATGGAGATATAGTGAGTAAAAGAGCTCCTGCCCTTGGCTTCCACTACAAGCTATTTCAAGGGAAGCATGTTCCTGACTTTGTCATGACATCTGCTGAGACATCAAAAATCAAGACAAATTCTCAGAAAAGAGATGTCATTGTTGTACTGAAAGAGACCTGTAAGGAACTTGCAGCAAGGAAACAAAGTCTTGAAGAGTCGATCACCAACCGAGCAGGACACGAGGTCGAGGAAGAAAGGTTTGTTGGTGATGATTCTGCTGCTCATATGGATAAAGATGTTGAGGCTGATCAAGGAACTGCTGGTGAAGAAGACTCTGAAGATGCTTCCTTCCACAGTGCTTCTTCTGGAGAAGAAAGCACTTGAGTTGTTGCTCCTTGCCCCTGTTGCTGCTGTTTTGTCAATTTTCTTGTTATTTTTCCTTGTTCTTGTGTTGTTTCCTTTTTCCAATTTTGTTTGGATGATTGTAACTTATTGTTGACAGCATTGTACTCTTGACAATTGTTGGTACCTCCTTTAATTATTTGCTTGAATGCTTGAGGCAATTGTATTGTTTCCTTTGACCCTTTATGGCTAAAAAGGGGGAGAAGAATCATGTGAGGGTCGACTTTGGGGAATTGTATGGTTTAAATTTCAGGGCCAATTGTGGAATTGTGGGATTTTTGTATGGGTAGAATTTATCTTATCTCTAGGTTCTAGTTTATTTAAGCTTAGAACTAGTTTGTCTTCTGTTGCATATGTACTCGATAGTTAAGTAGTTTTAGCCAAAATGTGCCAAAGGGGAGTTTGTTAGTATTTTTAAGTTGGCATTAATTTTGGTAAAACTAGGTTTAGCAATGTCATGATGGATGTCATGACATTCGAGATCAAGATAAATCCTACCGCTAAGGATGTTAAAAGACAAGAACGGAAGCTAAAGTCAGAGGAAATTGCAGAAAATACCGATGTCATAATGTATGTTATGACATTCAGGTGACATTTTATTCTCGTAGAACTGCTTGTTCCCGAGATTTTTCAGAAGTTTGTTGAGTCGCTAAATATTGTTTTTCCGTTATTAGAAAGCATGCTCACGTGGTCGCTAGGTTAATCTTAATTAAACCTAAATTGGTTGTTGAAAAGACCATGTTTTAGGATTAAATTAAGTGAACCCTAGCTATCTTTATGGAAGCCCAAAACTCAAGTTTCGTGTCCGCTTCTATAAAAGGAATTCAACCTCTTAAACCGTGTCGCGCCTTTAAATGTATTGAAGAGATAGCAGCTTGTTTTTGTGTACCGTTAGGTTAGTAATGTTGGTATTTGTAATTTAGTTTCTTTGTGAGCCAAGCAACTATCAATTGATAAGTGCATTGGACTAGGATTTATTGTAAGGGTAGTTTATCACCAAAGCTTTAAAGCACGAGTGTTTGTCTCTTGATTGAAAGCTTTGAAGCGAGATCAAGATAGTTTATTGAAGTGTGTCTTCACAATTCAATTATTCAATAGGTTGATATCACCGTGATTGAGGGGAGTGAGTAGGTACTCGATCTAAGTAGGACTTAGGTTGAAGTTGCATTGGGTAGGTTTTAGTGAAGGAGATAAACCGGTGGTTTATTCCCGAATTAATTCTACAAATAGTGAATTTCCTCCCGGCTTGGTAGCCCCTGTAGGTGTAGTTAGACACCGAACGGTAAACAACTTATTGTGTTCTTTACTGTTATTTATATTTACTGTGTAAATTGTTAACAGAGTGTCAGATAGTGTGTCATAACATTCTCTGTGACATCACGTATCTGCTGCCAGGAATTTCACTTGAGAAAATCAAATTTTTTCCAAATGGGCCTAACTTTTCTTGGCTCATACTTGTTTCTTATCTGAATTAGAACCTTCAAGCCCAAGGCCACACCTTTTATCTTTTATTTTTATTTATTTTGGATTTTTATTCATTTAAAACCAATTTAATTAAAATAAAAGATATAAAATCAAAACATTAAGTGCAAGGTTGATTTTTTATCATTCTTGAGGTCCAAGCAAGCCATACAAGCTGTCATTTTAGAAATTATTGATATTGGCAATAGAATTTATTGAAATTGATTCAAAAAAGGTAATATTTGGTTTCATCACAAATCAAATATTTTCTCATTGATTGACATATAATTCCTTCATGATTCTTGACCTAATTCACTCTAGTATATATACACACTGATCCCAGATGCTACAAGGACGAAATTATTGCCTCCAAGAACCTTAAAAAAGCTTCAAAAAACCGTGACTTGCAAGAAACTAACAGCCATAGTTTTGGATCAATTTAAGTTGTTCCAAGCCTTGCAACACGTTCCTGGTGACTCTCCGGTCAATTCCAGCCATTCACCAAGCGTCAACATGTCCAGAATCACGAAAAATCCAGTATCACGGTTTACTCTTCAAAACTCAAAATCGGGTTCATATATTCATGCATTTTAAATAAGATTTGATCATATATTTGTGTTTGTTTGACTATTTCGAAGCTATCTGGGTTGTTTAATTGAAGTTTAGATGCAGGGATCGTAACTTGCCATGGCTTGGGTTTAAAACCTTGAATTGGGATCTTTCGATTTAGCCAAAATTGGATGAAACTGAGGGCGTAGTCATGTTCAGAGGATCGATTCTAATCGATCCATGGTCTCCTCATGAATTTATATTGTGAATTGCTTGATTTATGCTTTTACAGGTGCTATAGTGGCACATGAAACCGTGGGTAAATGTTCTAGCTACGAACCAAAACCGTAGGTAAAGCCTTGGGTATTTCCAACGAGGAAGAAGACCCTTGGCGTGTTTTCTGTTTTGAATTGATTTTCAGAAATAAGTTTCGTTTATAGTCTATTTCGCTCATGTTACTAACACAAAGGCCAGCCAGCTCAGTTGGCAAGCGCGTGTTGGTAAAATCCAAGGGGTCTGGGGTTCAATCCCCAGCGCCACCCCTTTCTTTTCCTCACTTTTTCTAACATATTTCTGATTGATGTAGGTAACATACACCTCCGAAGTTCTCGAAAATGTTTCCGTTCGAAGGAACTTCCGCATGCCTCCCGATCAATGTAAAATGGTTGTAGACGGGAAAACCCCAGAACACAGAGTGGTAAAGGAGATACATGCCCTGCTTCAAGACTCGAAAAGTCCCCCAAAGTATAAGGAGGAATAGAAACACTTGTTGTGGAAGCAGGTGCAGGTTTGTCTTCCTTTTTCAACACTGTTTTCAAAATTTCCATGACCAAGTCTGGATAAGAGAAGTCTCCAAGTTTCGAGTACCTGTGATGGATGCATGAAATGAATGAGTATGCATGTTAGATATATACGCATGTATTTTTTATGACATTCTTTTGAATAATAAACATGCTACGATGCAAATGCATTAACCATGGGTTTAAAATTTCAGCATAACAACGGGTAACATTTGTACAATCTGCTGAATAACGGCTGCATAATCTTTGAACAATCTAAATATCACAGGATCAAAGGTTTGACACCAATTTATGATACCATAGAAGAACCAAGTCTGCATATCATAGGATCAAAGGTCTGACGTCATTTCAGAATACCACAGAAAATACCAGAAAACCAAGTGTCATGGAACCAAGTAACATAAGACACACGGTCGTCAATAACAGAACGTTACCGAAGGACCCATATAATCACCATCACAATAAATAGTCACCATCAGAACATAGTCACCATCTGTATCTGTGATAATGATTTTTCTCATCCCCACCTCACGGGTAATTCTAAACAGAACAGGTGGTCCCTAAGTGGCATCCAGAGTCGACAATCCTCCGTTTAATACCTTGCCCATGCATAAGGGATGCAGAACAATGTCAGTATCGAGAGAACCTCGGCTGATTGTGGTACTTCATGTGTCGTCACACACGTCAAAGGAACGTGGGATTTCACATGAACATCCGTCTATCCTATATGTCTCTGTCCTAGGTAATGGGCCATTTACCTCTTGAATCTCCAACCCCAAATATCACAGTACAATAGCAGACAATGTACAAGATATATGAAAGCGATAAAATGTCACATAGGATGCAATGCAAGCATACAAAGAATGATGTGACAAAGCAAGTAAATAATTAAACACCCAATAGTCAAGAAAATAAAAGCTAGGATCGACTCCTGATCGGACCAGCAAGAGGTCTAGACGGTCCCCAGTGAAGTCGCCAGCTAAAAGAACTGGTTGAACATCATGGGATAACCATATCAATGAAGTCTCCATCGAACATTTTTTATCTCGCAAAAGGAGAAAGGTAAACGTCGAGAAAACCGGAAAGGTATAAGACACGGTCTTGCGACCGAGAGATAGGGTAAGGGAGTATATTACGCGAGAGGAAGGTATTAGCACCCCACACGCCCGTAGTACTCTACGATATCCACTTCTATTTTCTGTCTAATGGGTGTGTCATATCTATCTATCGCCGAATCGCTATAATTCTATGCTAAGGGAAATGCATGTGAAAGAAAGGAAAAAAAAGAAAACATGGGGAAAAGAAGGAAGTTTTTACAAAGTTTGCTCGATTGAGCCCCGTGACAAGATGCCTATGTATTCCCTCGTGCAATGGAAAAGTCAGAGCGCCGTAGTTTAGCTCATATGTTTTGGTGGGTTTTGTGTTATTTACTTATGAAAAAGGTTTTAAACACAAAAGAAAATGTTCCCGTAGGCGAAAAAGAGTTTGTGTTGGTTGGTTTCTTTTACCTTTGAAAAAGAGTTTGAACCATTATTAGGTGTTTTGATTTGCAAAATAAAAGAAAACAAGTTTTAGTTTTATTACATGCAAGGATGCAAAAAAGAAAAAAAACAATCAAGGGGAACTATCTAGATCTATCCCTAATGTTATCATACAAAAATGGCCCTATGGTTGAGGATAAAAGTCTAAGATCGAAGACTATCCTAATCGAGCAAATCTAGGGAAACTGTCCTAATATCCACCTTGGTTAAAGAACCAAGGGATACAAAGGGATTAAGAAAAAAAGTGCTTTGGCATAAGCACACAAATAATGCAATGCACAAAAAAATATCACACAAGAGCAGGAGAAGGGGAATGTCCCTTAGCCTACAACAGCAAGTCGAAGGCTGGAAGCAACCAGGAACCAACACATCCTGATTCCCGTGAGTGGTATCACCACATGACTTAAATTGTCAAGTGTGAAGAGTCAATGATGCGAGCTCTATAATAAATGTGAACCCCAAGAAAGCGTGGAGAGTCAGAATAGGGAACTCTTGCCACTTTTATTATTGACTCGATAAGGAAGCAACACAATTCGCGTGTGCTGAGGTGACAAGAACTAGAACTATGCGGTGGTCGATTATGAACCCTTTTCCGCGTGTCCATCATATCATCATCATATAGTAGGAAATATAAAAAGCGGGACTTTGCTTGGTGGTGTCACTCTAGGGTGCCTAACCACTCTGACCTATGCAAGCACAAATGTAAACACTTACTGAGAATTACCTCCCTATGCACGGTGGGGGTTTTAAACAAGCCAAACACAATTAGCACACAATTTGCGGAAGCCTAGCTACAGGTCTTTAAACAGAGACTTTGAGCCCAACTCTTCTATCCTAATCATGGCAAAGAAAGCAGTAAATCCCTAATTCTCATGATATCTAGGAAAGCGGTAAGAGAAACCTATAAACAAGGGATAGCTAGTACCAAACAGTTAATAAATCCGAAGAGCACTCCGAGCTAAAAATACTCCAAAAAACTTCGAGTAAGCTGCCATCAACAAAGCAATAATCAGAAATGCATCAAGCATCAATAGTCATGATCGGAGCGTGTGCTGTACACGTCAGAATATCAACAAATACACCTGCACGAAATACAATTCATACAGAATGTAAACAAGCATGACGATGCAGAATACATATATCCACATCATAACCAAGGTACCTGCAAGAAATACAATTCAAACAGAATGCCAGAAAAGAGATATAACGTCGGACATACAAATTCTCACTATAACCAATACTTGCATGAAATACAATTCACACAAAGATGTGCAACAGGAAGATATGGAACATACAAGTCCATATCACAAACTGAACCCCTGCGAGAAATACAATTTAGCCAGAAAACCAAAATGAATGTAATGTCGGATATACAAACCCGCATCACAACAAACACCTGCATGAAATATGTAACACCAAAAAATCTATCCATCGACTAATATTCAAATCAGAGTATGGAAAAGATAATCATGCAGGAGATGTCACATTTACTTCACAAAAGAACATACATTGGTCACAACTACACAGATACATAACACTTAGATCAAGGATGAACTTATAACAATGTATTCCCATTTAATCAACTAAGCAACAGAACCATAATTTCTCATCGGTAACAACAACACATATTTTATTCAACTGAAAACACTTCAAAAATATTAATGTTATTCAACTTTAATTCACTTAACATAATTATTCAACTATAACAACCTCATAATTCAACTTAAATCATGTATTCGCATTATTCATAAACATGAACAACTTAAGCAACTACAACGATTAAATAACCAACGTTCATCCCCCGAGTGCTACGTATCAGAGCAATGACACCGACTTAGACTAACATCAACTAATTCTTCATTCTCGAATACCTGCACGTTACCAGTATAAAGGCAACAGAGAAACAAAAGAAAGGGGTGAGATATCTACCAATATAATTGAATTCATGATAAATAATATTTTAGAATGTAGTTCATATAATTCACCTCTTCACATAATCCAAACAACATTTATATCGACAATACCAACAACGATTACAACAACATATATACTAACAATTAACAACGACAACAATTATAAAAATTATATCACAACAACATTTCCAACACAACATAACAACTATTTCACAACAAAACAATAACAACAACAACATAAGTCAACCAACACATCAACATATCAACTATACTTATGCGACTTCAAATGTGACTCGACTGTGCATATGCATGTGGTACCATTGGAGTAGAACTCCCAACTTAGAACGTTTCCAGTAATTCTGAGGCACAAGGCATAAGCCTTCAACATAATCAACTTTGCCCCAAACGGACAACGTATTTTACATCAAGGCCAAGGCATAAGCCTTCAACATAATCAACTTTTCCCCCAACGACCAACGTGTTTTGCCATCAAGGCCAAGGCATAAGCGTTCAACATAATCAACTTTTCCCTCAATGGCCAACGTGTTTTTCCATCAAGGCCAACATAATATGCAAATGTATGTATGCGACCACAACCACAACATCAACTGAATCAACGACGGAAACTCAACGACAACGCACAACAACAACAACAACGTAATCCCAATTCAACACTGGACATAGGCCTACAATATAAAAAACATATCAACGACAATCCAACATTGGCTAAAAGCCTACAACGTAATTAACTCAACATTGGCCAGAAGCCTACAACGTAAACAACTTAACGTAATCAACTCAACAATAATCAATGTAACTAACAACAATTCATCACTGGCTAAAAAGCCTACAACTTAATATCAACATATAATACTAATTCACAACATGGTAACTAACCGACTTGTACTATTTCAACGCTACCATGACACCTCAGCTAACCAAAACATCGTCCATTATCTTCAACCATTTCGCTCTTGTTTGTATTCATATAATCTACATAATCCAACTTAATTTAATAAAACACCATACTACTATATTGTCACTTCATTAACAAACTTCCTACCAATCTAATCACTTATCTTAGTTAATTATAATGGACTACTAATTCAATTACCGGAACCAACTTCCCAACTATTACAAATCATTATTTTACTCAAAGTAGTATACTAAAAGTTAACTATATAAACTACTCAGCTTGGGCAGAACTCAGATATCAGAATTTATTGTCAATTCGCACAGTACACGCCGCGTTCTCTCTTCGCATCGCGAGTTTAGCAAGTTGACCCAGTTCGTGCCGCGTCCATATATTGGTGTCGCGGTGCGTGCGAGCGATTTATCACTGTTTTGCTCCAATTCCATTATCACTAAGTTTTTGCATCCAATTCCATCATAGGCCAAAACGAATCAATACAGTATAACTACAACAAAAGGGATCAATCCCAAGCAACATATACCAATTTTATGCAACAAATTGCATGGGCAATAACCGAACATTTGGGATCAAGCCACAACAATCAAAACATCAAAACTGAGACAAATCTATAAACCACATCCCACATATCATTCATCATGTATCCCATTATAGAGTCAGAACCCCACCCTTACCTGGATTCAACAGCAGTTCAACTCTCTGATCGCATCCTAATTTCCGGTCGAGTGCAAGCCTTTGCCTTTTCCCAACAATCATCAATCAATTCCTTTCTCTTCCAAAACCCTCGTTCCTCTTTGCCTGCAACTTTGTTTCACGATCTGTTCTCCAAAAGGTCCAAAATCCTTATTCTTCTTTGTGATAGGAAACCTCTTTTCTTACTGTCACTTCTATTTTTCCTCTTAACCAAATAATAATAATAACAATAATATTATAACTTCTATTGGGCTTAACTTTTCTACATCTCCCTATTGCTACCACCATCACATAAATAAGCCCATAACTCTCTTATCATTTACTTATTCCATAAATTTCAACAAATAATTTCGAAACAATTTAATTAAATAATTAAATTCGGGGCGTTACACATGTAATAAAACTATAACTTGCTTTCGTTTTCTTCTGAAAACTAAAACACCTAATAATGGTTCAATACTCCTTTCTTAAAGGTAAAAGCAATCAACCAAGACAAACTCGTTTTTCCCTACGGGCGCTTTCTTTTGTGTTTAAAATCTTTCTCATAAGTAAAAAACATAAAACCCACCAAAACAAGTGAGTCGAACTATGACGCTCTGACTTTCCCATTGCACGAGGGATTACGTAGGCATCTTGTCACGGGGCTCGATCGATCATACTTTGTAAATACTTCCTTCTTTTCCCCATTTTTTCTTTATTTTCCTTTTCTTTTGCATTCATTGTAGAGATTAAGTGATAGATAGATATAAGACACCCTTAGCTAGAAGATAGAAGTGGATACCGTAGAGTACTACGAGCGTGTGGGGTGCTAATCCATTCCCCCCGCGTAACAAACTCCCTTACCCAGATCTCTCGGTCATGAGACCGTGATTTCTTTCCTCCCATGTTTACTCGATGTTTTCCTTTCTCCTTCGCGAGATAAAAAATGTTCAATGGCAACTTCATTGATATTTCTTATCAGTCGATGTTCAGCCGGGTGATTTCACCAGTCTCCCTATGAATTTCTTCATAAATCTCATCATGACTACACCAACCTCAAGGTCTTTCGTTTCCTTGATTTTGCATCAAATTTTGTCCAAGGGCACCAGAAATTTGGCCCTTGTGCAAAAAAAAAGTGTTCATTGGTTTCAAACAAGGCATGGAAGGATACTTTGTCATGGATCTCATCACAAGATAATTTTTATCTCTAGGAATGTTCACTTCTATGACGACTCGTTTCCTTTTATCATGACATCCATCACCACTAAACCTTACCGCAACAAGATTCTTAATTATGACCTACCTTTTCTAGACACATGTGCAAACTAATCTACTGCTCCAACATCTCATGACTAACTCAATTTCCCTTAACTACCTAAATCCATACAGTCCGATTCACCAAAATCTTCCTCTCCTCAAAATATCCCTCCTCTTACTCTAAATTCTCAATCCCCGCATCTCAACCTTCACCCCTTGTCGCATTCATAATTATAAAATATAAGATTACTTTGATTGCAATAATCTCACTACTTCACAACATACTAACACACACACACACACCATCCTATCATATTCAACCTTACCTAAAAATTTCTCACTTATCCACATCATACAGTCACCACATTTTTCTAACATTACTTCCCAAACTGAACCTACAACCTACAAGCAAGCATCTCAACATGAATGTTGGAATCAAGCCATAATCACTGAGCTTGAAGCCTTAAAACAAAACAAAACTTGGATCATGATGACCTCTCTTTCCCCCATTAAGAAACCTATAGGGTATAAGTGGGTGTACAAGATCAAGAGACATGTTGATGGTTCTATTTAAAGATAAACATCAAAATTGGTTGCAAAGGGTTACACATAAACTTAGGGTATTGTCTATATTGATACCTATTCACCTATTGCAAAAATGACAAGTATCAGACTATTATTGGCAACTAATGCTTCAAGTCATTGGTGACCTGGATGAGGAAGTATACATGACACCACCTCCTGGCTTGATATCATCGATTCCTCATCCGATTTGGAAGTGGAAAAAATCCCTCTATAGATTGAAATAGGATAGGCGACAATTGTTTTCAAAATTATCCTCTTTACTTCCTTCCACGACAAGAAATCTCAAGCAGACCACACACTTTTTACTAAGCTTGATGATCATAAATTCACAATCCTGCTCATTTATGTTGATGCCCTCATTATATCAAGAAATGATATCGATGAAATCCAAAGTTTAAAATCAAAGCTTGACATGAATTTCAAGATCAACGACCTTAGAAACTTGTAGTTCTTGCTTAGCATTGAGGTTGTTCAATCATCATCCCAAGGGATTTCCATCTGCCAATGCAAATAAGCTCTCAAATTATTACATGATACATGTATCATAGTTTCAAAGTTTTTCCCTACTCCGATGACAAGATCTCTCAAGCACACTACCAACGATGATTCTCCTCTAACTGATCCCACCACTTATAGAAGACTCATTGGACAATCAATATATTTGTGCACCACACGACATGACTTAAGTTTTTCAATCCAATAATTAAATAAATTCATGTCATCTCCTAAAACCCTCCATCCGCAGACTGTTTATAGAGGCCTCAATTACATAAAGCAATCGTCATCCCAAGGATTGTTCTTCTCGTCCATATCTACTCTTCAGCTCAATGTTTTTAGTGATTTAGACTGAGCCTCGTACATTTTAATATTTTTAGTGATTTAGACTGAGCCTCGTATTTTAGTGAAATTATCTTATAATATTATTTTATAATTTTAATTTCTACACAAAATATTTAAATAGTAAAATATAATTAAATACATATTACTGTATTCTTAATCCAAATATCCTTCTACTAGGCCTAACATATGCAAAACTACTATTTTCTCTGTTTTTTTTTTAATTTTCTTTTTTGTGAAAAAAATTTATTTCTTTTTAGTTATCATTTTTAAATTTTAATGTAATATTAATACTAACTTTATCAAAATCACCTCTAATTATTTATTATAGAGAAAAAATTAAAATAATATAAAAATTAAATATTAAAAAAATAAAAAATTATCATTAAAAAGTAACAATAATGGTGAGTTTTATTCATGGTGAGTAGCAATTAATTTTCTTTATGGTGGTTGTAAGTTAGCAGCTTCATAATGCAATAGCATTGCCATGCACGGAGTCAGATCTCAACAACTAGATCTAGTCTAATAAATAAAAGCAGCCTCAAGTACTATACTAGTACATACTTAGATAGAGATCGTAAATTGAATAGATCTAGACTTAAATCATAAATTCAATCACTTTTTTAACAGTATTATTCTGTGTGTGTAGAGAATAGTTTAATGTTATCTAATTTTCTGAATTTGAAATGACAAAAATAGAGGTTGTTTCACAAAATTGTAATTTTTGATCAAACACATTCTTTCAACAAAATTTCACATTAAATATTGCAATTTTACAACAAATCACAAAGTGTTGTCACTTTGAATATAAAAAAATAACAAACGAAGCAACAAACCACATCCACATTGGGTGGATTACCGTCAAATATAAAACTGACAAAACGGATCGAATTTACTTGATTGACCCAAAAACCTACCAAAATATTCAAATTTAAATAAAAAAAATAAAATTTGTTTATCATCCGGACTTTTAAGCTTGACCCGTTAAAAACTCAATGTTAACTTAACTAATTTGATCGAGTTGCGGATAGTCCGATTGGGATAGTATTTTCGTCTTGGCGTTTAAACACTTAAAATATAGAGTCCCAACAAGTTTTGAACCATCAACCTCTTATTTACAAGTTTAATATATATATATATATATATATATATATATATATTGGATATTAGCATAATATGTATTTAAACTGCAAAATATATATATATAGTAATGTTAAGTTTTATTTAAAATGTGAAACGTAATTAGTTAACTATCAAAACAATCAAAATATTTATAAAAGAAAATCCAAACAATTTTTTCCTAACACAAATTATACTTTAGCTATACTATTTAGTGATATGAAAAAACATTAAAATATTTGATAAATCATTTAATAAATAATTGAAATATTTATTAAAACAATTATTTAACGAACTAGATTATTATAATTTTAATAGTTAAAATTATAAATAATTAAAGTATTAATAATTAAAATGTTAAGAGTTAAAATATTAAACAATAAAACTACTAATTTAATAGTTAAAATATATTTATTATTTAACATTATTATTTACAAGTTAAATTTCATTTTATAATATAATTTTATAAATTATTTACTAATTAAATAGTTTATTTTATCATAAGTATTTTTATTTAATAAGCTCACTTAAATATTCATTTAATAAATACTGAAATATAATAAATTAATAATTTATTTATAAATTCAATATTTACTACAATATTAGTATTTACTTAAATAAATAAATAAATGTATTTAATAAAACTTAATAACTAGTTGATATATTTTAAAATATTTACTATTTAAATATTAATAGTTGAGATATTTGTTATTTACTTAATTTATTAAATATTTTAAATATTTAGTAAATATTTTGCTAAGCAATTTATTTTTTCATAATACTAAATATTTTGTTAAATAATTTATTTATTTATAATACTAAATAGTTCATAATATTAGACTTTAACATTCATTATACAATTGAATTGCAAGTATTTGACAAGTAACCAAAATGGCTTGGTGGAAAGGCATCTGGATGGGATGAAGGACATCTCTGGTTCGACAGGGATCGAAGCCAACACGAATTGAACATATAGGGACTTGGACAAAAAAAATAGAGATTAGAGACGAAAACCAAAAACATGTTAACTTGCAGGACGACAGAAGTATTTAAGTCAAAATTATAATACATTATATAATTAATGTCCATTTTATAATACAATATACTACTAACATCTCAACTTGAATCTTGATTATTTAATTAAAATAATTCATTTTTATGTTATTTTATCTTAGATGTTATGAATGTAATTGATTTATATTTTTTGGTGATTAAAAGTCATATATATTTTGAATCTTTTTAATTTATAGTGTATTAATTAATTAATTTTAAAAATTAATATTAAATATTATTTGGGCCGGTCTGAATAACCGTAGTCCGTGAAGGGTCGGGTTTGGACAACTAAATTGTAGCCCGTTTAAATTTTACTTTTAGGCCTAGTCCGCCAAAGAACCGAACCCGTCACAGATCGGCCCGAAGCGGGCTGGATAGCCCGTTTTTCTAGCTCTAGCTAGATGTAACACCCTAAATTCCTTACACATTAAATTATAAAATAAATTAACTATAAATCACATACACGTGTTTAGAGAGTTACTCAACATTAACAACACATGTTCTATAACACTTATTAATTAAAGTAAAACACACCATGTCATCGCATACTCACATTTACTTAGGGTATCATCGTATCGGAAATCATCAAATATGTATGCTTCACAATTATTAAGTCTCTTAAAAATACTTTGGTTGATATTAGAGCAAGTATGGTAAAAACCTCCACAATCAACATAAACTCAAAATATTAAGAGTATAACATCCAACTTTCAATTAACAAAACTAACTAATAAAATAATACCATTCGTCCATATAGTGTTACAGAATATTAAGTCACTAGAAATACAATAAACTAATGAAAATAACTTCTATAATACGGTGGAAGAACTGACTTGGCTGTTTTGCATTTTATCGCAAATGTTGCGGTTAGCAAGAGTCGTCACCGACTTTTCTTTTATCCAATAAGGAAAGGTGAAAAGAACAGGAAAAACCTTTTATCGATTCTGAGTTCGGGGGGTAATTTATGAAAAGGGAAGGTGTTAGCACCCTTTTCATCTGTAGTTATCTACGTGCTCTTAATTGCTTAGCTCACTTTTTAAACTTGCTTTTGTGTGTGTGATTTGTTTGAAAATATTTTGCTTTGACTTTGTAATGATTCTTGTATCAGTCCTCAAGAATGTATATGAAGCGTTTGAAAATAGTTGTTTAAAAATGTGAGGTGTGAAAAATATTTGTTTTGAGCAAGCAATTAAAAGAAATTTACCCACTTAAAGGTCGTTCTTATTATTTTCCTTCTCCTTTAGGATAATGTTATCCCTATCATTAATTGGTGGGTATCCCCATCCATTGAATGTGAAGGGACAGACGTAGGGTCATCGTATGGTCATTGAAGACAACATTGTAAGGATACCTTAGCAATTCGTAGGGACTATCATCATTTATTCGTAGGCAACAATCGAGGGACAAGATCATATATTCGTAGTCGACATCGAGGGTCGTTGAGGGACTATGATCTTTATATCGAAGGGACTATGATGATGCTATTCGTAGGCAACTTTGCTAATGGTATCCCTACGTTCGAGGGACATGACAATTATCCGAAGGCAACAAGAGAGGATAGCCGAGAGGTGCAAGTGTGAGAAGTGTGTTGTTTTCAAATATTTATCTTGAATTAGGTTTTTTCTATGGTTGATATTAGATCTTGTCATACAATCCTATTAACCATACATCTAAACAGTTTATATATATAGAAAAGTAAAATGCGGAAAGATAATATCCTATGCTATTACATGGCTTTGAGGCAGTTACATAATAAGGAGGTGCAGACAGTAAATTTAACCTAAACTATTACATCCCATGAGCAGTTACATAATAAAAAGTACGAGAAAAATAAAGAGCTACGCTATTACAAAATATCCTTGCGACCTATACATCGATTTCTAATATTTAAACTAAAAATAATGCATAAATAAAAGAAAAAATTATTTTAATAAGTATGACAATGTTCTAAAACCCTAATATTAGAAGAAAAATATTTTTGGTATCTTTTGGAATTTGATTTTAAATAAGAAAACCTAATTCTAAATTAATTAGAAGTTAATTATAAAAATAAATTTAAATGAAAAGAAAAATAAAATATTTTTGTGTCTAAAATTAATTAAACATTTTTATTTTTTTAGGTTTTTTTATCATGGTTAAAATAATTTTAAAAAAGTAATTAAAATAAGAAAATAAATTGAAGTAAGTTAGAAAATATATAGGAAAATAGTGTGAAAAAAATGGAGCAAAAAAAATAGCAGCCCCTGGGTATCGAACCCAGGTCCTATGAGTGACCAACATGCTTCCCTTGCCACATGAGCCATGATGTCTTGTTGTTATTGGAACGAAAATGAAATATTACATAAAAAAAAAATCAAAATTTGAAAATATTTTAAAAACGCGCGAACGGACACTGTTCACCATCGTCCTCAAAATTTGAATTTTCTGAGGACTTTTACCTACGAACATGTCGTAGGTAAAGCCTTTACCCATGGTTTTGTGCGTCTCTATAGCCCCTGCACAAATCAAAACTCAAAAATACAAATTATAAATCCAACCCAGGGGCATGGATCGACTGGAAATCGTCCCCTGAGTTCAATGATGCCCTTGGTTTTGGCCAATTTTTCCCTCTAACCCAGTTTCCCCAATTCATTAGATCAAAACTCTAACCATGGTGGATCTCTGTATCTCCAACTAAACATAGATTAAACCATTCAGAAAGCCTGCAAACATCATTCTAAACACAAATATGCAATCAAATATCATTCATGATGCGTAAAAATTGATAATCGATTTTGAAAAAGAAAGTGTAAATCGTGGTTATGGTGGTCGTGATTATTGAAGCTTTGGATGTTGGTAATGATCCTGTTAGCTTTAGAACACGTCGAGGAACCTTGTTTGATGCTTAGAATGGCTTGAATCAGCTTGGAACTTTGTCTGCTATGTGGCCCTGTTTTTATGATTTTTGAAGTTTGAATAAGGGTTCTTGAGGCAGCAAAATCATCCCTGAGCATGTGTTATTGTTTGTACATATATAGGAGCATGAATAAGGTTAACAAAATTGAAGGAAATCCATGGCCTTGGATGCAAAAACATTTCATTTGAAATCATCATCCAATCTTGCTATTTTGATCCTCAATAAACTCCAATCATGCTAGCTCGGTTTCTTGGCTTCCAAGGTTGATCTTTTCGGCCTCCAAGTGATTTAAAGCAAAGCCCCACGAATTGATTCTTTATTTTTGTATTTTACTTAATTTATTTAGTTTTTAATTGAATAAAAATCCAAATAAATATGAATAAAAATCAAAAAAATATGAGCATGGATTTAGAGGTCTTATTTATGGTCATGGACATGTTTGAAACCCAAAACTTAGGCCCATTAGTCCAAAATTCAACTTTTGCTCAATTTGCACTTCATGCATTTTCTCAAAATTTCCAAACTTGAATTAATCATATATTGCTCAATTCTCAATATTTGAAGATAACTTTGGACTTTTTAGAAAGCTTAAGATGTCCTCTAAAAGATCTCTTTGGATTCATCTTCATTGAATCTTCCATGTTCATGTACACTTCTTTGAGAAAATATGACTTTTTGTTGACTTTTGAAAGGACCTATAATGTCTTGACCCATATCTCTCAAATGAAGCTATTTTTGGGAAAATCTTATGATACAAAAAGTTGTAAATAATTGAATTCCCTTTAAAAAGAGCTTTGGTTGATAAATTTTTGATGAAGTATGTGAAACTCATGATTGGTCAAAGTTCTGTTGACTTTCCCTTAAGAAACCCTAATTTAGCAACTTTTGACTTTTGATAAATTCTTGAGTTCTCTTGATGAATCATGATCAACCCTTGATAAAATGATGAATGAGACTTCAAAATCTTGATGTTTACCAAAAATGATGGATTTTGACCACAATTGACTTTTTGTCTAATACAACTGATTTTCAACCATTTGAGCAATTGACTGAGCAAATTTGGGATATGAGACTTGAAACTTGATATGGAGGTACTTTAGGACATATGAGGAGGCATGTCATTCACTTGTGCCATTAAAAAATCACTTTTCTTTGAGAATAACAAAATACTAGTTATGGGATGATTGCTTAGGATGAGGACTTGAGTGGTTACTCCTTGAGTAGTCTTGGACATGAAAAGGTATCTTGACCTTAAAATGGGTGGGGAAATTTTGGGGTACAAAAACTTTAAGAGATATTTCCCAATCATGACAAGAACTTTACTCATGAGTATCTACAAGATGTCCATGGTGGACAATATTAATGGAAAGAGGGTGAGAATCCACTTCAATAAATTAAATGTAATGTAGAATACAAACATCTATACATACTACACAATAATCACATAATTATATTCTCAGACCCAATTCAGCATCACACATAATTACAATCACGCTTACAACTCATTTATGTTATGTGGTTCATGACAACAACTCGACTAATATGAATGTGGTACCATTTATGGACAACACATGATCATCGCGCTCCCCGATAGCCACTCGCACCAGATCCTCACCGTAGGACCCGAGCTCACTAAAATGAACTAAAGTTCAGACACCATGTTCCATGTTTTTTAACATTGACATGTAAACAAATACATGCACATCGAGCCCTATTCTGATCGTGCATGTTATCAACAACATCACCATAACCAACATAAGATCCATACTTTCAAGCATGCAACGTCAACAACAATATAACCATAATAATTAACATCAACATCTAAGCATCTTCATCACTCACCAATTAATTCATAAAATTGATTAAAATCATGTTTAATTATCACGTCACCTCAAAACAACATCAAAAAGTAGCCAACAGTAGAGCAACACCCAACTAAACTCGAAAATTTGAAATTAACAAGTCAATTCTAGCAACTAGGCGAATTACGCCCTTTATGGCCTAATGATGTCCTACACGTCATGGGCGTGATGCCTTCCACTTGCCTAAAACATCCAACCTATCACAACTAGGATGATCGTCTTGGAAAATAAGCATGGAGACAGTGATGATCTCCCCGTCAGGGCCATGACGTCAGTCATGAACCCCAAGCTCATGGAGACCAGGGCTTTAGACAAATGATTCCCATCATTGATGTTAGTTCTATGGATTGAAAACAATTTTGGTAAAATATTCTGCTCATAAAATGCCTTAAAATTTACTGAAGATGCAGATGTCACAGTAGATGTCCTGACATGTGAAACTGATAGAAGTGCAAAAATTTTAGGAAGTCGGTTTGTTTGTTATTTGTATGCTTTGACTAAGGAAGTTTGAGAATTCCTTCAACAATATTTTTGGAGATTTAATATCCTACTTTCAAGGAGAGAAGACAGAAGGCGCTAAAGACTTGTGAGTAAAGCAACCCTAGTTGTTGTTAGTCTATTTAAGGGCTGCAAACCTTGTTTTGTAGTTTGGTCGTTCCATATTTAAAAGTCTATTTTTTAATTGTTGGTTGTTCATTATTTTGGTTGTTAATTGTTCATTGTGAGCCGCTTGAGTATTTCTACTTGAGTAGGACATTTTTTAGTTGTAATTTTTCAATCACCATAAGCTTTGAAGCGGGTGTGATTGTGTATCTTTGAAGAGTGTCTTCAGTTTTTAGTTTTGTTGAGTCTCACAGTGTGTGATACTGAGGGAGTGAGTGGAGGCTCTCATATCTAAGTGTTGTATCTTAGGTAGAAAGGTCATTGGGTAGTTTGATTAAGTGAGGAGGTGTAAACAGGGAAGGTTTAGCTTCGAATTAATATTGTTGATAGTGAACTTCATCCCTGGCTTGGAAGCCCCCAGACGTAGGTTGGTTAGAACCGAACTGGGTTAACAACTCTCTGTGTTTTTATTATTTTTCTACACTCTTTAAATTTTGTTCTGTTCAGTTGTGTTCGTAGCAGATGTTAGTGTTGTGACATTACCTTCGACATCTCATATCTGATACCAGAATTTCAATTGGTATCAGAGTAGGCGTCCTGCTTTGTCTCTGGGTGAGATCTAGAGAAGATATTTTTGGTAACATGGACTAGGAGGCGATATTCTTGAATAGACCATCCGTTCTTGATGGTTCTAAAATGATCTATGGAAGCCTCGGAGGGCAGCACACATAAAGTCCTTGGACAGCAGGGCTTGGAAAGCTATTCTAAAAGGATGGACTCATCCTGTCATAATTGGAGCTGATAATCAACCCACTGGTGAGCTAAATCCTGAAGAAAATTGGTCAAAGGAAGATGATGAACTAGCTCTTGCAAATTCAAAGGAATTGAATGCTATATTTGGCGGAGTTGACAGGAACATCTTCAGATTAATCAATATGTGTGAAGTAGCCAAGGATGCTTGGGAAATACCCAAGACTACTCATGAAGGGACCTCCAAGGTTAAAATGTTAAAACTACAGCTGCTCACATCTAAGTTTAAGAACCTGAGAATGAAGGAAGAGGAAAGCATTCAAGAATTTCATATGAATGTTATTGAAATTGTTGGTGCTTGTAGTGCCTTGGGAGAAAATATACCAGAAGAAAAGCTGGTAAGCAAGATGCTCAGGTCTCCACCTAAGAGATTTGATATGAAGGTAACAAATATTGAAGAAGCTCATAATAT
Source organism: Vicia sativa (assembly GCA_021764765.1). Lineage (NCBI taxonomy): Eukaryota > Viridiplantae > Streptophyta > Magnoliopsida > Fabales > Fabaceae > Vicia > Vicia sativa. The sequence goes on along the minus strand of CM038795.1, from coordinate 28,467,723 downwards.
TAACAACATGAAAGTGGATGAACTTGTGGTTCACTCTAAACATTTGAGTTGAGTATGAATGAGAGGTCTGAGAAGAAGTACAAAACTATAGCATTCAAGTCCAACACTGAAGAGAAAAGTGAGGAATATGATTTGAATATCGAGGAAGGGTTGTCAAATACCAAAGTCATGCTAGGAAGACAGTTCAATAAAGTTCTGAAAAGAATGGATGGTAGCTCAATACCAAATGTCTGGAACATCCCATATGACATCAGTAGGACAAGTAATTCTGGGAAGAAAGTAGAAGCTGGAGAAAGACCTTTTCAAGATTGAGAACTAAGGTGCTGTGAATGTAGAGGCTTTGGGCACATCAAATGGGATTGTCTAAACTATCTCAAGAGATAAGATAAAGGATTGAATGTGCTATGGTCAGATGAAGACTCTGAGAGTGAAGCGGGTGGAGAATCAGCCAAACATGTAACAGCTCTGTCTGGTACATATATTTTTGATGGAGACTCAAGAGATGAAGAATTGACATTTGAAGAACTGGCTGCTACATATAAGGAACTATGCATCAAAAGTGTTGAAGTAGTCCAGGAGAATGAGAAGCAGAAGAAGCTCATAATGCAACTGCAAGACATAAAGAAGGAGCATATAGAGATGATCAAGAAGCTGGAAAGTGGAGTAACTGTGCTAAAGTGTGACCTTGATCAGATGACCAAATCTGTCAAGATGTTAAACAATGGATCTAAGACACTAGATAAGATACTTCAAGCGGGAAGAGTAGCAAGAGACATGAGTGGACTAGGGTACAATGGCACAAAGGAGTCTTCTATAGAATCTGCTCAAAGTCAGGCTGAATCCAAGATGTCAAATCAAATGTTTCAACATCACAGAAGGAAAAACTACAGACAGCCTAATAAGAGACATCAACACTGGAGATGTCATTATTGTGGAAGATATGGTCACATAAAGCCATTTTGTTCCAAGTTGTATGGTTATCCCAACTCTATACATCATTCAAATGTGACTCAGTCCAGGCCAAGAAAATAGTGGATTCCCAAAGCAAATCTGTCATGTTTCTTGGCTTACACTACCTCTACAGGGAAGACCATATAAGACTAGTATTTTGACAGTGGATGCTCAAGGCATATGACAGGAGACCAAAACTTATTGGTCAATTTTCAAGATCATTCAACTGGTTATGTCAACTTTAGAGATGGAATGAAGGGTGAAATCAAGGGAACTGGGAAGATACACAGTATAAAGATCCCTAACATTGAAGTCGTATTACTTGTCAAAGGGTTGACCTCTAACCTAATCAGCATCAGTCAACTGTGTGATCAAGGATTCAATGTGAACTTCATAAAAGCTAAATGTATCATTACTAATAAGGAAAATGAAGTTACTAGAAGGGAATAAGAAACAAAGACAATTGTTATTTATGGATCCCTCTAGATGCAACTCTCAATACCTGTGTAAAGGTCAAACAAATTGAAGGTAGGAGTGTTCAGAAAGAAAAGAAGTGTATGAGTTCAACTGATCTAAATGTCCCAATAAATGTCATGCCATCGGTTAACTCTTCTAAAGCTAATGACCAGTCTGCTAAAATAAGAACTATGAACCTGGTCCAGAAACTCTTTGAACTAAAGTTGGTAAATAAATACTCAAGAGGATAAGATGTATTTGAATGCTCAAGAAAAGAACAAGGGGTATGTTTGCTAAAGAAGTTATAGCAATTAAAAACGTGTGGAAACGTCATTAAGGGGCTAAATTTTTTAATATATCACTCAACGATAGTACATCATAAGGCGCCACATATAAAAGGCCTACCCCAAGTTCAAATATTTCATAGTTTCCCCACATGCTATACTCCTCCATAAAATCACAAAATCTGCAATCTTCATAAAATAAATCCTCCACACTTGATCATCAAGATGTCTCAACATACTGCACCAGGATCAAACAACACTAACAAAATTATTCCAACTGAAGAAGCCCTAAACATTGTTCCTCTTTCCATGATTCCTTGTTCGGATGCAAGACCTACAAAGCTTCGCACCCGTCATTCAAGACAACCAAGGAAAAATCCTATTTTAGTTGGAGGTAATGTATCTGAACCCACTGATGATGAAACTATTCAAAATGTTGCAGATGTAGACAAGGTAATTAGAAGGTTAGTTGCTGATACCCTAAGTATGGGTTTACCAGTTGAAGGGATCACCATCCCTCTTGCCCAAATTCCTGGTGAAGTTGCTCCAAAAGAGCACACTAAATTATCCATGAGGGAAGAAGAGATTCCTCAAGAGAATCTTGAAAAAGAAATAATTCTTGATGAAGTCACGACTGATGTTGGAACATCATCCCTGAAGAAAACTCCTCAAGAAAAACATACTGATTCAACTGATAAGAGGACTGAGAAAGATGTAGTTGAGGCTGTTATTAATGTGGATACATTGTCTAATAATGAGCTGATCATTAATGTTAACCCTGGAATTGCCAAAAGACTGAAAACAAGCAAGGGCAAGGTTTTTGCTTCCATCACCCCATCCGAACTTGTCAAGGAAAAGGTTATGTATGGACCTCCAAAAGGGTGGAGCAAAGCTACTCTATCAGCCAACAAGAGGAAAGTACGATCATATTCTGATTATGATGTCGAGACTGATGTCCCAAACATCTCACCAGTGAAGAAATCAATAGTTCAGAGAACCAATGATAGTGTCCCTGATGCTCCTACTGACAACATCTCATTCTATTCCATCAAGTTTGCTGCAAGATGGAAATACATATATCAGAGGAGGCTGGCCTTAGAGAGGGAGTTAGGAAAGGATGCTTTGGCTTGCAAGGAAGTGATGAAATTGATCTCTGAAGCAGGGTTGATGAAGACAGTGACAAAGTTGCAAAAATGCTACGAAACTATAGTCAAAGAATTCATAGTCAACATACTAGAAGAATGTGATGACAAGAAAAGCAAAGAGTTTCAGAAAGTGTTTGTTAGAGGAAAGTCTGTTGAATTTTCTCTTAACATTATCAATCAATATCTAGGAATGAGTGATAAGGAAGAAAGTGAGATGGAAGTCACTGATGACCAAATATGCAGAACCATAACTGCTAATCAAGTCAAGACCTGGCCTATAAAGGAGATGATATCTGCTGGAAAATTGAGTGTGAAGTATGAAATTCTGCATAAAATAGGTGCAGCAAACTAGGTACCAACAAACCACACATCAACTATCTCAGTGGGACTGGGAAAATTCATCTATGCAGTTGGCATGAAGATACCATTTGACTATGGTACTTATATTTATGATCAGACCCTTAAGCATGTTGACACTTGTGCCACAAAGCTTCCCATAGCTTTCCCCACTCATAAGTGAAATTATTCTTCATCAACATCCTGAAATTTTGTCTACAACCTTGGATGCTGAATGTGAAAGAGCTACCCCTTTGTCCCTACATCAGAAGTTGTTTGCTGGAGCACATGTCCCAAACATTATCTCAACATCTGCTGGTGCTGCACTAAAAACAGAAAATAAAGGGGATGTGATTGCGGAACTTACTGCAACTTGCAAATAATTGGATGAGGTCATATGCATAAGCTCAACAAGGAAGCTGAAACTTGAAGAGACCATCCTAGCTCTGAAGAAGAATATTGTTGCTGCTGAAGAGGCACCAGAAGAAGAAGAAAGCAACTCAGCAACTCAAAGATCTTTTAAAGCCGACTCATGAGAAGAAGGAAGTGGAGAGTCTACAAGTTCTGTAGAACATTGAGTGTGCCTGAAGATGTCAATTATGGTTCCATCTATCATTTGTTTATCCCTCAGTTATGTAATTTTGGCACTAAAGTGCTTAAATTTTGTTTTAGTTTGGCCAAATATGGCTTAAAAGGGGGAGACTGTGTGCTTTGAGGGGGAGTATTATACCCCAAAATTTGCCCTCTCACTTCTCAAGACATTTCACATATCCATACTCAAGGATTTCACAAGGGTTGACCATACAAACCCTCTCCTAAGCAATCAATCCAAACTAGGTTTTTCCATTCTCAAGTCAATATGGACATCCAATGATTGAAGTGGTCATCATACCTCCTCATATGCTTCAAAGAATCTCCATGTCAAGTTTCAAGCCTTACAAGTCAAGTTTGCTCAATCAATTGCTCAAATGGTTGAAAATTAGTTGTATTAGACAAAAAGTCAACTGTGGTCAACATACAGTCAAACTTCATAATTTTTGGTCAACACTAATATTTTGAAATAATATTCATCATTTGATCAAGGGTTGATCATGATTCCTCAAGAAAAGTCAAGATTTGATCAAAAGTCAAAGTTTCTAATTTAGGCTTTCTCAAACAAATGTCAACAGAACTTTGACCAGACATAACTTCCACATACTTTATCAGAAATTTTTCCACCACAGTTCATGGTAAAGAGAATTCAATTCTCTACAACTTCATGTCTCACAAGCTTGGGCAGAAAATGCTTCATTTGGAAGTTATGGATCAAAACATTACAGGTCTTTTTAAAAGTCAACAAAAAGTCAACTTTTTGTATAGAAGTGTTCATGAGCATGGAAACTTCAATGAATATGAAACCAAAATTGTTGCTTAGAAGACATCTTGAGCTTTCTAAAAAGTCCAAGAACACCCAAAAATGTCAAAAATTGAGCAAGATACATATTGTGCAAGTTGAGCATTTTTGAAGAGGTGCACAAAGAGAAATACTTGATTAAATCAAAAAATTTCCAAATGGGCTTAACTTTTCTTGATTCAAACATGTTCCTTATCTGAATTGGAACCTCCAAGGCCAAGGCCACGTTTTTATCTTTTATTTTTAATTTATTTTGGATTTTTATTCATTTAAAACCAATTTAATTAAAATAAAAGATATAAAATCAAAAATCAAGTGCAAGATGGATTTTCTCTCATCCTTGAGGTCCAAGCAAGCCATTTAATTTGATTATTTTGAAATAATTAAGATTGACAATTTGATGTGATTGAAATTGGCTCAAAAAGGAAATATTTGGTTTGATTCTAAATCAAATAATTTTTCATTGATTGACATGATATTTTCTTACAATTCTTGACCTAATTCATTACAATATAAATACATGATGATTCCACATGCACAAGGGACGAAATTCTGACCAAAAAGAACCCTAGCAAGCTTCAAAAAACTGTGGCATTCAAGCAACCTAGCAGCCACAATTTTGCTTCAATTCAATCCATTCCAAGCATTGCAATCGATTGCTGGAGGTCCTATAAGTCGATCCAGATACTCACAAGCAAGCAAAACATGCAGAATTACAAGAACACGATCACGGTTTGCACACTTTGATCTCAAAATCGTTTTCATACTTTTATGCATAATCAATTAAATTTAACCATGTCTTTGTGTTTGTGATGAAGTTTCGAAGCTTTCTGCATATTTTAATTGAGCTTTAAGTGCAGGAATACTGTGATCCCATTGTTAGGGTTTCTGAGCTTCAAATTGGGATCCATCGATTTAGGAAAAATTGGCCAAAACTAGGGATGTATTCGTGTTCAGGAGGCCAAACCGGATCGAACCATGACTTTACATTGAATTTATATTGCTTGTATTGAGTTTTGGAAATTTGCAGGTGCTTTAGTGACAGGCGAAACCGTCACTATTGGTTTTTGCTACGGATCTTGTCCGTAGGTAAAGAACTGTGAAAAATTCAAATGGGGAAGACGAAGAAGGCTTGGCGCGTGTTTGTTTGGCATTCAGGGATTAATTTCCCTTATAGTTATTTCGTTTCATATTTCAAACAACTAAGCACTACAGCTCAGATGGCAAAGGCAACGCGCATTTGACTTGGAGGTCCCTGGTTCGATCCCCAGCAGCCTCACATATTTTTTAACACTTGTTTTCACTAACATATTTTCTTATTTCTTTTCATATTTTCTTTTCTAATTTAATTTCTTTTCAAACAATTTTCTAATGCATTAAAAAACCATAAAAAAATTATTTCTTTTGGCATATAGGTCAGAAAAATACTTATTTAATTTTTGACATAAAAAAATTATATTTTGCATGCATATGTTAATTAATTGTTAATTAATCGAAAAAAAATTGACTTTTAATTGCTTTTCCTTACTAAAATCAATCCAGAAAGTTCCCAAAAAATATTTTCTCATCTAATTAGGTTTGCTAACCCCAAAACCTTTTTCCTAACTCAAAATCTTTTTCACTAACATTATTTTTCTCTTATTTGCGATTCGATTCTTTTTTCCGATTATTGTAACTGCTTCCAGGTTGTAATAGTTAGGATTATTTTCTCGTATTTTCTTTTCCAATATTATGTAACTGCTCATGGGATGTAATAGCTTAATTAGGATTTACTTTCCGCACTCCTCAATTATGTAACTGCCCCAAAGTCATGTAATAGCGTAGGATTTACTTTCCGCACTATATATTTCCGCAATTTACTTTCTGCACCTATATAAACTGCTAGTAATTAGGCGTGTCTGGCAAGATAAAATCAACATAGTTAACTCTAATCACAAAATAACATATCTGAATTCAACACACTCTCTTCACACGTGCACCCTCTAGGGTATTCTCTCTCGTTGCCTTACGAAACAAATGGTCAAGTCCCTCAAACGTGGGGTATCTTAGCACCGTTGCCTACAAACATATCATCATAATCCCTTCGAATTAAAGATCATAGTCCCTCGATGTTTCCTACGAATACATGATCTAGTCCCTCGTTTGTTGCCTACGAAAAGTGATGATCGTCCCTACGAATGTGCTAGGATACTCCTACAAGTTGCCTTCTATGACCATCCGATGTCCCTTTCGAACGTCCCTTTACATCCAACGAATAGGGTTACCTACCAACTAATGGTATGGATAGCGTTATTCTAAAAGAAAGTAAAATAACACGGAAACGACCGTTCTGAGTAGGTAATAGACTCTGAATTTCTTGCTCCATCAAAACATCTTTTTACACCTCACACTTTCTAAAAATCATTTTTGAACACTTTGTATACATTCCAGCGTGAATCATTACAAAGTTCTTTTCCAAAACGAAACATTTCCAAACACTTCGTATACATTCCAGCGTGAATCATTACGAAGTCAAAGCAAAATGCCTTTTCAAAATCTTTTCAAACAGACACATAGAAAGCAAATTTTAAAGTGAGCTAAAGCAATTAAGAGCCCGTAGATAACTACGGATGGAAAAGGTTCTAACACCTTCCCTTTTCATAATCACCTCCCTTACTCAGAATCTAACGAAGGTCTTTTCCTGTTCTTTTCACCTTCCCTTAATTGGATAAAAGAAAAGTCAGTGGAGATTCTTGCTATCCACAACATTTGCGATCAAACGCAAAACAATCCAAAGTCAGTTCTCCCACCGTGTTACAGGGAGCAGTTGTGAATTGTTGCAGCTGTGAGCATTTATGAGTGCTTATGAGTGTGTTGTGTTTGCTTTTTTTATTCCAATTATGTGCAACTGATGTGATGACTATGCTAAAGAGGATTTGATGTTGTGTTAATTGCGTTTTGTGTGCTTCTTATGCTGAGGAGAAGCTGATGTGTTAATTTTTTATCACTGAAGATACTATGTGTTTCCACAAAGAGCAGAAGTTGATGTGCAAGGGAAGAAACTTTATTTGTCAATTGTGCATCTGTATGTGCTATGTGTAGGGGGAATAAAAATCACAAAAATATGAGCATGTATTTAGAGGCCTTATTTATGGTCATGGACATGTTTGAAACCCAAAACTTTGTCCCATCGGTCCAAAATTCAAGTTTTGCTCAATTTGCACTTCATGCATTTTCTCAAAATTGCCAAACTTGCACCAATCACATATTGCTCCCTCCTCAACATTTGAAGATGCTTTTGGACTTTTTAGAAAGCTTAAGATGTCCTATAAAAGCTCTCATTTGATTCATCTTTATTTAAGCTTTCATGTTCATGTACAATTCTTCGAGAAAATATAACTTTTTGTTGACTTTTGAAGGACCTATAATGTCTTGACCCATATATCTCAAATGAAGCATTTTTTTGGAAAATCTTATTATACGCAAAGTTGTAGAGAATTCAATTCCCTTTAAAATGAGATTTGGTTTAGAAATTTCTGATGAAGTATGTGAAAGTTATGTTTGGTCAAAGTTCTGTTGACTTTCCCTTAAGAAACCCTAATTTAGCAACTTTTGACTTTTGATAAATTCTTGAGTTCTCTTGATGAATCATGATCAAACCTTGATAAAATGATGAATGGGACTTCAAAATCTTGATGTTGACCAAAAATGATGGAGTTTGACTGTATTTTGACCATAATTGACTTTTTGTCCAATACAACTAATTTTCAACCATTTGGGCAATTGACTGAGCAAATTTGGGATATGAGGCTTGAAACTTGATATGGAGGTACTTTCGGACATATGAGGAGGCATGACACTCACTTGGTCCATTAGAAATCACTTTTTCTTTGAGAGAAACAAAATCCTAGTTGTGGGTTGATTGCTTATGAGGAGGACTTGAGTGGCCACTCCTTGAGTAGTCTTGGACATGAAGAGGTATCTTGACCTTAAAATGGGAGAGAAAATTTGGGGGTACAAAAACTTCAAGAGATATTTCCCAATCATGACAGGAACTCTACTCATGAGTATCTACAAGATGTCAATGGTGGACAATATTAATGGAAAGAGGGTGACAATCCACTTCAATAAATTAAATGCAATGTAGAATACAAACATCTATACATACTACACAAAAATCACATAATTATATTCTCAGACCCAATTCAGCATCACACATAATTACAATCACGCTTACAACTCATTTATGTTATGTGGTTCATGACAACAACTCGACTAATATGAATGTGGTACCATTTATGGACAACACATGATCATCGCGCTCCCCGATCTCCTCCATATGATCATATTACCTCTTGTAACCGGAGCACACCAAAAATCACAATTAATCACCATATAGTAACACTTCCCTAATCCCTGATGGAATTAGCTACTCGCACCAGATTCTCACTGTAGGACCCGAGCTCACCAAAATGAACTGAAGTTCATACACCATGATCCACTATTTTTAACATTTACATGCAAACAAATACATGTACATCGAGCCCTATTCTGATCGTTCATGTTATTAACAACATCACCATAACCAACATAAGATCCATACTTTCAAGCATGCAACATCAACAACAATATAACCATAATAATTAACATCAACATCTAATCATCTTCATCACTCACCAATTAATTCATAAAATCGATTAAAATCATGTTTAATTATCACGTCACCTCAAAACAACATCAAAAAGTAGCCAACAGTAGAGCAACACCCAACTAAACTCGAAAATTTGAAATTGACAAGTCAATTCTAGCAACTAGGCGAATTGCACCCTATATGGTCTGGTGATGTCCTACACGTCATGGGCGTGATGCCTTCCACTTGCCTAAAACATCCAACCTATCACAACTAGGACGGCCGTCTTGGAAAATAAGCATGTAGATAATGACGATCTTCCCGTCAGGGCCATGACGTTAGTCATGAACCACAAGCTCATGGAGATCAGGGCTTTAGACGGATGAATCCCATCATTGATGTTATTTCTATGGATTGACAGCAGTTTTGGTAAAACATTCTACTCAGAAAATGCCTTGAAATTTACTGAATGCAGATGTCACAGCAGATGTTCTGACATGTGAAATAGATAGAAGTACGGAATGTTTAGGAAGTTAGTTAGTTTGTTATTTGTATGCTTCAACTAAGGAAGCTTGAGAACGCATTCAACAATATTTTTGGAGATTTAATATCCTTCTTTCAAGGAGAGAAGACAGGAGACGATGAAGACTTGTGAGTAAAGCAACCCTAGTTGTTGTTACTCTATTTAAGGGTTGCAAACCTGGTTTTGCAGTTTGGCCGTTCTAGATTTAGAAGTCTAGTTTTTAATTGTTAGTTGTTCATTCTTTTGGTTGTTAATTGTTCATTGTGAGCCTCTCGAGTATTTCTACTTGAGTAGGAAGTTTTTGAGTTGTAAGTTTTCAATCACCATAAGCTTTGAAGCGAGTGTGATTGTGTGTCTTTGAAGAGTGTCTTCAGATTTTAGTTTTGCTGAGTGTCACGGTGTGTGATATTGAGGGAGTGAGCGGAGGTTCTCATATCTAAGTGCGGTATCTTAGGTAGAAGGGTCATTGAATAGTTTGATTAAGTGAGGAGGTGTAAACAGGGAAGGTTTAGCTCCGAATTAACACTCCTGATAGTGAACTTCATCCCTAGCTTAGAAGCCCCCAGACGTAGGTTGGTTAGAACTGAATTGGGTTAACAACTCTCTGGGTTTTTATTGTTTTTATGCACTCTTTAAATTATGTCCTATTCAGTTGTGTTCATAGCAGATATTGGTGTTGTGACATTACCTTCGACATCTCATATCTGATACCAAAATTGCAATTGACCTTCAACCTGTCGAATTTATTTTATACAATAAAGTTTAATGCAGAACTCTAATTTTCGATCCCAAACACACATAATAGTCTAGAACATTTATCTTATACATTAAACAGTAACCATAACATGTTGATTCATCAATCCAACAAATTTACGCAACAACTTTCATGATTTAACATTATGCCTAAAGCTTCTAAACTCAACAATGGAGGATATATCAACATAGAACATCACAACATAATCCACCTAATAATTGACACAAATTTCATCATGAAAAACAAAATATAACATCAATTAATCACCAATTTTCATATTCTCATATGACCACAACAAAGTATATTCATAATCACACAAAACTTATTAGAGGTTAAGGACACCTCACTCTACCCCTCATACATATACCCATTGGATAAGTAGTTCGCATCCTTACCTTATTTCCTAGCAAAAAATCTGAATTTGAACTGGTTTGAATATGTTCTCCCTTCAACCTCTAGCATCCCATTTGTCTTCCAGATGGTTCCAAATATGACTTTATGGCATGACCGTTTAGGTCACCTTGATTCAACAATGATGCGTAAAATAGTTGAAAGTACATATGGTCATCCATTCAAAAGTTTCAAACTTACAAAAGAATACAGACTATGTGAAGCTTGCTCTCTTGACAAACTAATAACAAAGCATTCACCAGGAAAGATTCAGACATAATCACCTACATTTCTTGAAAGAATTCAAGGTGATATATGTGGACCTATTCATCCACCGTCAGGACCATTCAATTACTTTATGGTATTAATTGATGCATCTAGTAGATGGTCGTATGTATGTTTACTGTCAAGTCGTGATATGGCTTTTGCAAAACTTCTTTCATAAATAATTAAGCTAAGAGATCAAATTCCTGATTATACTATAAAGAAAATCAGACTTGACAATGCTGGTAAATTTACATCTGAATCATTTCATAATTATTGCATGTCAATCAAAATTATTGTTGAACCATGTGCATACACAAAATGATTTAGTTGAGTCATTAATAAAACATCTTTAATATATTTCTAGACCATTAATAATGAGAACTAACTACCAATTACTGTTTGGGGTCATGCAATTTTACATGCTGCAACACTCATACATTTAAGGTCAAATGTTGATCATAAACAATACCCCTTATCAACTTACAATTGGTAAGGAACCTAATATTTCACATTTAAAGATTTTTGGTTGTGCAGTATATGTCCCAATAGCTCCACCACAAATAATTAAGATGGGACCTCAAAGAAGATTGGGAATATACGCCGGGTATGAATCACTATCTATTATTAGATATCTTGAACCTCTAACGGGTGATGTTTTTCAGGCAAGATTTGTTGATTGTCATTTTGACGAAACAAAATTTTCATCATTAGGGGGAGAAAACAAACAATCAGAAAATGAAATATCATGGTATGTACCACATTTATTACATTTGGACCCATATAAGAAATCATGGGGAAAAAATGTAAAGAAAATTGTGCACTTACAAAATTTGGCAGATCAACTGCCAGATTCATTTACTGATTTGAAAAGAGTCACAAAGTCACATGTACCAATTTTAAATGTCCCAACTCGCATTGAGATTTTGAAACAAGTGATGTAGCAAGTACATCTAACCCACACTTGAAGTGTGGCCGAACTATGGGATCCAAAGACAAAAATTCTCGAAAAGGAAAGGAAGTCAGAAAGGTGAATTTGATTGAAAGTGATCTTGAAAAGACACTAGATAATAATAAATTCATGGTTGAAAAGCATGCTCTCGAAGAAGAATAAGATGATGATATTGGGGTCATTGATAATGAAATTAAAAACAAGAATGATCTTGACATTTCAATTAATTACGTTAATACAAGAAATTTGTTGAACCGAAAAGGTAAGAATATTGAAGAGATATTTTCATTCTCATTTGCATGTTAAGTTATGAATAAAAATGATAATCCCGAACCCCGAACTATGAATGAATGTCAAAATAGACATGACTGGAAAAATTGGAAGGATGTTATAGACACTGAGTTAAATTCTTTTAATAATAGAAAAGTATTTGGACCTATCGTGGCTATACCTAAAGGTGTGAAACTTGTTGGGTATAAGTGGATTTTTGTGAGAAAACAAAATGAGAAAAAACGAGATTGTCAAATACAAAGCTCGCCTTGTTGTACAAGATTTTTACCAAAGACCAGTGATTAATTATGAGGTAACATGTTCTCATGTTATGGATGTCATTAATTTTTGTTATTTAATTGGTTTAACAATATTTAATAATCTTGATATTCATCTTATGGATATTGTTATTACTTATTTGTATGGATCACTTGATAATGATATATACATGAAAATCCCAGAAGGGTTTAAAAGGTACGATACATCAAAGCTGAAAAAAATGTATGCGATTAAGTTGGAAAGATGATTGTATGGGCTAAAGCAATCAGGACACATGTGGTATAATAAACTAAGTGAATATTTGCTTAAATAAGGATATGATAATAATCCTAGTTGCCCTTGTGTTTTTATAAGAAAAACAATAATCGATTTTGGAATAATTGATGTTTATGTTGTCGATTTAAATATCATTGAGACTAATAAAGAAATCAAAAAAGTGGGAAATCATTTAAAGGAAGAAATTGAAATGAAAGATCTAGGAAAAACTAGATTTTTCCTTGGTTTACAGATTAGGTATACTAAAAATGGTATATTGGTTCATCAATAATATCATACAGAAAGGATATTGAAAAGATTCAACATGGACAAGGCAAACCTATTGAGTAGTCCAATGATGAGTAGAACACTTAACATTAAAAATGACCCTTTTAGGCCTAAGAAAAGTAATAAAGAGGATCTTAGTCCAGAAGTGTCATACCTCAGTGCCATTGGGGCACTCGTGTACCTTTCTAACTATACAAGAGCTGATATATTGTTTGCAGTAAATTTACGAGCAAGATTCAGTACTTGTCCTACAAAGAGACATTGGGAAAGGAATAAAACATATATTTCGATATCTCAGAGGTACATTTGAGCTTATTTGTTTTATTTTAACAATACAAAACCAATTTTGTCGGGTTATGTAGATGCAGGATATTTGTCAGATCCACATAATGCTAAATCATATACTGGATATGTGTTTACGTGTGATGGCACTAGAAATAATGGAGATCCCAAAAGCAAACACTTGTAGCAACTTCTTCAAATCACGCTGAAGTAATTGCCCTTCATGAAGCAAGTAAAGAGTCTAGATGGTTAAGATCAGTGAATTAACATATCCAAGGAGCATATGGTTTAACAATAGATAAAATCTCAACAATTTTATATGAAGACAATGTTGCATGTGTTATCCAAATGAAATAAGGTTACATCAAAACTGATAGGACCAAACACATCCCTCCAAAGTTCTTCTCATTCACACAAGAACTCAAAAGAAACAAAGAGGTTGATATTCAATACATTCGTTCGAGTAATAATGTGACAAGTCTCTTTACAAAGGCATTTCCCACATCAGTTTTCAGAAAGCACTAACAAAATATTATAATACATCACTTTCGAGATCTTTCAAGAAGAACTAAATATGTTATATTGAGGGGGAGCATAATGTTGTACTCTTTTTCTCTTATTAAGGTTTTTATTCCAATGGGTTTTTCCTAATAAGGTTTTTAACTAGGCAACGGATGTTCCCAACAAGACTTCAACGGAACACCATTACAGATATTTCAAATGGGAAAGTGTTATAATAATAAGAAATTATTATTAATAATAATAAATTATTATTATTACTATATAAAATATATGTGAATAGTAAATATCTTCTATCTATGAAGATTTTCAAACATAGCACAGTTATATGTATTATTACATGTACTCAATAGTTGTAACCCAAGTAGTATAATTGTAACCCAAGTAGTATAAATAGCATACATTGGGGTCATGTAAAAACGCAACAATTCTCTCAGAGAAATAAATTAGTCCCACACTCTCTTCTGCATCTCTATTTTTCATAGTTTGGTTAAAATATTTGATTTTTCTCAACAAAAACTATATAATATCTACTTAATATAAATTTAAGGTTGTCATGATGACAACCCTAGACAAAAACCCTAGTCTCATGCTGATGTGGCAATCTCACATAGCTTCTCAATCTAAACCAAATTTTCTAAAGTTTGTTTTTAATATTTTATTTTATATAATTATATATTTATTTTAAATATAACTCTCAAATAAATTTTTCTTTATAGCATTCTATATTTATTTTAAATATAACTCTGAAATAAATTTTGCTTAAAAAACAGTCAAATAAATAAGTCATTAATTTTTTTAAAATATTTTACTACATTTGTAACTCATATTACCATTAAATATTATCAACTCTTAAACTATTTTTTCTATTTTATAAATTAGTAGTCACTTATTTTAAAATAATAATTTATAATTAAATAAAATTAAAAAAATAGACTCTACAAAAAAACTATATGATAGAAAAATAGACTCTACAAAAAAAAATTATATGATATAAAATAGACTTTACAAAAAAAATTATATGATATAAATATGCTCAATTTTTGTTTTATATTATGATATTTTTTAACAAATGAGGGCCAAAGCCCAAAAATAAAAACCTTAGAGGTATGTAATCCTAGATAGTCATCCTTCAAAAAGGTCTTCAAAACATTAGGAGCTCTATCATAGATGAAAAATTTGGTATGAGAACAATCAAAATATTTGCTAGCACAAAATTATAAATGATATAAAACAAAAATTGAGCATATTTATTTGATTTGAAATAAATGAATTATATATATAGCAAATATATACAATTGTGTGGTTGAGAAAAAATTTATTGTAGTTGTGTTTTTCAAATTCTTAAAATTGACGTTATATATAAATATCATTATTATGTGATTGAAAGTTACATATATTATATGATAATTATACTGTAATAAATGGTGGAATTTGATTGAAAAGAAAAACCGTTTTTCCACTTAACACGCATAATTATTTTGATAAGATTATGAGGACTATAAAATCAAAGAAAAACTGTCTGAAACAACGTGTTAATTTCTTTCCTCTCAATACAATACACTATATACATTTTGCTCAAATTTATCTCCTTCCGTTGGTTAAAAGTTGATAGTAAATATTGATCTCGACGTGGATACACGAAGAATCTTTATAAATTTGAAGAAATTATCATGATCCAAAAATTGATTAAGGGGTACATTTTTGTATACTATTTGATAATTTGAATATAACTAAACGAATATGTAATTTGAACAATTTACTTAAAAAAAAGTTTGGGTAGGTTAGTCATCCTACTATTTAACTTTATATTTAATTTTTTTATATACAAAATATATTACAATTTTTCTATAATATATGTTTGTGTTTTTTTCCGTATAATCGTGAGACTAATTTAAAAATATTTTATAATGTGACATTTATATATTGATTAAACATATTTTAAAGGTGTGCAGATGAAATTGTGGTTCGTGGAAAGAATTTGGAATGAAGACAAATTTTTTTTATGGATTGTACTAGATAGAAAATCATGATTGCTTATAATAAAAAAATTGTTGTTAATTAAATTTATACAATTAAAATGTATTGTATAATATTCATTTTATGGATATATTTAAAGAATTAATTATAATTATTAAAATTGATGTTAACAAAATATTAGTTTAGTTAGTAAATTATATATGTATTTTCTTATAATTAATCTATAATACTAACTTTGAACTAATTTTTTTTCATATTACTTAATATTTTTCTTAACTATGATCATTTCATTTCTTTAAAAATAAACTATAACCAATTACTTATAAATTCTATTAATAAAAAAAATCAGTACAACTTTTATTGAGTGCTATTCTACCAAAAATTATTATTCGCATGTTTGTCTTAAAAATGTTCTGGATCTCTTCCATTTTATCAATAAACTTTTAGGTGTTATTTTTTTATTTCTTAATGTCAAAGTAAAATAGTTAATTTTTAAGTAGTTAAGGATTATATATTTAACTATGTTATAATTTTTTAAGTGATATTTGTATACAGTGTTATAAAAAATTATATTTGTGTTATTTTTTAAATATAATAATATCCAATATATTGTTACTATAAGAAAAAATATTATTTTCCCTTAAATATATTCTTATATTTGGACTAAATCAATTGATTTTGATTGAGTTTAAGGTCATATCAATATGTAATGTTATTATATTTTTCATATTACTTATGTTATTTCTAATAATGACCATTCATTTTTTAAGAAACAAGCAAAGATATCAATATATTAATTGTATCAATTAAATTTAAAATTAATAAATTAATCAGTTTCAATTTTTATTGAGTGTTATACAAAATAATATTGGTGTATTTTTATTGCGTATTATACAAAATAATAAATTAATCTGTCACTATAAGTCAACTGACCGTAGGTAAAGGTCAAATTGTAAATCCCTGACGGCCGCTCTGCCCGTGCACTATACTGCACGACTAGCAACGGGGTTTTTTGTGTTGGTCAAAGTTTTGCTGACGGAAATACAGCTTTATCTACAGTTCCAACAGCCTGTCACTATATCTTAGAAAAAAGTTATTTCTTTTAGCTACAATAATTAACCGTAGATAAAGATGTATCCTGAGAATTTTTTTTTCCAAATCTACTCATTAATTTATGATTGTCTCAATTATAAATAACATTTTAATTAGTAGCATTCAAGACATAATTGACAATATAAATTTTTTATTAATATAAAATTATAAATAAATTATAATTACAAAGTAATCAAGCATATTCTATAGATTTTTTGAAATAAAGTGGAAAAATATTATCATATAACAATGCTTATCAATTACTCCTTTAAATGATTTTTTTTTGATAAAATAATATATTTAGCATATGAGCTACAACTCGTGAGAAAGTAAACATGATAGAGCATAACCATTTCAAGCTCGTCCTTCAATATTAACTTAAAATATCTGCAACATAAGGTAATATTTCATCAAAATTTATGTCATATTTTTTTTAAAGTAAGATCGTACTAATTATGATAAATCATGCACATTTTATTTCTTACGAATTCGAAGAAATTAGGGCGTACCTCAGACATCACGACCCATGGATTTGCTCCCATTCCTATTAAAATGATCCTATGTAGACCTAATATCGCCATAGAATGAGTAAATGTCACATGGAGAATGAGTTCATGTTTCTGAGAATGAGATTCTTAAAACGATAAAAACATCAACAAAGAAACGGTAGTAGCCACGAGTATATCGGGTACATCAATAGCTAGTGACTTAAAACAAGGAATCAATCTCAAATGGCATCATTATGTCAATTAATACAAAACATTAATTTATAAGATTCAAGGATTCACATGGTTAGTTTGATCAATCAGCACCACAACTCATTCCAATATAATTTATAAGATTCAAAGATTGGTCAATTACATAACTTTGGTATGCATGTAAGTTGTAACACTATTGTGTTACTATGGTTTGTGATGCCTTAAAAGTTAGCTCAAAACATTCAACTTATAGCATAAGCGCTTATTATGATAAGCTATTTTAAAAGTTATTTCTATAAAATACGATTAACATATTTGTGTATAAACTCTAAGTTATTTTCATAAACTATCTTGGACTTTGAGAGCTTATGAAAAAATTGGTGCAAAAAGGAACCAGTGAGTATTGAGTCTAAAAATGAAGAATTACTGAAGTGCCTTTGGTTGAGAAAAACTGTTTGTAATCTGCCAATTTCAAATCCCCAACAAGAACACGCTTATGCGGACGAGGTGCACCAGAAATGGGGAGAAGCGAATGAATGTTATTCTTTGTCTTCCCTACTTCGGCATCAGCCCAAGCTATTTCGTATTCTCCTACCTGTAGTTGAATTTATATTTATTATCGTTCAACATCAAAAATTCCCTATCTAATGAGATAAAGTTCGGGGGTTGTTACTGTTATTCAACAAAATCCCTCTGCCAAGAATTTTCAGCAAAAGATGAGAGAAAAAGCTGACTTTCAGAGAGGAAAAAATCTAGCTAACTTTCTGCCACTTCATACTATGAACTCTGGCATCATGATGAAAGGCCTAAACCTCTTTTACATAAATAATATCAAATAGTAGCTTCAACCTTAAACACTACTTCATCCCCTATTTGTGTTCCAACTGAAACCCAAGCAGTAGCTTGAAATCCATCCTGCAAATCAGAATCATCATAAGGATTTATAATAAAGTATCATGTTATTGTGTAGTCATCAGTTACACTTGTTCTGTTGTTATTTTTATCAAAGTTGTGTTGTCATAAATTTTATTTCCATCAGTTATCTCATTCTTATTCAAAAAATAATATCATTTTTATAACAATTGAATCTTGATCCTATTCAACTAGAACATTTCATTGTCAATTGGTAATTTAAACATCAATCATCGTGAAAACAATAGTCTACTCGGTATTGCTACTTGTATGACTGAATTCTCGGTCAATAGTTCATTGACACAACTAATTTTAAACAGATACCTATTATACAACCCTACCTGATAGCTAGTTAGTTAAGGAGTTTTTCAATGAAAGAAGATAAGTTATAAATAATGAGAGTGAGTAGAAGATTGTTGAGCCATCATGAATATAGTTGGAAAGGAAACTAAGAAACAGATGCTCTAGATCTCTAGATTACATAGATATGGGTTTATGTACTTGTTTGTATTTTGTTTTTTAGTATTCACTATCTCAGTACCCCACTGATATAAGGATTTTTTTCCATCAGTCAATTATATTATGTCAAGATTTTGAACCAGTGTTTATCACTAGCTTGTCTAGATGTCTTGTATACTGCTAGCATGCCTTAGAAGGAAAACTAACGGATGGTGTGCCCTGTGAAAAACATTATATAATAGGAACCATTAGGTGCTTACCTCAACCAAAAAAAGAGCTGCAATCTGATTTTTCAAAATTTTAAGTACCAATGCACGGTATCTTCTCTCTTTTGATTGTTTTCGTAAATATTCTAATATCCAATAACGGAGACTACGGTTTCAAAGCTTCCTCGCTACTCTAAATTTCTCATTTCCATTGGTTGTTATCCCAGAGGTAAAGGGTAATGACTCACCTCTAAGAAATGCCTTTAGCTGAAGAGGAGGAGGCATATATAAGGTTTATAAAGTTTCAATAAATTAAAGATGATATGGAAAAGAAAATAATATACCAAAGAGGAAGAAACCTGGATTAGTAATTGATCCATCCTCCTCTTCCTCCTGTACAATTTCATAACACAGACAAATATAAGGGTCACTTTTTTTGTAAATCCATGAGAGAACACATTACATCAGCCAAACAAAAGGCGAAAGTAATGGAAATGAAACAAACTTCTATATCCACTAACGTTGAACTATAGCAAAATGTGTACAACAAGTTAAATTTAGCAGGAAGAAAACAATAATATAAATTCAAACAATCTCAGTCAAAATCAACCACTACATACAATAGGAAAATGTTTTGTTCTTATTTTAATTTTTAAACATGAAGGTATTTGATCGTACCTGATCAGAAGGATCGTCGATGGCCCAGTTGTTGCGGTTGGAGAGAGATGGGGGGTACCTACAAGACACTTTGATGCCAAAGTAAGGAAGGGAAAGAGGAGAGAGCAAGTAAAGAGTGAATAGAGAATAGAATAGAATCCCTGATCCTCTCGAATGAGAGGGTATTTATAACCCCTAGCATTGGGCCAAGGTCCAATTATTGGGTTGTTTAAGGAGTCCAGTATGTGGGCTCCTCCCTAGTTTGTCGCTCCTAGATGCAAGGGAGGTTAACCCATTATTCTCGGAGGGCATGGTGACAGTTTAAGTAACTGTTGGCCATGTGGCCCTAACACGCACGTGGGGACTTCCCTAGCGGTTATGGGAAGATGGGACTTCGGATCCTTATGCCCATTGGGTTGGGCCTTAATAGTAGTGGGCCAGGTGTTGGCCCAGTCCAGAACAGGAGCCCCCCAAGTTATTATTCTCGAAGAGAGCGATGACTTTAAGTCAATTTTTCCGTCCGTCGGGAGGATTTCGTCTGTCGAGGAAAAAAGGTTTTCCCACGGCATGGTGCATGGTTGAGTTGTACCGACGAGCAGATTGTCACGAGCACGAAATTGCCTTTGCTTCCAGTGGGCATTACATATCTCGGGGAACTGGCCGTGAACGAGGTGTCATTATGCATGGGCTCGTTTACATGTCATCCTAGGGATGACACATGTCGTCCTTCGTACCACGTGTCCCGTTTGGGGAGGTGTGAGAGGTTCCATAGGGCGTGACTCTTGGCCTACCTAGGGAAGCTTGGTTATAAAAGGCAAATTAGGATTTCATTTAACTTATTTTTCATCCAATTCGTCAATTTGAATCTGAATTCTCTGCGTGAGGCTCCAAGAATCTCCAAAAAAAAATCAAAGATGTCCAACGATCCTAACAATGCACGTAAGCGTCCTTCAAATTCTTCGTATTTTTTTCTATAGATTTGGATTTTGGGATGAATATGCCAGGGAGATTTATGAGCGTCACGGGGACGGTCATGAATCTCTCGAGGAGATATAAGAATCCCGCGGGGGTAACCATGAATCTCTCGAGGCAATGTATGAGTGTTCAGGGCATTTTCTTAAATATCTGGAGGGATTTTTTGAAGATAGTGGGGATTTTCATGATGATCTTGAAAAGATTTATGAATGTTTCGGACAGATTAATGGATTCCACGGTGAAGGTGACCCACGAGGTGGATATTCGTTTCGGGCAGTTTGATCGACTTTGTGGGTTAAATGGTTGAGTCGCGGGCAATCCCGTGTGGCGTTTGTTACGCCGAGCATCTCGCCCTTTCACCTGAATTGTGGTGGAAGGGTGGATTTGATGACGTCAAATTCACTTTTCTTTTGCTGCTTTTCAGGTACCGGGGCCCAACCAGTCGAGGATCCACCTGGAGAAAGATCGATCAGTCGTCGACTTGTTCATCGAGCCGCTAACTTCTCGTGGATTGCGCCAGAGCTGCGAGACTTTAAATCTGAATTTGCTACTAACCCCTCCCCGGCTTTTAACGTGATCGAGGACTTGGATGATGGTATGGATCATTCATGGGTGGTCCAGATTCCTAGCGAGTCGAGAAGGTTATGTTCGGCCTACGCATCAACGTGGTTCCCCATGTATGAATTCTCCTTCCGAGAGGTGGGGATATGTATGCTCTTCACCAGCTTCCAAGACGGGGTCTTTAAAAGGCTAGACATGGCCCCCTCGCAACTTTATCCTAATGCCCTGGCTTTCATGAGGATCTTAGAACTTGTCTATCGATATCTCGACATTGGGGCCACTCCGCCCCTCTTCTTCCAGATTTTCCATCTTCAGCGGCAGATGGTCGGCGATCTGTATGCTTGGGTGTCGTTAAAATAGTTTGGAAAGTTGTTCTGACCGTATCTTGAGTTTGTCCGAGATTTCAAGGGGTGTTTCTATGTTGTGAAACCCCTCACTAGGGAGGTCGAGGATACACTCTTTGTTAGGTATGTGGAGGTCGACGAGCAGGGAAAAAAGGTCGAGAGGTTGAAGGCGCGGTTCCCGTTGGAGTGGGAGAAAGAACATTACAACCGGGGAGCTGATTTCTACTCCGTAAGACATGAGAAATTAGACATGCAGGATCAGCTCTCGTACGAAAAGCTGGCGAATTATGTTAAACATTTTCTCCCGTCCATCTGCGTGGATCGGGAGGGAAATGTCCTCCTGGATGATCGCGAGGAGATTGAAATTTCTCGTCGTTATATTAATACTAAGGCCTTGCTCGACTGTCCATCGGATAGGGACGCGATGGAACTCCTAGTTAATTTCCCCGCAGACCTTCGGCGGGCGTCGTTATTCTGATTATGCTTTAGTTTTATAACTTGCCTTTTTGTTTGCAACTCGAATGGCGGCTTTAGAGGAGCGCATGCTGAAGTTGAGGCAAAACGTTGTCAGTGGTCTAGCCAAAGATCGTGTCTCTGAATTGCAAGAGCAGGCGAATAAAGACGGCTAAGTGGGCCCCTCCCCGTGTCTTCTCCGGCGGTCCACAAGAGGAGGCAGGGGCGCTTGAGCAAGGCATTCTGGGGACGTTGGTTGCTGCTGGGGAGATCTTCGTGATGCCCCTTGCTATGGGAACTGACATATTTTTGATAGTGTTAATTCCCTAGGGTGCATGAGGCTGAAATGGAATCCATCCTCTAGGTTGACAAAAAGACTCAGAAGCAAGACCTCAACACCGATGTCGCTGCTGTTATGAGGGTGCTTGAGACTGTGTTGACGTTGAACGATGATATCGCCTCTTCCAAAGCTACTCTCAACCAGGCTCGTGCCAGGATATATGAGTTAGATACCCAGAACAACGAATACCATAATGAAGTTATGAAGCTTCGGGACAACACGATAGACATGTTCAACTGGCCAAGTAACACGATAGACGCGTTTGGTAAAAAGCACTTTCGCATTAGAGGCATTTTGTTAGAATCGTATTTAGAAAAAAACACTTTTGCGTTGGAGATCATCTTTGATAATCGCGTTTGAATAAAAATGCTCATTTAGAAAAGCGCTTATGTGAGAATTCTTGACATTTTGCACTCTAAAAGCACGAGAAAGAGAAAAATCTGAGTGTAAAAGAAATGTGAAATATAATATAATAATAATAATAATAATAATAATAATAATAATAATAATAATAATAATAATAATAATAATAATAATAATAATAATAATAATAATAATAATAATAATAATAATAATAATAATAATAATAATAATAATAATAATAATAATAATAATAATAATAATAATAATAATAATAATAATAATAATAATAATAATAATAATAATAATAATAATAATAATAATAATAATAATAATAATAATAATAATAATAATAATAATAATAATAATAATAATAATAATAATAATAATAATAATAATAATAATAATAATAATAATAATAATAATAATAATAATAATAATAATAATAATAATAATAATAATAATAATAATAATAATAATAATAATAATAATAATAATAATAATAATAATAATAATAATAATAATAATAATAATAATAATAATAATAATAATAATAATAATAATAATAATAATAATAATAATAATAATAATAATAATAATAATAATAATAATAATAATAATAATAATAATAATAATAATAATAATAATAATAATAATAATAATAATAATAATAATAATAATAATAATAATAATAATAATAATAATAATAATAATAATAATAATAATAATAATAATAATAATAATAATAATAATAATAATAATAATAATAATAATAATAATAATAATAATAATAATAATAATAATAATAATAATAATAATAATAATAATAATAATAATAATAATAATAATAATAATAATAATAATAATAATAATAATAATAATAATAATAATAATAATAATAATAATAATAATAATAATAATAATAATAATAATAATTCAAAAGATAAGTTAAGTAAATAAAACTAAAATAAGAATTAGTGATGGTTTTTGCTGTCCGAGCTAAAACATAACAAATGACAGTGGCTATAGGGTAATTTTCTTGTAGTGTTTCTCTTTTAATGGAAGAAAACTACTTTTCAATTTAAATTTATAAATACATAGTAGGTAAGGACACACAACTATTAAATATATATCTAAATAAATATTTAACAACAACAGATCAAAAGAAGAAAAAATATAATAAATACAAAACATAAAAAAAGACGGTGTATATGTTATCTTTTTTTTTAATTTAAATTGTAAATGATATTCATGTAAAATAAATTTAATTTATTTTCTTAATTTTTTAAATTATTAATTAAACAATAAAATAATATTTAAAGTGTTGACTAATCTTATCTTATAAGTATTATATGAATCCATTGTAAATAAAAAAATTGTAATTCAAATTATTATTAATATGGATTCTAATAAATATAAACATATAAAATACAAAATGCTATAAAAATGTCTTACATAAATAATTTTATAAACAACTATAATATATAATTTAATTATTTAGAACTTTATGGAATTGACAAAAAAAAATATTAATAATTTTTGTAAAATTTACAGTTTAAATCATCAAATACTGCCATTTTAAAAAAAAAATATTTTTAATATATATTATAATTTAATTGAAATTACATAACTATAAAATATATTTATTTATTGAATTATACTTATTAAAATTAATATAATTGCAAACAAAATCTAAATACCTTCAAGAAATTTTGTATGTAAATAAAAACCATATATCAATTATTATTACAAAATATAATTTAATTTGTGCGAAGCACGTGGATAAGAGATCTAGTGGTAATGTAGTTGTACGAAAAAATTTTGAACTTTGAAATCAAGGGTTCGATCCTTATCATCAATACCAAGTTCATGTTTTTAATTTTTTTATTTCAACGTTAAATATGAGATTTGATCGTTCGACCGCTCTTCTAAAAATATCACCATTAGTGAAAAAAGAACTTCAACTAAAAACAAATTTTTACCAAACAATCAATTTATTATGTGGATTGAAATTGATTGAATAAACCTTAAAAAAGTAAGCTAGCACCCTCACAAAGCCCTTATTGAATATTCACATTAGCATAAAGAAGTGAATTTCTTAACTCATCTCATAAGAGTGGGGTGCACCCCGTGAAAATCTCAAAATACCTTTCTCAAAATCAGAAGTTTATTTCCGATTAACACTCCATTTTGATCAAAACAGTCAAAATGTGATGGCACCATTGAATCAGTAAAAAACAGTACCGGAGGTTAACTTCCAGTATAGTACCAGAGGTATAACTCCGGTCACAGAAGCGGGAACATTGAATTACATGCCACTTGGATATTTTGTATGTTACCGGAAGTTTATTTCCGGTTTTGTCACGAATGTTGATTGCTATAAGCAGCAACCATGGTGATCACCACCATTCTTCACTTTCTCCTTCAACCCTCTCCATTGTCAATCCGTTTTCCACTCCAAATCCATACTTTTTGGTTCATCGTATTAGAAAAAACTCAACAAAGAAGAATTTCAGGTAAACATCATCCCGGTTATCCCTCATTCTTTGCATTAATCTATAACTTGTTGCAGAAAATAAGGTTACGTACAAACTGGAAGTTTATTTCCGGTTAGTAGTTGAACTTAACCGGAAGTTTATTTCTGGTTTTTTCTCTATTTTATAATTGTGCAGCATTTTCCACTGTTTTGTCTCTGTGTTGTGTATTTATGATTTGTATTATGTTACATAGGTATGGTGCACCCCGATGACATTCCTAAGCCCGATGACACCGTAGTTGTATCGCCGATCGTTGTTGTTCCCCGCGTAATTAAGGTATGATATGTTACAGTGGATTCGTTTAGAGGCAACAGGGTTAAGATTTGGTACCGTAATAGCAAGGTCTGATTTCAACACTAATAGAAGAAATGCCTTTATTATTTTGACTTGCAAAAGGAGCGGAAAATATGTGGCTTGCATTCAAAATTTGAAACGTGAGGAAACCGATACAAGAAAATGTGAGTGTCCGTTTAGGTTGCATGGTTATCTCATGGCCAACAATAAGTGGAAGTTTAATGTGATTAGCGGAGAACACAATCATGATTTAACTCCAAAATTGGTCGGTCATCCAATAGCATGTCGGCTACTTTCGAATGAGAAAATTTGTGTTTCCGACATGACTTTGAATCTGGTACCTCCCAAAAACATTCTTGCAACCTTGAAGCGCAAAAGACCAACGAGCACCTCTAATATCAAACAAGTGTACAACAAGCGCTATCAAACGAAGTTGGCCATTCGGGAGGATCGAACCGAAATGCAACACCTTTTGAAAATTCTTGATGACAATAATTACGTTTGTAGGCACCGACGGGGTGATGATGGGGAAACTGTTAGAGACATTTATTGGACTCATCCTGGTTCCATTAAATTGTTCAACACGTTTCCTACCGTGCTCGTAATGGATTCGACGTACAAAACCAACAAGTACAGACTTCTGTTGTTGGAAATTGTTGGTGTTACATCGGCCGAGAAGACATACTCAGTTGGTTTTGAATTTCTCAAATGCGAAAAAGAAGACAACTTTCAGTGGGCATTAGAGGTGTGTAGGTCCATGTTGAAGGACCAATAGGATATGCTAAAGGTAATTATCATCGACCATGATATGACTTTAATGAATGTCGTTGCAACCGTATTTCCGACTTCTTCCGCATTACTTTATAGGTACCATATTATAAAAAACTGTGAGAAGTCGGGTTAAACCTGTTGTGGGGTCGAAACAGGTAGCGGGTGAAGATGGAAAGTAGGTAAACTTTGGTGTTATTGTGGATAAAATTATGGCTTCATGGAATTCTATTATTAATGCATCTACAAAAGATATGTATACTGATGCTGCTTTACAATTACGAGTTATTTGTGAGAAATATCTAAATCTGTTGAAATATATGGAGAGCACAATACTTGATCAGGTGAAGGAGAAATTTATTTGTGCATGGACTGATCATGTTATGCACCTCGGACATACAACATTAAACCGAGTTGAATCTGCGCATGCTTGTTGATAAGTGTCAAAATGTAGTTATTTTGTATATACATTTTGTGGCACTTATTTGTTCTTGTTTATTAATAATTATTGAATAACCCCTTTTTGTTGTAAATACGCTTTATTGTATTTTGTGTATATAGTGTACCATTTAATAGTTTTGTATCTATTTTTGTAGGTATTTGTTGCATATTTGGAGCATGGAGAAATAAAGTGTCAAAGACACGGCTCCAAAGACGCAATTTTGGCCAGAAAAACAACAACTTTCGCGCTTAGCACGGTTTTGAGCGCGCTTAGCGCGGTAAGACAATTTAAGTAATAAAGTAGATCACACTTAGCACGTCTAGCGCGCTTAGCCCGATCTGCGGGATTTTGTTTTATAAATTCATTTCAAAACAGATTTCTAGGTTATGGTTTTGGGGTGGACTTTGATCCCCATTTCCATCAACCTTTATTTTTGGAAGATTAGCTTAGAAAATAACATTCGGGCTTGCTCATGGATGATTGGAGGTGGATTACTCTTCGATAGGCGTTGACAAACCAATGTAAATGAGTGTTTTATCTCTTATCTTCTCTTTGTATTTCTCTATTTGTTGGGTTTATATGTATATTTACCTTGAACTCATGTATATTTGTCACCCTTGGCGTTGTATAAATTTTGCTTTACGAATCTGTGTTGGTGATTGTCTTAGACTTTTACTTTATGTTAGGAATTTGAGCTTTACTAGATATAGAATGCTTAGATTCTTACCTAGGATGATTACCTGTTAGTTTTTGAATGCTAGAAATGGGTTTAAAGTTGACATTTACTTAGAGTATCTGATCTTAATGCCTCTGTATTGGTTGTTTCGAGCTAAAGATAGTCGTTACGAGTGGCACGGTTGACTTATGTGTTGTTGAGGTAGGCCAGACATGGCTACCGAGGTGATTGCAATAGGATTCTCAATTTGGGTTAGAAATGATTTAGGTTGTGAGAGGTATGTGATGACACGGACGAGTATCGTAGGCTGAGTATAATTGGACGATAGATTTAAATCTGTGACAGATAGTGTGCATTTGTTCTGGACAAGCTGTCTATCCTTTATATTTTTTGTTCATTTACTTTTTGTCTTTTATTTTCAACTCATTTAATCTCAAACTCATTAACGATAGAATTGTCGAATAACGAACCAATAACCAATCTCTATGGGCACGATACAATATAGCCTAACTGGTATATATCACCCGGTAAAAATAAATACTTTACTTTTTTCTTGCCGCTTAAATACCGCAACAACAAAATGGCGTCGTTGTCGGGGATTGATTTTATTTTTTCTGTATTGCGATAATTCCATTGTTTTTGAGTTTTGTAATTAATGTATATGTTGTATAGACTTTGTATATGAATTTGTATATTGTTACTTGTACATGTTGTGTGTTTATATTCCATACTTGTGCATATTTGTGTTTTATTTGTTTTCACGCATTGTTGTGATTTGTGTGGTATCGTAAAGTTTGTTGTGTGAATGATAAGACACTTTCTTTAGGTTTGCGCGGTGTGACAATACCATGGCATGACGAGAGGAGGTTACTAGAGCTCGCATAATAAAGGAGGTAAGTTTACGACGTAAACCAAGCATGCTTGGATTGATCATGGTATGCACCTCGGACATACAACATTAAACCAAGTTGAATTTGCGCATGCTTGTTGATAAGTGTCAAAATGTAGTTATTTTGTATATATGTTTTGTGCTACTTATTTGATCTTGTTTGTTAATAATCATTGAATAACCCCACTTTTTGTTGTAAATACGTTTTATTGTGTTTTGTGTACTTAGTGTACTGTTTGATAGTTTTGTATCTATTTTTGTAGGTATTTGTTGTGTATTTGGAGCATGGAGGAATAAAGTTTCGAAGACACGACTCCGAAGACGCGGCTAGTGCGATTTGCGTTATTTTGTTTTATAAATTCATTTCAAAACAAATTTTTAGGTTATGGTTTTGGTGTGGATTTTGATCTACATTTCCATCAACCTTTATTTTTGATAGATTAGCTTAGAAAACAACATTATGACTTGCTCATGGATGATTGGAGGTGGATTGCTCTTCGATAGGCATTGACAAACCGGTGTAACTGAGTGGTTTATCTCTTCTCTTTCTTTGTATTTCTCTATTTGTTGGGTTTGTATGTATATTTACCTTGAACTCATGTATATTAATTTGTCGCCCTTAGCATTGTATAAAGTTTGTTTTATGAATCTGTGTTGGTGATTGTCTTAGGTTTTTACTCTATGTTAGAGATTTGAGTTTTGCTAGATATAGATTGCTTAGATTCTTACTTAGGATGATTATCTGTTAGTTTTTGGATGCTAGCAATGGGTTTAGAGTTGACATTTACTTAGAGTATTTGATCTTAATGCCTCTGTGTTGGTTGTTTCGAGCTAGAGATAGTCGTTACGAGTGGCACGGTTGACTTATGTGTTGTTGAGGTAGGCCAGACATGGATACCGAGGTGATTGCATTAGGATTCTCAATTTGGGTTAGAAATGATTTAGGTTGTGAGAGGTATGTGATGACACAGACGAGTATCGTAGGCTGAGTATAACTGGACGATAGATTTAAGTCTGTGACAGATAGTGTGCGTTTGTTCTGGACAAGCTGTCTATCCTTTATACTTTTTGTTCATTTACTTTTTGTCTTTTATTTTCAACTCATTTAATCTCAAACTCATTAACGGTAGAATTGTCGAACGACGAATCAAAAAGTAAAGTATTTATTTTTATCGGGTGATATATACCGGTTAGGTTATATCGTATCGTGTCCACAGAAGCATCGGAGACATGGCCAGAAAATTTCATGGAAAGGATGCAAGAATACAACAAGTTGAGGGAAATAAATATAGAAACAAATAGGGAAAAGTCGAAACGGGTGGCACCGGTGGATTTATTCGGCGACACTTTGTTTGGCTCTTTCAAGTAGTATAGGTAGCATTGTAATGTTAACTTTATTTTGATAATTTATTATGATGTGGAAATATATTCATTTTTGTAATTTGACCATTTTCAAAAAAAATGAATATATGAGATTTTGAAGTTACATGTTGCTGTTTCAGTTTTGTTCTGGTTTTTCAGTCTCAGGCCATATACCGGAAGTTTACTTCCGGTTTTGGTCTTAAGTAGGAAACCATAATTTAACTTCCGGTTTTTTCACTAACACAAAGATAAGATTTCTATGGTCAATTTTTACATCCTTCCACTATAAAAATACCCCTCCTCTTATATTTTTTCCTACAACAACATAAAAAAATCAGAAATGGAGATGAAATTGAACATCGAATGGGTTGTTGGAGTTGTCCATTTTCCTGGAGATGAACCGTCTCGCGAATTCAAGATCACGATGTACACCCCTATTGAAGAGGTACGTGAAACTTTGCAGGAACTTGTTCCTTACGGGGACGGTCGAAAGGTAGAGAAGATCGAGTACCGCTCGCCATCAATCGACGATGAAGGGAATCTGCAGTTCATAAACCGTGAATTGAAGAACGACGACGATTTACGGGCTATGTGGTCGACTTATCGAAGTTTTCAGGAGAAAGTTCCAATCGAGCTAGATGCGACTTTATCAAGAACCGTCAATGACATTATGAGGATGCTGCAACGTCCCCCAGGCTATTGATTTGTAATGTTTGATTTATGTTTAACTTTTGGTTTGTATTTGCTACGTTTATGTAGCTCTATGTTAGACAATGAAATGAATTTTTCTAGATTTCTGTTATGAACGAAGTCGAAAATATAGTTACGGTTATGGTCTGAAAGTTAATTTCCAGTTTGTGACAAAATATATCACATGATGGTGCGCCTCAAAAAATATATTTCTAATTTGCAAGGACATTTCAAAGATTTTGCAAAGATGACTAAGAAGGACATGGGATGGACTAAGAAATCCACTAAAAAAAAGAAGAAGAAAAAAAAGGTCCGTATAATAATATAATCCACTTTACTATCTTGTCTTAATTCTAGAGTTGGCTTATGACATACACTAATATCAAATCAAGTTAGTTCAACAGCACACATTACACTTGTGGGCCTTTCAATCTCAAAGTACCGGTAGAAGCATTTAATTTCCAACATAATTTTCTTTGCTTATATATACGCAATTCCGCTAGAATATACCTACAGGTACAAAAAAGGAAACTTGGCACAATAAGAGTTTTTTCTGTGGTTAATTAATTCACTGCAATTCAGAATGGAAACCGTACTGAACGTGAAGGGACCAGGATTAGAAGATTGCAACAAAGATTTAGCACATACAAGTGTGGTTGGAAATGATGTTGTCACTGAAACTGAGCTCGACAAAATTCGTCTTGTGAGAGCCATTGTTGAAACACATGATCCATCTTCTAAGGTACTAATCTTATAACATGTTTCATATTTCATACGTATAAAGTATAGTCATCTGAATGATTATTTGATTGATTTGTGTTTTAGGTTTTAGTATATTATTACCTCCGTTCCTATATATAAGAGACAATTCAATTTTTAGATTCATTGAATAATCAATGTACCTAGTCTATAAATTGACCAAATACATTGATTATTCAATGAATTTAAAAAATGAATTGTCTCTTATATATAGGAACAGAAGTAGTATATTAATTAATAATACTCAAATTTCATACCTCTTGATAGTTTACTAATAATATTCCATTTGTGATGATGGTTGTTTTTTTTTTAATCTTCTATTATGAATATTCATTGTTTACTAATTCAAACAAAATGTCAAACAAAAGGTTTTTTTGTCTGCATATGAAGAAAAAAGAACACAGGAACGTAAAAAAATAATGCATACGTAATATTCAAGTTTTTGAATAGTGAATACTATTAATTTATTATGTCATCATACACTAGTATTCCTTGAACAGTATAATTTTACCTAGCAGATAAAAAAATAGTATAAGGATAACAATAAAGTTTTGAAGAATATTTTTATTTCATTTTGCATCACTCCAACTTTGTTTATTTATCAAAAATATAATTATCAATATTACAATTGTATTTTTGTTTCAAAATTGTTGCAATTTCTATTCAATATTATCAACATGTTTACCTTCTATATTACCAACGGGGACAGGAATCTTACTATAGCTGATAAATAAAAGAAAGAGGAATGTAACAATAAACTTTTCTTATTTAGTTAGAGTAAAAACGGATCAAATAATAAATATAAATTTTCATCAAAAGATGATAAATAAATTTATATTTAGTTTGGAACAATATAATTTTTTAATTGTACGCATAGAATTTTCAATTTTTATAAATAATATTTATATTTATATTTGAATTTTTACTGATGAAAAAACTTATTTTTGAATTCATGATAGGTAAGTGGCACCAAGAGAATTAATTGATCATTTATTTCCATAAATCAATATAATATATATATATATATATATATATATATATATATATATATATATATATATATATATAGTAATATCTTATAAAAAGATATGCTCATATTTGTGAGATAATTTTAATAAAAAATATTTATTTTGGTAGAAAAAATTAAAACTTTTTTGTTTTAACATTTTTTTTTTCATTTAGTCTTGTTTAATAATCATTTAACTTTTTTATATATTCATCTACTATGCTAATTCAATATTACAATTTGAATTCTGTTCATTTTAATTTAGGTGTTGTATATGATTTTTGTTGTTGATATGCGTGTATGTACAGTACTTGAGGTTAGTTTCATTTATTAGATAATTTTTTAGCAGTTGAGGCTTTGATTTTGTGCAAGGCAAGACTTCCACATTCTGAAGCTACTAACTTACAAGTTACACTGCAATAAAGAAAATTAATTGCAGAAAATACACCAAACAATTAAGACATAATGCTTCTAAATATGAAAACTAAAAATATGTTTACAGATGGACCCTCATTTTAATTATGTTTGCAGGAAGAAGATGATTTAATGATTAGAAGGTTTCTACGTGCTCGTGATTTAGACGTAGAAAAAGCTTCCACAATGTTCCTCAAATATTTGAAATGGAGACATTCATTTGCTCCAAATGGTTCAATATCTCTATCACAAGTTTCTAATGAAATTGCAGATGATAAGGTTTTTGTCCAAGGATGCGACAAGATCGGTCGTCCTATATTTGTTGTCTTTGGCGGAAAACATTTTCAAAAAAAAGATGGTCTAGAAGAATTCAAACGTAAGTTTTCTTATCAAGTAATTTAGCGATTAGACTCAGACACGCCTGAATAAACGTTGAACATATTTTTTATCCTTAAATTTTGTTAATATTTAAGATATATCTCAATGACAGACAATTTTCTATGTGATGTAGGGTTTGTAGTTTATATTCTTGATAAATTATGTGCAAGGTAATTACTTATTCCATTATTATATATCCGGTTTTTAAAACTGTGATTTCAGTTAGTAACATATGTCATTTTTTTATGTATCAGTATGGCTCATGGGCAAGAAAAATTTGTTGGAATAGCAGAACTCAAGGGATGGGGTTACTCCAATAGTGATGTTCGTGGATACATCAGTGCTCTCTCTATTTTGCAGGTATGTATGTTTTTAAGAAGATTGATTTGATCATTAAAAAAAGTAACTACGCACTTTGTTATTTGTTTGACTTCTATTTTTGTATATTTAATCAGAACTCATGATTGTTAATTTTTTGGATGAAGGATTACTACCCTGAAAGATTGGGGAAGTTTTTTATTCTCCATGCACCATATATTTTTATGAAAGTGTGGAAAATGATTTATCCATTCATTGACAACAAAACCAGGAAGAAGGTGATGTATTAAGTTAAAATTATATGTCGATGCATGTATTATAAAATATTTATAAAGTTGAATTGGGTCTCTTGCAGATAGTATTTGTGGAAAACAAAAAGGTGAAATCAACACTTCTAGAAGAAATAGACGAAGATCAGCTCCCTGAGATATACGGCGGAAAACTACAATTAGTCGCTATTCAGGATAGCTAATTAAACTGATCGATCAGCACTAATTAATTAAGAAGAGACCTTTTACTCGAGTAACTTATTGGGTAGTATATTATGTCATGTACAAATAAAAAAGATTGGATTCAGTGGTATAACCATACTAGCCATTGATGTGTAATCGATCATGGAATTCTTCTTTGCAAAGTCAGTTGATATGTTTATGTTATTTATGATAATGAGAATAAAATAGTGAAGTTCAATATTGTTTGTGATGAATTCCTACTTTCTACACTAGTTATTAATGGATCAGTATATCAGCTATAATTGAATGATGTTTGTAGCTTTTCCTTGATTTATATTCAAGTATGAAATAGAATATATGTAATGTAAAGAGAATGAGTTCTTCTGGTGTGGTAGTGTGAGTCTCTAATGTGTTGAAGTGGGATATACTTGTAAGGTTAACATTCTAACGCTCAAGTATCTAACTTCAAATAGGTATAACTTTACTAGACTGAATGAATAATTACATGTTTATGATGCATGACATAGCTTATACACATCGGTCAGTTAAAACCGTTTTTGCTTCACTCGACGTGAAGTCACTACTACAAAACGCGCAAACAACAATGTCCAGTTCACCATGGTTCTTTCCAATACTGTGGTGACATCTTTAAACCCAGGCACGAACATTTTACTTTTATATTTTTATTAAAAATTGTTAGCATCTAATAATGATTTCAGACATAACCGTAGTTATAGGTTCCAAACTTTCTTGGGTTCGAACCTTAGTGCCCTCACATATATTATTTATTTAACTTTAAGGCGTGTCTTTCAATTATATTTATTTTTATATAAAAAATAAAGGGTTACGACTGTGGTTCTTTAATTCACCCGTTGTGATACATTTATATATATCACCACAGTTGCTAGCGTCACCCGTTGTGAGTATTTTAATATGAGGAGGGATCAAATTACACTCGAAGAGTTACACCATGAGTTACACTCGCTCAAAAACGTTACATCGGATTAATATTTTTTTAAAATCGACCGTTGGATTGAAACATACTATCATATAGATCATACCTATAAAGTTTGAGACTAATCTATAATAATTTACTATGCGATCAAGATATCCAAATATTAACGTCAAAATGGACTTTCATATAACGTTAATTTTGGTGTAGTTCAATGACATAGTAGATCATTATAGATTAATCTCAAACTTTATAGGTATGATCTATATGATGGTATATTTCAATCCAACGGTTGATTTTAAAAAATATTAATCCGAAGTGACGTTTTTGAACGAGTGTAACTCATGGTGTAACTGTTCGGGTGTAATTTGATCCCTCCTCTTTTAATATATAAGCAAATTAACTCTTTCTCTTTCACAGTAGCGTTGTATCTTTCTCAACAAAACTCTAGAACCCATTTTTTCTCTTCATCATCATTAGCATTTGTATTCTACAGTATGACCGTCAATCTTGTTCTTCTTACATAAAGGTATTCTTTTTTCTTTATTTTCTCGTTTTCGTCTATGTTGTTATGTTTTACATGGTTAGATAGTTTGTATGTTGTTGTGTTGTTTCACATGGTTAGATAGTTTATGGTTCTTTTATTTTGTATGTTGTTCTATGTTGTTGTTGCTTGTTGTATTGATGACAAATAAGTTGTTCGTTTCACATGTTGATAATTTTCATGGTATTTGTAGGCCTCAAGAAAAGTGAATGAAGAAACTACACCAGCAACAAACTTCATCTAGTTTTAGAAGTCATGAAAAGAAATATAAGAAGTATGGAACTATTTTGTTAACTTCATCCACCTTATACTTCTTCCTCGTAGCGTCACAAACTAGATGAACCTCATAGTACCACGATTATTTTCAATAAAATGTGTGTTCTATAAACAAAATATATTTTGTCATATTGTATGTTGTTAGTGTTTTGTGGCTAAAATGTTTGTTTTTGTTTATTGTGTTACATGTATTTGTTGTATTGTTGTATGATGTTGTTGTTGACAAATGTTCTCAAAACAAGAACAAAACATTGCTAAGTCATAAGAAGAAGGCTTCTTGTGACTTGGAAATGTTTTGTTCTTTAAATTTTTATACATATTGACAGATGATGAAGTTTAGTTTATTATATACTATGTATATTGTTTGTTTCACTAACCTTTTAATGAAAATGCAATCATTTAAATTGATACAGAAACATATAATCTGAAAATTAAGATGTTTTTGAAACCAAATTAAAGACACCACTATATTCATAATTGCATGTGTCTCATTCAGCATGTTTTAGGTTTCTTAACCCATAATATATAGTTCAATGGTCATTTTCCTACAATACATCGATATCTACGAGTTTACTTTACCATGTCGCCGTCGCTTATCATCGTGATTGTTAAGATCATGATTTTTATGATGATAAGCCATCATAACAATCACGATGATAAACGACAATGATGAGGTAAACAAAAAATAAAAGATATTGATGTATTGAAGTAATACGACCATTGAGCTATATACTATGGGTTAAGAAACCTAAAACATGTTGAATGAGACACATGCAATTCAGAACATTGTGGTGTCTTTAAGTTGGTTTTCAAGAATAATTTAATTTTTAGATTATATAGTTCTTTACCAGGGGTGTTGACCAAGACCTTTATAGCTTTGGTTCCAAAGTGCAAGAACTCGTCTTCTCCAAAAGACTTTCGGCCAATTAGCTTGTGCAATGTGACCATGAAAGTGTTCATGAAAACTATTGCCAATAGATTGAAGAAGATCCTGTCGGAGGTGGTGGATAAGGAACAAAGTGCCTTCGTCCAAGTAAGGTTGATCTCGAATAATGCGCTTGTTTCTATGTAGTGTTTTCGCTGGCTCAAGAAGAAGACTAAGGGAAAGAAGGGAGTCATGGCTTTAAAGTTCGACATGTCCAAGGCGTATGACCGTTTAGAGTGGGATTTTATGACTGCCACTCTAAGGACCATGGGATTTCTTGAGCATCTGGCCATCCTCATCAATAGGTGTATTTTCACGGTGTCGTATCAAGTTCTTACTAATGGTCAGGCCAACAAAAGCTTCACTCCAGTGAGGGAACTCCGACAAGGGGACCCCTTGTCCCCTTATCTTTTTATTTTGTGAGCTGACGTTTTTTCATGGTTGATAAAGCAGGAATTTAAAAAGGGGAATTTGCATTGTATTCAGGTGGCTAGGAAAGCACCTGTCATTTTGCATCTTCTTCTTATGGACGACAGTTTTCTCTTTGCTAGAATAAATTTCGTTGAAGCAGCTTGCATGTTGGATATCTTCTAGAGGTACCAGATATCTTCAATCTAGGTGGTAAACCTAGATAAATATGAGGCTTCATTCACTCGAAACGTGCATGATGATGTTAAAGTGTCGATACATAACGAGATGAGAGTAAAGACTGTCACAAGCCATATGAAATAATTGGGGCTGCCTATTGTTTTTGGAAGGTCAAAGAATGAGATATTCGTGTTGGTCATTGAGAGAGTGTGGAAAAAGATTAAGGGGTGGAAGGAAAATTTTCTATCGAGGGGAGGGGAGGAGGTACTTATTAAAGTGGCAGCTCAAGCAATTCCTAGCTATATCATGATCTGCTACAAGCTACCGGAGTTCTTGAAATCAAGCTTTGATTGTGAAGTTTTTGTGGGGTTCGAAAGAAGGTAATAGAAAGATCCACGGGATGAGTTGGGAGAAGCTTGCTTAGGCCAAAGGAGATGGGGGATTGGAATTTGGAGGATTGGTTATATTTCATATATTATTTAATTTAATTGAATTTATATTTAACTTTTTTTTATTGATTGTGTAGGAGGATTATCAAACATTGCTTGTAGAATTTCTGACTCATAATCCTCAATATACTTAGAGAAAGGGGGAGTTGATTCATCCAGATGTGGATTTTTACATTTGGAGTAAAGTCAATGGTGGAAAGAGGCCCAAAAATTGTTTTTTTTTGTGGTGGAAATTTGACGGACACCTTGAGAAGTGGGGACAAACCATTATTTGAAAGAGTTACAGACGGGGAAGGAGGGTCACGCCAAGCAAATTTGACACCGGAACAGCGAGAAACTGTACGATAATTGGTGTTAAATGAGGCGAGACGCGAGTCAGCGCAACATGAGACGGCATTGAAGGCCCAAATGGAGGCGACATTGAAGACCCAAATGGAGACAATGGAAGAGCATCAACGATAAATGAAGGTCATGGCGAAGAGGCAAGCTGATATAAAGGAGCAAATGAGACATTTTATGCAAGCGTTTGGTGGAAATCAAAAAGTTTGTGGTCAAGAGCAGATGGATGACGGAAACGAAAGTGAGTTTGACATTGACAACTATCCAGATGACCCGTAAAATTAATTTTATTTTTATTTTGCTTTTAATTTTAAATTTATGTAAGATATTAATTAAACATATTTAGTATATTATTATATTTAGTAATATTAAGTTTTTAATGTCAATTTATTAATTTTATTAAATTTAATTTATTAATTTTATTAAATTTAATTTATTAATTTATATATTTAGTATATTTATTTTATTAATTTATATTTTGTTTCAGAAGTTATTTTTTAAAAAAAGTATTAGTGACAGTGTCGCAACTTTCAAATAACAAACTCATTTATATTTTGTGTGTGAATGGTCTCAACTAAAAGACAAATTAATTAGTAACGTGATTTTTAAATCACAAATTAGTGATGTGAAAATAGTGTTGCAACAAAAGTTGTTGCTATGACCAACTGCCTACTACGTCTACTCCAATTGCAATTTTTGAATTTTCAGTGTAAAATGTTACGACGTGATTTTCACGTTATAATTGTGTAACATGAAAAACATATTGCAACAAAATTATCACACACTCTCATGCGACGTGATTAGTCATGTTGTAAAAAATACGTTGTGACGTAATTTTGTATATTGTAACGTGATAATCAAATGAGACATG
The DNA here is from genome assembly GCA_021764765.1 of Vicia sativa. Lineage (NCBI taxonomy): Eukaryota > Viridiplantae > Streptophyta > Magnoliopsida > Fabales > Fabaceae > Vicia > Vicia sativa. The sequence continues at coordinate 28,428,807 of CM038795.1, read as the reverse complement.
ATATTAAAATCACAAATAAGTTTTTTTTGTAGTGCTAGATCCAATACAACTCCAATCGAAAAAAAGAATAAAAAAAATTCTCAAGAGAAAATGTCACAAAACGACCCAGCCACACCTAACTTTCCTTCCTGAATTGCTATAAAATCTAAGTGATACACTCATATGAACTCTAATTTTATTTGCTCGGTACTATCCCCTAACTCCTCTAAATAGAATTATTTTAAATTTAAAAGAAAAACAAGGAAATAGTTTTTTTTTTTAATGAAAACGAAATAGTATTTGGTTGACATGCCTAAACATGTTGATAATTCAAACCATGTATAATGACCTAAAAACCCTTATTTAGTAGTATTTATACTAGCCTAAAAAACAGAAGGGATCTCTCAATCATAGAGTCCATCTACCACCGGTAGAAGCATTTAATTTGATATATATAGAATACCTACAAGTACTAAAAAAAGAAGGAAACTGTCACAATAGTTAGAGTTTTTCTGGTGCTTAGTTCACAGTAATCAAGAAGATGGAAACAGTACTGAACATGAAGGGCTGCCATAAGAAATCAGGATTAGAAGATGGTAACAAAGATTTAGCACATACAAGTGTGGTTGGAAATGATGTTGTCACTGAAAATGAACTCAACAAAATTCGTCTTATGAGAGCCTTTGTTGAAACACATGATCCATCTTCTAAGGTACTAACTTACCTCTCTTCCTACTTACTTCCTCTTTACCACATGTTTCATAGTATTATTTTATAACTACAAAGTTGTTATTTAATTTAATCTTTACAAAAACCATGAAATTTATTATTGTTATTGTATTTTTGTCTTAACCTTTCTCGTTCTTATAAGAGAAGAGGTGTGATGATATTCATTAGAGACTTGAGATCAATTATTTGCATTTTTTGTTGAAAAAATGCATGATTTTTGTTGAATATCAAGTGGTGGAATGTGGAATTCAATCCTCCTGATAGTTTACCAATAATAGTCAATATTAAGTTGAATATTCATTGTTTACTTACTCAAACAAAACCTCATAATAGTTTGTAGACTCAACCAACCAATCAACCAACTTTTAGCCACTAAATCTCATAGTTAACAGCTAGATTTCATATTAAATATTACTTCATCCGTTTTATAAGTATCCTTTAAGATTTTTGCATATAAATTAAAAAAATGTAGTCGTTATAAAATATTGTACTTTTATAATCTTATAAATTTATTAAAAGTAGTATAAAATAAAATAATTAAAAAATATAATTAAAAAAATAAAAATCATTGTTACGTGAGAATGATATTTATTTTAAAATAAATTTTTTTCTTTAAAAGACATTCATTTTGAAATATATTGTACTTTGATGTTTCTTTTCATAATTTTTTAAAAATTTTAGTACCTCATTTTAAATATCAGTCTTTTGATTTCTATTTAACAATTTTTATTCTCTTCATTTTTGTTGATGTGATAGTGATGTAGGATAAAAATAAAGTGATATTATTAGTCAATATTTATATAATATTTTAATAATTATCTTTTAAAATATATTTATAATTTACTTAAAGAATAAATTAAAATATTAAAAATCAAATTAAGAAATTGTTTTCTTTTTAATATATTTATTATTATTTTATTAATAAATGAAAATATTAAAAATCAATTAAAAAATATGTTCTTAGTAAGTTTCTTTTCTTCTTGAACTTCATTTTTCCTTATTTGTAGAAGAAGAAATTAGTAGAAGAAAATTAAAATGGCACTTAGTATATATAGTACTACTTATAGTCTTTAATATACTCTTTAATATAAAATAAAAATTTATTTTTTAAATTTATTAAAGAATTAATGTATTTAAATCACATGTAGTCCAAACACATTAATTATTAAATAAATTTAAAAAATATTTTTTTCTTATATTAAAGACCATGTTCTTAATCAATATATAATACAATGAGTACAATAACCACTCTCTTTTTTTACTAAAAAATATGTTGTTTTTATTGCTGATATGTATGCAAGTACAGTATATGTGGTTGGTTTTATTTATTAGATTGATTTTAGCAGTTGAGAGTTGAGACTTTGATTTTGTGCATTACAATGCTATTACTTACAACTGTCAATTGGTTGCTAACCCCCTCTCAACTAATTTGGAGGTTCGATTCTAAATTAAAAATATACCCCTAATAAAAATAAATCAAAATATTTTTTATTAATTTATATGAATATTTATAAACAAAGTTATATATAAATGAAAGACAATAATAATAGAATAATAATATAACTGTGAGTAAGTGAAGAAATAGTTTTACATTAAATAAAAATATAGGTATTTAAGTTTATATATATATATATATGTTATTTATTAAGAGAGAAGAGTTGATTTAGAGAGAAATAGAGGGAAAGGTATAAAGATACCAAAACTCAAAGTCAGTCAATCCTTTCCCCATATATAACACTACTAAACTGGTAGTATTTTCGGTTCACAATAAATCTTCGATGATCAATTTCATAGGTAGAAAAACCTGTATTAAGTCCACAAGGAACAGATCTAGAAATCACAATTAGTGGGTCAAAACTAATTATTTAAAACTACTTATAAAAAATATATAAATATCTAAAAAAATAATTATTAAATTATATATAAAAAACACAAAAATCTAAAAAAATAATTATTAAATTATATATAAAAAACACAAAAATTATAAAAACTATATGATTGTATATAAAAAAATTGAGGACACCAAAATTTAAAATTTAAAATTAATTTCAACGAGTTTTTATATTTTGAGAAGAAAAATAAATTTAAAATAATAAGATTTGATACTTAACAATGTTACAAATTTGATGTTGTTTCAACATTATTTCGTAGTTAAAAGTTTAAGGGAATAGCTAGACCGAAAGCAAATTTTATCCTTTGACTTACGTGTCACGACAAACTTACAATCAAATAGAGATTCCAAAGATTTGGATTCATTCATGACGGCACCTGTAGTCTTTGTGGTGAGTTTGAGGAGACTGTTGATCATTTATTCTTCAAGTGCCGCATCTCTCATGATATCTGGAGCAATGTTCTATCCTAAAGAGTGGCTAGCGGAAATGCAATGGATTCTTACCCATGCTAAAGGCAAGGGCTGGCATACTGACTTATTAAGAATTGCTATTAGTGAAACAATTTATGGGATTTTAATGTATGAAATGATCTTACTTTTAATACTCATAGTAATAGTACAATATTTAAAGAGAAAATCATAGAGATAATAGTGAGTAGAGGGTGGCATTTTAAGAAGCTTAGGTTGCACCTTACAAATCTAATGCTATAGTCTTTGTTTGTTGGCCGGATTCGTTGGACCGTCTTGCGTTGTATAGTTCTTTTGGATTAATATATTCTTTTTTTATTCAAAAAAAAAAAAAGTTTTAAGGGAATAGAATTTTTATTAGATGTTGAAAAGAAAATTTAGAAAAATTTACAAGAAAACGTTTATATTCTAATGTATGAAAAAATAAGAAATATTGTTTATTATGTTCAGGCTTGAGTGTCTGACATTTGTGAGATCATAATATATGGGATAACAATTTATTTTGATTGGGATTAAATATAAAAAGAATTAATTATTTGTTAAAATTAAATTAAGCATGTGGGGTCAACTGCCCCAATTATTAATACCTAGATCTGTCCCTGGTCTTAAATCCGGCCTTGTCACTGACCATGAAATTTAAAACTATTATAATAGTATTATTAGTTTTTTAATATGCTAGACCAAGTAAAATAGTAGTATTTAATTACATTTTACTATTTGAATATTTGTGTAAATATCTTAAAAATTAAGATAATAAAAGTGTTTTTGATTGGATACGTATAAAAATGTCTTATATTTTCAGTTTATACAAAATAATTTATTTTTGTGTTTCAAATGTTGGTATTAATATCTAAAAGTTCACTTAAATAAAATGTCTATAAGTGTGAAGCAATCATTAAGTCAAAAAAGATCTACGAAAGCGTTTTTTTTTTAAAAGCGTTGTCGTAGGTTTTAACAATGTTTTTTATTTAGACAAAAGAGTTGTCTAAAGTAGGTCTAAGACAGCGCTTTTTCTTATAAAGTGCTTTCTAAAGTAGGTCTTTAGCAGCGCTTTTTCTGGAAAAGCGCTTTCTTAGGCCTATTTTAGAATTCCTTTTAAGCTTTATGTAGGCATCATTAGGAAGCGTTTTTTCAAGTAAAACGCTGCCTTAGGCCTACTTTAGAAAGTGTTTTTTAAGAAGAAAAAAACGCTGCCAAAGGTATACATAAGACATCGCTTTCAAAAGCGCTGCTTTTTGAATACTTTTAGGAAGCTTTTTCTTAAAAAGCGCTTTCAAAGATAGGCCTAAGGTAGCGCTTTTCATGGAAAAGTGCTTTCTTTGGTGTTTTTAATAAACCTAAAATTTTTATAATTCATAAACCTGCATTTTTTACAGCATTATTTCATAAACCTTTAATTTACAATTGTAATCCCATAAACCTATAATTTACAATCGTAATCCCATTATTTCAACAAAGAAGCGATTATATACAAAAAAAAGGAATTATAATACCATTACATTATATACCATTGTAATCCAAAATATATATACACAATTGTAATTCAATTCAGATATTTCTAACACAACAAAAATCAGCCTTACAAAGTCATCCCTAACAATAACAAAATCAGCCCTAAGAACAACTAAATCAGCCCTAATTAATAAAATCAGTTCAAAATCGCCAAAATCCGATGAGTGGGTGGTCCTAGTCCTACAAGGTATGAACATAATAACACGGTTAATAATGTATTCACACAATAATGTATTCATACCTTATATGATTCTTTGCTCAATAAAATATTGACACAATTCCTCTTTGATTTCTTCCAACTAAAGTTCCGTGTAATATGCACACTTGTATTCATCGAAGTACTACATAACAAAATATAATATGCATTATTTAGTTAAAAGTAATAAATTATATGAAATATCTGATAAATAACAAAACAAATCATAAGTTATAAATCCATACCGTGATTGGAATCTCTATTTGATTCATTTGAATGATTTCTTTGATAAACCTCAAAACGAAATATCCGCAATCAATATCGTTTTGCTGCTGAGCACACTACATAGAAACACAAACAAGAATGTATAGTTGTCTTGTTTTATCAAGTAGCATCACTATTATAAGCAAAATTGTAAAAATTAACGACTTGCACTTTGATCCATGTAATGTTGTTGGATTTAGACCGTTGTACTCGAGAGCTCTTTGACTTGAATACTTGTATTGGTCTAACAAAATAAAAACATATATTTAGAACAATCTCACAGAAATAATTAAATATATAAATATACACGAATATTTAGAGCAATCTCACTTACGTATCAATCATTAACTTCATATTCGGATAATTAGTCCAATCACCATCTACCGAACTCAGATAATAGACCACTTCTTTGATAGGATCCATAGCAACCAACAACCAGTGACGTCTATAAATTAAAACAAACAAACGTTTATATGGAAACTTTCTACCAAAAGAAACAAAGATTAGAATAAACATAGAATGAAAATCTAACCATGTAGGAATAATATTATACGCCCAAAGATACAAGCTTTCTGTATTGTCGGTGGTCATTAATATCTCGACTAAGTGCTCTCTTACTGACTCTAGTTCCCTAACAATTGTCGCTCCGCTGACACGGGAGGAAGACACGAAATGGAATCTATTTGACAATTGATTCTCGCGCATCAATTTGTCATATAACAACCTTAAATAAAAACGTAATAAACATTAGACTATTTTCATTGAAATGTGTAAATAAATTGTTCAATTAATTAAATAATATATTGATCGAATTACCGGATGTATGAGTGCATAACACCAACGCCTAATTTTATATGATGAAAAATCTCTTCCATGTCCTCTTGTCCAATTATTTCATTACAAGAAAAACCAACGATACCTTCATCCATATCCATTTGACGAATACCACTATTCATTATATTTGATGTTGTGACAAGTGTTTCAAGACACTGCCGGAATCGAGGTACAAATTTTCGAGAGGAACCTTTTTCTTGGGTAGTTACCAATTTTCGGCTCACTTGTTGTGACCCTTGAGGTACCTAAAAATCATATGACTTAGGTAAACTATAAAATCATGTAGTTTTTATTCGATCATATAATTAACACTTTAAACATACCTCTTTTGTGATGCAACAGACTCGTCGTGCTGCAAAATTCCTTTATCCTTAGATGCGGGTTTTATAGGAGTCTAAAATTACCATGTAAAAAAATGAGGTCAGAATTGACAGTTGAATACTTAAAGATTCATAATGGTTTTCAACATACCTAATCATCTATGAAAATGAGGTTTTATGGCCATGCAACAAAAGATCTTATTGCATCTCGCAGCAATGTGGTCTCCGAAACAGTGTCAGGTACAAGTACGAATAACACTGTTAAATACATTTTTTTCATTATACATATCATCAAGAAAATGTCTTACGTACAAAGATTTCCAATATGGAAATTCAAAAAAAATAGACCTCTTCTTCCACCCACTTGTGACAACTTTATGTGCAAAAGGCTTGCCAAACTGAATACTCACATTTTCACCTTTTCAAAAATTTGATCACCTGTCAATCCAGGCAGAGCTCTACGTTGTTCGGTATCTCCATTGAACGCTTTTCTCCATCCACGATATTGATGTTTAGAATTTAAGAATCTACGATGAACGAGCAATACATTCTTCTGACAAGCTTTCAATCGCGTCATGTCGGTTCCATCTTCACATACAGGACACGCTTTTTCACCTTTAATGTTATACCCAGATAGATTTCTGTATGTTGGAAAATCGTTAATTGTTCCAAACAACATCTCCCTCAAGTTAAAACTTTATTTCCTATATCTACCATAAACCTTCACACCGTTCTCCCACAAAATCTTCAAATCTTCGATTAAAGACTCCAAGTATACGTCTATGTCATTCTCTGGTTGTTTAGGCCCAAAAATTAACATAGATAACATCATGTACTTACGCTTCATACATAGCCATGAAGATAGGTTATAAATCATAAGAATCAAAGGTCATGTGCTATGCGAGATACTTTGAATACCGTGTGGGTTTATCTCATCAGTAGACAATGTCAAGCGAAGGTTTCTTCCTTCTTTTCCAAATTCAAGATAATCATTATCAATTTTCATCCACTGTGGTGAATCTGCCGGATGTCGAAATTTTCCATCAATAATTCTTTCATCTGCATGCCAAGTCAAGTGTCTTGAATCGGTTTCACTATGATACATGTGTCTAAATCTCAGAATTATAGGAAAATGCCATAAGACTTTTGTCAGAGACAACTTTTTCTTATATCGAGGGGCACCGCATTTAAGACACTCATTTAACGATGCGTACTCGTTTCGAAACAAAACGCAATCTTTTGGACAGACATGTATCTTATCATAGCCCATGCAAATAGAGTACAACATCTTTTTGGCCTCATACATTCGATTGGGAAGAACATTGTCCTCTGGTAGCATATCTTTCATAAGGGCTAATAACTCTGTGAAACTTATATCCGACCATCCATTGTCAGCCTTTAAGTTGTACAACTTTAATACCGCAGACAATCTTGTGAATTTTGTACAACCATTATACAATGTTTTCTCTGCATCGTTTACCAAACTCTCAAACATTTTGGGACAATCATTAAGATCTTCTTCAAGCGCTTCTACAATCTCTTCAACTCGATCATAATCGTATGTATCTGTGCAATTGTCGTTTGAAGCATAGGTCGTATTATCCCCCGATTCAACATTCTCGTTACTTTTCTCACCATGCATATTCCACATGTATAACTTCTATCAATTCCATACCGTATTAAATGCGATACCAATTGAACCGCGTCAACCCGACTCCCATAACAGTAACCCAAACAAGGACATGTCATTCGACTGGGGTCTTTGGCGTGCGCAACAGCAAACTTAACGAATTCTGATACCCCATTCTCGTATTCTTTCGACAATCTATTGGAATACATCCATGTCTTATCCATGGTTTTACTAATTAAGCTAAACAAAAACAGCTAATTAGGGCACAAAACGGTATAATTCGTTTCTGTCAAAACGCAAAGTATACATGGAATGGATCCGGACCAAGAAAACGCAACATACTTGAAATTCCTGGCAGCAGATACGTGATGTCACAGAGAATGTTATGACACACTATCTGACACTCTGTTAACAATTTACACAATAAATATAAATAACAGTAAAGAACACAATAAGTTGTTTACCCGTTCGGTGTCTAACTACACCTACATCCGGGGCAACCGGGAGGAAATTCACTATTAGTAGAATTAATTCAGAATAAACCACCGTTTATCTCCTTCACTTAAAACCTACCCAATGCAACTTCAACCTAAGTCCTACTTAGATCCGAGTACCTACTCACTCCCTCAATCACGGTGATATCAACCTATTGAATAATTGAATTGTGAAGACACACTTCAATAAACTATCTTGATCTCGCTCAAAGCTTTCAATCAAGAGACAAACACTCGTGCTTTAAAGCTTTGAGTGATAAACTACCCTTACAAACAAATCCTAGTCCAATGCACTTATCAATTGATAGTTGCTTGGCTCACAAGAGAAACTAGAATTACAAATACCAATACTAATCCTAACGACACAAAACAAGTCATTATCTCTTCAATACATTCAAAGGGCGCAAGACAGTTGTAAGGTTGAATTCCTTTTATAGAAGCGATCCCGAAACTTCGTTTGGGCTTCCATAAAGATAGATAGGGTTCACTTAATTTAATCCTAAAAACATGGCCTTTTCAACAACCAATTTAGGTTTAATTAAGATTAACCTAGCAGCCACGTGAGCATGCTTTCTAATAACAAAAACAATATTTAGCGATTCAACAAACTTCCGAAAAATCTCAGAACAAAAGATTCTGCAGAGAATGTCACATCGAATGTCATAACATCCGTTATGACATCGATTTTTCGCAAATTTCCACAACTTTAGCTTCCAGTTCTGAGCTGTCTTTTACCATCCTTAGCAGGTAGGCTTTATCTTCAATCTCTGAATGTCATGACATTTATCATGACATTGCTAAAGCCTAGTTTTACCAAAATTAATGTCAACTTAAAACACTAACAATACTCACGCAATTTCAGAAAAATTCATCATAGTACCAGGAATTTGAGGAAGAAATTTACCTCGAATTTACCGAACAGCAACGTCGAGAAGTTTAAACGAGAAGGTCAAACTCACGGAAACACGGGGAATGAGCGTTGTACGTCGAACTATGCCGGGAAACGCTGCTAATTCAAAGGAAAGAAAACTTCTATTATAAAAAATTTCATACAGATAAATACTTTCAATAGTATTTAGCGATATGTTAACATTATGTCGGATTAATCAAACAGGATCAAAGCCACGTAATTTACCTAATAAGTCGATATCTTGTACATAAGATCCGGAAAGTTAACCAATTCTAATTATGAAAAATATAAGACAACTTGGCACTACCATATATGCAGCAGATGTAGCCAAGAATTTGACATGGTTAACTTGATACTAAGATATTTGCAATTTGCAATGATGTACAATACACAGTTTACCACTTTTTACATCAACAACAAGTCAACAAGATCATGACATAATAAAGTTATCCCAAATTCTAAGTCCATTTTCAAATAAATAAACAAACAATTCACTCATTCATTCAATCTAAACACAAGTAAAACAACACACACATAAACATAAAGCATAATTCCAAACCCTACACCATTACAAAACCCAATCAAAATTCAAATAAACAAACATTATTAACATTATAAAAATTCATGGCATTTATATCTCTAACTCACTACCTAACCAATTAAAAAACTTCTTCCAAATGCTAACCGAAAATACGCAAACCCCGAATAACACCATTATTAACCTGCACTTTCTTGAAACTAATTAATAACTAGATTAAGAATTCACAAGGCTAGAGAAGAGTTAACAAATTCCATTAATCGTAACAAAACTCATATTCAAAACTTACAGTTAAGCCTAAATTTAAAACAAAATTGATATACTCTAAATTTTTCCAAACATCAACAACTAGCAGTTTCAGAAAACACAAATCAACAACTACTAGTATCAATTCAACACTTGAACAAACACAAATCAAAGCTTAATAGAAAGGATAGTGAAATTGCTTACCACTAGAGAGGTTGTTGAAGGGTGTTGATGGCGGAGGGAGTACGACGGCGGAGGGAATACGACGGCGGAGGGAGTACGATGGCAGGTGAAGAACTGTAATCGTCGGAGGGAGTACGAACGAAGGGAGGAGGGAGTACGAACGGAGGGAATACTGTGAGGAGGTTAAGTGTTGTGACGAGGAGGATGACGGTGAGGTGAGGAGGAGGACGGTGTGAGGGGATTCTGAGGAGGAGGAGGAGAGTATTGTTGAGAGAAGATTCGCGTGTTTTTAGTTTAGGGTTTAACAATTTTAATTATAAAATTAGAAACGATACTGCTTTTGAAAAGCGCTTTCTTAGAGCTAGATATAGCAGCGCTTTTCTCTTGGAAAGCGCTTTCTTTTCCTCTGCCTTTAGCAGCGCTTTTCAAAAGTGCTTTCTAAAGTTAACCTATAGCAGCGCTTTTCAAAAGCGCTTTCTAAGGTTAACCTTTAGCAGCGCTTTTAAAAAAGCGCTTTCTATGGTGCTTTCTCAAGACGGCTTTTAGCAGCGCATTTATAAAGCGCTTTTGTAAGCTGGCCTAAGGCAACGTTCCTTTTGGGCGAATTTTTTAAAAAACTTATGGCAGCGCTTTCTCATAAAAGCGTTGTCTTTTGGGTGCTGCCAAAAATCAATTTTGACGTAGTTAATTCACCTGAAGTGTTTAACAAAAATGGGAAGGGTCTACCTTTAGATATTGTCTTTCCTATTAATTGTTCATATTTAACACCACCAATCTTTTGCAACCATATAAAATTTAATTTGAGTTTTATGACAGATATTTGGTGTGACATAGTAGAAGCAATAATGGTTCCATAGGAAGATAAGTTCATTCTAATGTTTGCAGGGAGAAGATGATTTAATGATTAGAAGATTTCTACGTGCTCGTGATTTAGATGTGGAAAAGGCTTCAACAATGTTTCTGAAGTATTTGAAATGGAAACATTCATTTGTTTCAAATGGTTCCATATCTCTATCACAAGTTCCTAATGAAATTGCAGATGACAAGATTTTGTTCAAGGACATGATAAGATTGGTCGACCTATATTTGTTGTCTTCTAGACATTTCCAAAAGAAAGATGGTTTAGATGAATTCAAAAGTATGTTTTTCTACTCTTATGATATGTGCCAGAAAATTCAGACAAATATCTTTAAAAAAATTACATTTTAAATCGTGTCCAACACCTAAATGATTCTCGTTGTGTTGCAGGATTTGTAGTCTATATTTTTGGTAAACTATGTGCAAGGTAATTCTTATTCCAATATTATACTCAATGTTTAAGACGATTTGAGTTAGAATCTTGGAGTTGTAACATATATCATTTTTGTACGTATCAGAATGGCACCTGGGCAAGAAAATTTTGTTGGTATAGTAGAACTCAAGGGATGGGGTTACTCAAATAGTGATGTTCGTGGATACATTAGTGCGCTCTCAATTTTGCAGGTATGTATATATTTGTATGTGTGAAGTGAAGTAATTGAAAACTTGGTATATATGTTAACTTAGAGTACAGAGATACATTAAAACTGAAGTTTTTATTGAATGATCAGTTAAAACAACAACGATTGCAAATGTTTAATAGAATTAAGAACCAATAACATATACCTAAATTCAGGCTTCCATTACAAATTCAGGCACCCATTATTGACTCAACTAAATATCCATAAAGATTAGGAAAAATTCAAAACAAAGCAGTTACAAATATACACCACATCAATTCCCAAAAAATAGTGCATTTTGCCAAGATCATAAATGTCAAATTCCAACAGCATAAATTGCTTGAACCTTTCAAACATCATGAGATCATTCTCATTATAGATAAAATCATCCACATACAAGCACACAATGAGAAATTTTCCTCCTTCCCCACTTTTCACAAAAAGTGTATGCTCATAAGGACATTTCTGAAAACCTTCATCCGGGAAATAAGTTTCAATTTTGCTATACCAAACATGTGGAGTTTGTTTTAATCAATACAAAGCCTTATTTAGTCTGCAGACTTTGTTCTCACATCCATAAAATGTTGATCTTACTGGTCACCTCATAATCAATCATATAACCTGGCCTTGTTCTATCACGCCAAGGAGGAGCTTTTGAAGTTGATCTTACTGGTGAGTGTCCTGCCTAAAACTGTTAGCTACTGGTTCTGCAGACTATTGTTGCACTATGGACTGGTGTTGCACACCTGAAATTTCAAGCACCTACTGATCATCTTGGATTTCATCAAAATCCATCATTTCTCTTGATGCACAAGAATACCCTTATTCTTTGCCAGAAAATTGTGTTCATCAGATACCAAATCACGAGTAATAATAATCTTCTTAGTGTTAGGATTATAAAGCGTATATGCTTTTGACTGATCAATAACACCAAGAAAAAATACACTTAACCCCTTTTGTGTTCTAGTTTTGTTCTTCTCTAATCTGGCACATGAGCATAGGTAATACACCCAGAAATTCTGAAATAATCAATAGTTGGTTTCCTTCCATTCCATGCTTCCTCTGGAGTCATGTTTTGAACATAAAATTTAGGATTTCTATTCAAAATATGGATGCTTCACTTTGCTGCTTCAGGCCAAAAGGCTTTAGAGAACCCATTTCTCTTTAGAAAGCTTTGCACCATATTCATAATAGTGCAATTTTTCCGCTCACAAACACCATTTTATTGAGGTGAGTATATTGTTGTAAGCTGATTCTATATTCCATGATTCTCACAAAATGTTGCAAATTTATGTGAGGTATACCCCCACAACAATATCTATGCATATATGAAATAGAGCAGCAACTTTCTTTCTTAACAAACACTTTAAATGTCTTGAAAACGTTAAATGCTTCAGATGACATATTTGAATCAGTCGGGGATTTAAGTGATTTCTCCTATTTCTCTTGTTTGCTTATTTTATTCTCATGAATCACTCGGGAATTATAGCCTGCACAAAATTGTCATTGGAAGTTGCTATTGATTTACAACTGATGTTACTTTCTCTCAAATCTCATTGTGTTTCACTCAATTTTCTCTCTAAATTAACTTGTTCTTCATACCACTTTTAACTTAAAGTACGTAGAGATACCAAAATTGTTCTTTTTATTGAATAATCAATTAAAATAACAATGATTGCACATGTTTAATAGAGTTAAGAAGCACTCACAATCTATTTATATCTATTAAATTTAATGCTTTAAATATTACAATGCCACTTCATCTCAACAACGACGCTTCATCTCAATTTGTGCCACATCATCTATATTTTTACATGGCGCCTCTCAAAATTCATCTCTAATTCTCAAAAATTAAAATCATATGTTGAGTCATATTTTGAGGTCAGGGTGAAAACTGTTAGAGTATATTAATCTAACAATTTCTTACATATCTTCGTAAAACTTATTATAAAATAATATTTTTATTTTCTTTACAATTATTTTTTAATCATAAAAATAAAATAAGTTTTACTATATCTTTTTAATATAATATCTTTAAAGTAGTTTTAGATTCTTTCTATTCTAAAAAATTAAATGTTATAGTAATTTTTCATCAAGCTATTTACAATAAAAATACTCTTATAACAAGTTAATAGTTAGTTTTAACTTTTGATTTTAAAACTACTTCGTAAAAACTCAAATACAATATAACACATATATATTTTCTTATATATTAATAACATGTTTGAAATTAAATCTATTACAATATTTTATCTTATTCTAGGAAATAATTTGAAAAAAATAGATTTGATACTCATTTTAAGCTAAATATTAACTCAAGAATCACTCCAACTAAGCATATTTTCTCAATTTCAAAATAAAAGACATGTCAAACACTATATTTTAAAAATTATAGATGTCACTCTAAATTGTAGTCTCAATTAAAAAAAAAACTAAAACACAATTAGATTAAATTAAAATAAAAGATATTACAAACATTATTTTTATATATATATATATATATATAGCAATTACAGTAATAGTGGTATAAAAGAAAGTACTAAAATCACACACATTACATACATTATCCATTAAATCTACTTACAGAGATACAAGACCAAATAGCAAAAAAAAATTGTTACGTGGATCTTCACAATCTTAAGTAATGGCGAATTAAATGAGTGTCAAACGAAAGCAATTCACATACCATCAACTTCCTGTGAGAAATCAAATTAAGTATAAAACATGTTTCAAGACTAACAAACCTAAATTAAAGTGAATCATAATTGGGAAATTTTAAACCCAATAAGGCGATGAGAAGGTCGTGAAACTAAACAAAATCATTGTTGTCATAATGTCGACTCAAACACTTTGAAAACTATAGATCTCAACAAAACTAAAAAGAATTATAGCTCTGAGGCAAGTCACACTACCAACAAATAACAATTTAAAAGAAACTCTGGCCGTTTTTTAGGCCAATGCTCTATTTGGTAAAAAAAACGATTGATTGATAAGCTAGCTGATAGCTTATAAATTGAGGATGATGGTTGATGGATGGAAAGTTATGGATGATGATTGATGGTTAATAACTTATAGATGATAAGCTAATTGAAAGTTCTGGTAAAATTAGCAGTTCAATTAACTGATAAATTAAAATTACATAAAAGAAATTTAATATATAATTATTTTATTTTAAAATATAAAGTATAGTAGTGAGTTTTATTTAAAATATAAGGAAAAAAGAAGAGAAAAAAAAGGTATAGGCTAAAATGCTATTTGAAATAACTTCTGAAATATAAGCTATATAAGTTAGTAAAATAAATTATAAGCTTGTAATAAAAATATTGTTACCATACAGGTATTTATTGTCATATGAACTTATAAGCTATAAGTCTATAGATGTCTTACCAAATAGAGTACAAATCAAAACCGTTAGTCAACCGAAGAAGGTCAAAATAGTCTATCAGAAAATGTTGTCTCAAATCTATATGGCGATGTTGGAAGCAAAATAGAGAAAAATACAACTTTACAATTCGGGAGAAAACACCAATAAAAGAAAGATTACATGGTGACCTAGAAAATAATGATTCGGGAGGAGAATGAAGAGTGACAATTAGGTTAAAGAAGGAGAGAATAGAGAAAATTGAAATTTTAATTAACACTCTCTATTTTCCAAATTGGTGTATTCAATATAGACTTAATTATAATTCATAATAAATTATAAAAAAAATAATTGATTATCATGTATCGCTTAATCTAGTATATTTCTAAAATTCAGACACCCACTATTGACTCAAGTAAATATATGCAAAGACTAGGATAAACTCAAACAAACATAAATAATATATAATAAAATTAATATTTTACAATAATATACACTTAGAAGTGATTTATGATTGTTAATTTCTTGAATGCAGGATTACTACCCTGAAAGATTGGGGAAGTTGTTTATTCTCCATGCACCATATATTTTTATGAAAGTGTGGCAAGTAGTTTATCGTTTCATTGATAACAAAACCAGGAAGAAGGTGATGTTTTGAATTTAATAATATCTCAATGCATATATTATAAAATATTTAGAGTATGTTTGAATGTGTGTTAGTTTTTAAAAAATATTTTATAAATCAATTTTAAAAAAATAATTTTAAAAAAAACAAAAAAAAACACGTTTGATAATCTTACATTTTAAAAACTATTTTAAAGTTGTAAAATAATATAAATTTTCCATTCATAAAAAGTATACAGTTTGCCCTTATTTATCTCTTATTTCTAGTTTTTAAAACTAAAAAATCAAAACCAAAATTTCAAAAATTATCTCTTATTTAAAAAGTAAAAAATAGTTTTACAAAATCAAATCAAACGTTGCCCTTGTAAAGTTGAATTAAATCTCCTTGCAGATAATATTTGTGGAAAACAACAAGATTAAATCAACTCTTCTAGAAGAAATTGACGAAAATCAGCTTCCTGATATATACGGCGGAAAAATGCAATTAGTCGCTATTCAAGATAGCTAATTAAACTAATCAGCATTATCTAATTAAGGAGAGGCCATGAGAAAAAATAATTCATATTTTATTTTTGTGTTTCTTTGATTAATTTATTTGGGTTGAATATGGAGTAATGTATAAATAAAAAGATTGGAGTTCGATAATTCAGTGGTATTTCTATAGTGTTCATTGATGTGTAATCAATTATGGAATTCTTCTTTCTTCTTTGTAATATCAGTTGATATGTTTATCTTATATATCATGATGAGAATGAGAATAAAATACTCAAATTCGTCACTATTTGTTCTTAATTTCTGAGAGCATCGCTATAATTGAATGATGTTTGTAGTTTTTCCTTGATTTTTTATTCCGGCAAAAGATTGGTGTTGTAAATAGTAGGGGTGTTTGCAGTTCGATTTGGATCGGTTTTAAGATAAAAATTTATTTGATTTAAAAATAAATTTAATTGCGATTCATTTTGGATGATATATTAAAAAAATTCAATCCGATCTAATCCAATTGTATGTAATTTAATTTGGATCAATTTTTGGATATCCAAACTACACATTATATTTTTATTAATATTATAAAATTATTAATAAATCATAGATTTGATATAATATATAACATATAGTATATTAAAAGTTAATATTATAAAACGAGAATGATCGATTAGGGTTGAAATAATAAAAATAAATAGATTATATCAAGGTAATAAATATTATTAAAAAACATTATTATCATCTAATAATAAATTCATGTAACATATCATACTAACAAAAAGTAAATAACTATAAAAATATATGTATGTGGTTCGGTTTGGCTTGGATCGGTTTTGAAAAATTAATTTGAAATTCGATCTGAACTAATCGGTTTTTACAAAATGACATCCAAACACATCCAATAAATTTTAATTTTTTTCGGTTTTCGATTTTTGGATCAATTTTTTAATTGGATTGGTTTGGATTTGAACACCCTAATAAATAGAGGTTTCTTCTAGTGTAGTGGTGCCAATTTTGATGCGGTGAAGTCGGATGTCTGTAAGATTAGCACTTCAACAATTAAAGTCATTAACATTAAAAAGCTAATCTTTGAATATAGGGTAGGAAGATGTTTGAAGTGCACGTTGACAATACGAAACAATTCAAGGATAGGTACTATCTGGTCACGCCTCTCATCAAGGTCGCACATACAAGTATTGGGAGGTCAAAGCTGACATGCCTCCTCATAGTATGGGTGGAAATAGGTTAGGTTAGGCTTTATAAGACCTAGGTCTGACCTACGATAAACTCATAAGACCTGACCTATGGCCTACTATAGGCTTAAATTTTTAGCCTGGCCTGGCCTTTTTAAAGGTCTGGTCAGGCCTGAAAGCTTATTTAAAAGTCTGTTTCTCATTAATATTTTCAATAAATCTATATTACTTAAGACGCCTTATAGGCCGGCCTATATATGCATATATAGACGCCTTATAGGCCGGCCTATGTATGATTTGAGAGATGATTGTTATTTTTGTTCAATAATTTTTTAACATATATGGATAACATTTAACAAAAACGATCTAGAAATTACTTTATTGGCATGGGCAGTGTCTATCATGATGAATTTATTCATGTTGAGGTTTCTTGGGTGGGTCTTTCAGATGGGACTCTATGACCTCTCAATGTTGCTTTTCGCTCATTTTTTAAGGTCAGACTGGTGTCGTCTCTTTGTTGTTGGATTTTGTATTCATTAGATCAAAGGACACCATATTGACTATACATGTTTCTGGAGACCGGTCTTGTGTTATGACAAGTGATTCCCATTGTTTCTAGGTATTATTTAAGCTGGGTGTCATTGACTTCCAAACTTTATGTATTTGTTGGACTTCCATTAGACCAACACATATTGCCACGGGTTCATCATGGACATTGTGGTACTTCATCTTAAGGTGTACATAATAAACCACGATGTCAAGAATTGCAACATAGGGTATTTTCAAAATGCAATTATACACACTTTTGCACGGGACTACTATAAATTTTAGATGTATCATCATGGTGCCCTCTTCCTTCCTCGAACCTAACTATAAGATGCATGAATCCCCTTTGGTTCCCATGACATTGAATTCGTGCAGGTTAGAGCATGTGTAAGGCGACAACTTTTCTTTCTTCAACCATATCTTAGGTAGATTTTGTCTGGGATCCGTCATACTTTCTCACTATCTTTGAATTCGAGAATTGGCCCCTCTAGAGTATTTGGACTAGGAAAGTCTCTAGGGATGGATGTAGAGAAATTGTGTCCTCCTATGATATAAGTTATAAATTGGAACTTCCATCCCGTGTTCTTCTTCATCTTCCTCACTATTGTAACTTTAATTATAAAATGAGACGTATCTCAAAATCGAATAAAATATATGTGTGTGATGCATCAAAAAATATATTTTTGAAAATTGAAGGATATTTTCGAAATTTCATAAGGTCTTTTTCAATCATATAGAGTGCATTAAGAAATGCTCTTCTTCTAAACTAGTGATGGATAAGTTATAAATTGGAACTTTCCATCCAATAATATGGAGGCGAGCTCATTAAGGTGGCTGAAGATACAGTTTTTGGTCTTTGAAGCTACGGTGATTGTATTTTCAAATAATCGAAAGAAGTGTTTGTTAGAGCTAGGGGTGGACAAAAATCCGAAGTCCGTCCGAACCCGAAAAAACCGTGCAAATAAATTGTCAAACAGATACTTTTTTCTCAATCCGTCAGACATTCGGGTGTCACTTTTCGGTTTTGTGTGACTAATGGCAGACGGGTTTGGATGACTTAAAGTAATCCAATGGGAACCGAAACCGACCACGAGATACACATATCTTAATTTTATTCAAACACATCCTACTTTTCATTAACATATTGAGTATCTTACTTTTCATTAAAATATTAAGTTTTCAGTGATGTGACTAGACAATACCTCTAAAACAAAGAGTACACAATTTTTACTCTCTCTTCACGTGATATGAATGTAGGATATCATTCTAGATATAGATTTATAGATTATTATTATTATTCTTATTATTTCTTTTACTATCTCAAAATCAAATCATCTCTCTCTATCTTTACTCTTTTCTATCTAAGAATATGAGTATTCAAACTTAAAGCTTTACTCTCTCTTTTCTATCTAAAGAACATGATTATCCAAACTCATTCACATGTCATTCTTCTCTTCTCCATCCTACATCGAAGCTGCATCAGAGAGAAGCATCCGTGGATATTCAAGTTGTTGAAAGCTTCTGTGAATGCAAGGATCTTAAATGATTATATTGCTGTAATAGTAATTGTATATTTCCATATTGATTTAAGTTTACAACAGCTTCTGTGAATGGAAAGTCTTTTGGATTAATTCATCTCTACTATTCAATTTCCATCCTTTTCTTTGTGTTTTTTCCTCTTTATAATCCGAATTTAACCAACCGATAAAACCGAAATCCGACAAAACCGTAGTGTAAATGGACGAGATTGGATGAGAATTGTGTAACCGTGGTTTCATTTGGATTGACAATTTCAATCCATCACCGACCGAAACCGTCCGTTTGTCCACCCCTAGTTAGAGCCATGGAAGTTATACCTGCGCAGGAAATAAAATTGTCCTTGCAAAAAACAAAGATTATCTAATTTGGCTTTTTCAGGTTTATAAAATTATAAACCAGTTCCTAGAAAGCAATTTGGGTTGTTTCATAACACTTGTTTTGAAATTGGTTTTTCTTATATAGTTTGATTAACCACCTCATGCAAGAAGTAAGAAGTATTTGTTATGTGTTTGTGATTGAGATGCACCCAGTTCCATCTCCAATATCACAGTGCTCTATTTTATGAGACTCGTTCTTGAATAAGATGTATATAGAATTCTATTCAATGATAAAAAATAAAATAAAAAAGTTATTCAGTTATATTGGATTTTCATATTCGGTGTAAACTGTAGGACTAGAAATTTTGCCTTCCTAAATGAAAACAGAAACTTCATTTTGTACAATAACTTTTTTCAGACCCTAACTAACCAAAAAACCCAAAAGCAACATCACGAGAAAGGGAAATTCCAACCAAAAGGCTTGAACGGGCAGACATGAAGATAAAGCAGCTGACCGAGGAACCTCTCTTGATCCTTTAATTGGCATTAAGCATGAGTTCTCAGCCCTTTGGCCGAACTTATCAATTTTAAGATAGAGTAAAAAAGTAAACGGGCCTTGAACATGCACAATGATCAATTAATATGATATTTTGAATATGTAAGATCTTTACAAAACTAGAGATTTGGTTGGATATTTCTGCTCCGCATGTAAGCTAAAAATTGAGTAGGTAATTCTGCTAGAAGTGCTTGAACTACTGAAATTTCACCACCTGCAATAAGAACAAGTTTACAGGAGATTGATAAGTTCAAGGCCATTTGAAGATGTCATATTTGCAAACTGATTACATACTTTGAACATCCCGAAATGGAACAAACTGGACAATATCACGTGAGGCAACACGCCCAGATGAACTTTCAAGCCTTTCACCCTTGTCTGCATCCAAGATCTGTGACATTGAACAACAAAACTATATAAAAACCCTGAGGGAACATTACATTACATACCTCCCATGCAAGTAAATGACTCGTGCCAAACAGTTAT
Organism: Vicia sativa; assembly: GCA_021764765.1. NCBI lineage: Eukaryota > Viridiplantae > Streptophyta > Magnoliopsida > Fabales > Fabaceae > Vicia > Vicia sativa. The sequence continues at coordinate 28,408,030 of CM038795.1, read as the reverse complement.
AACTCAATAGTAAAAATTAAAGAGCATACACATTGGATTAAATTAATACCTCCATTTCTTTGAAATCGGCTCCTCCTACGCCAACAATAAGGATTGATAACGGCAGGTCTGATGCTTTAACGAGTGCATCTTTTGTTTCTTGGAGATCTGTCACTACTCCATCCTAGGAGGGTACCAATTAAACATTAGAACCAGCAGTGGAAAACGCAAGGTGCTGCAATTTTTTTGGAAAGTTCGCAGGAGTTGGAATAGTTTTTTTTTTGGGTCTGCAAAGCAAATGTTAAGTGGTATGCCTTGGTCTAACATGGGAAAATTAACCATAGTTTTCATACATGTATTTACACAATCATTTAAATTCCTTATTAAAATTTGAAGAATAATGATATTTCAAATTTTAATATGGAATTTAAAACCAATTGTGAGATATGAAGAGTAGGTTGGAAATAGAAGTATAATTTCGAAAGGATGAATGTTATTATCTAAATTAAATGAGGGATTGTTTAGAAAAAGAACTTTAAATTCATTATATGGAGCAGGGAATCACCAATCCTCATTATATGAGGAAGGGGTGATTTCTGGTTCTATGGAATAAGGGACGAAATAGAATAAAATATAAAATGTTCATGCCGTGGAATTGACTCAATTGAGCACAAAATGGAATTACCATTCCACATACTAAACTTCAATTATACTGAAAACAGCAAATTCTAATTCTTACTGTGATTATCAACAGGATAAAGTACTTTCTTCCACCATTTGCTACAGACTGGCTGGCAATAAGTGCAGCATTATTTATTACAGGTCCAAAAAGTGTTGGTCCTGCAAGAGAAACGTTAAGCAGAGCACTTGTGTATGCCATCATAATTCCTTGAATACCATCCACCTGCAAAGACAGAATCTTGTAATGGTTAAACTATTTAAATATAAATATAGCAACAAAGGCAAGATCAGATTTAGCATTTTCACCTCACAGTAATTATTGCTTCCGTTCAAGTTGAAACAATGGGAGACGGGACCATCAATTGGTCGCGCTCCAAATCCCCACGTAGGAAATCGTTTGTCTGCATCATAAAACTGTAACACCTCTCCAACCTCAATAATTGCCTAAAAATATTCGCAGAACATGGATCAGTAACAAATAAAGTAGTGGAAATTCAAACCAAAAATCATTTCTTACTCTCTGGTATGAATTTGGCCGTCCTGAAGGATCAATATAATGCAAAGAATCTGGAAGGCGTGAATTGCCATTTGAAGCTGGTAAACAAGACTAGGTTAATCCATAAAAATGTAGAGCATTCTTGTCATCCAATACATAACCAGCATGACAGATTGAAGTGTAAACCATGTAATATAATGTTTAGATCATTCTAAATCCTAAGAGTTGGGGTTGGGGAAGAAAGAAAGAAATGAAGGATTAAAGAGGGAGAGGATCAACCTCATATCAGCAGTCAACAGGGAAATAGTGGCCTCGGGAATAGCATTTTGGGAACCCACAAATGCTCCCTTAAGGAGCCTTACTCCACTCTGCCATGCACACTAGTGCAAACTGGAAACTGAGCACTAGTGAGGACTGAGAAGGAAGGATGAAGTTTAATTATTAAGGACTAGCTCACCAGTAAATTGGAGGATGGGGAAGCTAAATAATAGTAGATTATTGGGTTAAATATGTTTTTAGTCTCTATAACTCACGAGCTTTCAAGTTTAATACCTAAAAGTAAAATTTTAGTCATCTATAATATTGCAACTTTAAGAATAGTTCTTATTTTGAAAACTTTTGACAAAAAAAAAAGAGTATTGCCTATAAAAGGAAAATAGAGACTAAAAAGGAATAATTTATTTTATGGACTAAACCTCAAAAACCATGACTTTGTAGGGAACATTTTAGCCTAAATTATATTGAAATTAACATTTCGAGACATAATTGGTATCCCCTTTGATAAATAAAAAATACCGACACCGCACTTTTTGAGTTTCAAAAAGTGTTGGTCCTGCAAGAGCACTTGTGTATGCCATTAAAAGAATAACTTGCAAACCCAATCCTTACAATGCAAGGTTATTAAGAAAAACTTTAAAAAAAAAAGTCTTATTATCTAAAATTAACTATGAGTGGTTAAAGAGCAACAATCCTGTATGTGCCACACTTCCAAAAAGTTAAATAAATGATTTCTTCTCATGTAAGTTTTCCAAGAAATAACAAAGTCAACAAAATTAGCCAGTTAAGAATCATAACGATTTTTTTTAGAAAAGCAATTACAAACAAGTGCCCTAAACTTAACATTCATAGAATCCAAAACCGAGATGGGAACAAGATATACAATTTTCAATTAAGTAATAACAGATCCTAAGATCTAACTAACTAAAAAACAAATTCCCTTTTTTATTTTTGGTTACAAAACAAATTCCCATATTACAAATACGATAATCATAGATATTATTATCTCATTCCCATCCATCACTTGTGATCATTATAAACAAAAGACTGATGAAAATATCTATTAGTATTACAATCCAGAAAATAATTAAGTACGACAAGCTTAAGGATATATGGAGTACCTGTAAAATCAACGGCCAGCATGAAGTTCAATTCAAATCCCCCAGCCAGGTAATCCAGGAAAGTATATTGGATGCTTTCAGAAAACTTATCCACAAATAGCCGACTCTTCAAAACCTTTTGTTGAAATATAATATATTATTTTATTATTCTTTACACCTTTATCATAGTTAAATACTCTCTCCATTCTCTTTTATAAGCAAAAATTAATTTTTTAGATTCATTGAACAAGTAATATATTTAATCTATATATAGTCTAAATATACATTATTTATTGAATGAACTTAAAAAGTCAAAATTTTCTTATAAAAGAGAATGGAGGGAGTATGATTTTAGGGGAAAACAGAGGAATTAATGATTGAAATTAACATTTAATTTAATAAAACCTTGGCCTGAGAATCATGACCACCAGACAAAAATAAATTTTCTCCTTGGCCACCAGAATAGAGCTTCTCCAACTCTACCAAAGATGTCTGCACTTTTCTGATAAAATACGATAAACAACTCTAATATTCATTTCAGCCCAGAAATAGATTTAAGGGACAAAAGGACAAACAGGCAAAAAATTACCCCAACAAATCATGTTTGCCACTGCTATTAAAGTTGTAGCACTCTATTATCAAAGGACTTTCCTGTATGCAATGAAAATGAAAAATGAGAAAGCTTCAACTATGCTGGTATGTTTTTACCATAAAATTCAAAACACTAACCTCAAACAAGAAGATAAGTGTCCAGTTAGTAAAATTCATATTTAAGGTTACAATAAATGTAGAAGACCCTCGCTGTAACAGTAATTTTCCTGCACTCTAACTTAGCGGTGATGAATTCTAATCACGTAAATCCATATAAGTTAACATTAATCAGAATTTGATTAGTGATGGTGCGCATTGAAACGCAGTGAAAAAGTTAATAGAAGTAAAGCCACCAATAACCTCAAGCTAACTAAGATGTTAGGAGAACTGGTTATCAAAGCCACCAACTATTTTATTAGTGCTTCTACATAAGTACATCAAGATTATTCAGAGTTCCATTTTAATAAACTAAACTCTCTTTTTCTTTTTTCCACCCATTTCCTAAGAATCAACATGGTATTCTGACATCTGGTTTTACAGTTTCCTCCTGTATCTTCATGATTTTCTAATTTATTCATCAATCCCAATGGATTTCTCCTTCTCTCTTGATTGTTCCTCGTGTTCAGCAATTAGAAAACTCTAGATCAGATGCTACTATCGGTTAGTATAACTTTCACACTTGTTCGTTTTTTCTCTCTCAGATTCCGCCAACCTTATACTGATTCTAGGCCATCTAGTCGGGGTATGCTTAGTTGTAAACTGAGTATATTAGAATACTGGAATTTTTTCAATAGTGTTAATTGTCTGGGCTTCTGCTAGACGTTCTAAGCTTGCCCTAAAATTTTAATATTAATATAAATACTTTAATAGAAATATTATGAGAGTGTTTTTTAGATCATATTTAGTTGCAGTCCTATTAGTAAACAATTCACCCTCTTCTCTCTTCCAGACTGCCTAAATTTCATTAGACAGAATATCACTGTGTGTAAGTTTTATAAATTTAATACTTCTTTCAGAATCCCACGTTGGAAAGGATATGGCCTGAAAATATGTTTTACAAGTAGGGAAAATCCTCATCTTACAGGTGAGCTTTGTAAGGCTGTGTTAACCTGTTAGGCTCAACCACAATCCTAAGATGGTATCAGAGCCTATCCAGATATGTAGTCCTGGGCCTGCAGATTCTGTTAAGAGTCTCACATTGGAAAAGATATGGAGTCCAAGTATGTTTGTAAGTAGGGGAGATCCCCGCCTTACAACCCGGTTTTGTAAGGTTGTATTAGGCCCAACCACAATTATAAGACTTCTAATCAGACAAGAGCACTTAAGATTAAGAGGGTAAAGTGTACTATTGGTTATAAATGTTGATTGGAAAAGAATGGTTAAGATTGAAGTAAAAAATATTTCCATAATGTTCAGTCCTAGGCGTGAAGGAGTGTGTTAAGAGGTCGATTGGAAAAGAATGGTTAAGATTGAAGTAAAATATATTCACGACATTTAGTCCTAGGCGTGAGGGAATGTGTTAAGAGTCCCACATTGAAGAAGATATGGCCGTGAACTAGAGATTAAGAGGGTAAAGTGTACATTAGGTTATAAATGTTGATTGGAAAAAAATGAGTAAGATTAAAGTAAAATATATACACATTTATAATAGACTATAATGTTTTTAATATTGTTGATTATCCAGCCAACCGTTATAATGCATAACTTTCTAGGTATACCCATCATTCTAGAGGATTCAGATTCAAGTTTTATACCTTGCTTCCTACTTGTTGAATATTCAAGAATAATGGCTTCCATGTTGGATGGTGATCATTCTTTATAGCTTCAGTTTTGCAAATTGGAATATGGGCACCACTTTCCACAACTTTTGATACTATTAAAAATGGATCCTTCAATAGAAACAAAAGCACATTTTATGTAATAACTGATGTTCCTCATAAGGCTTAACTAACAACAGCAATACTAACAATAAGCACATACACTCTTTGAGAAGAGGTCCCTATATTCCAAATCTGAACACCTGAGTATCATCTCTACTGTAGTCTTAGAGCCAACACATTCCTCAGCATGCACTTTGAGCTTCCCACATTTTTGTGAGTCGCCAGATCTGATAGAATCTTGTCTGAGTAAATCTAATGTCAATGATCCATCAGACTTTGTAATTATCTGCACAGGTCAAAGTGTTGATGTTGATGGGTACAATTGTTGGGAAGCTCATATATTTTCAGAAACTCAAAGTGAAGAATATTTTGAGTATGCACTTCTTGAATTCAAAACTTACAATATGAATGGTGGTTACCTAATACTATAAAAACTGAAAAGTTGTGCATTTTCAATCACCATAGAGGGGGGAAAAAAAAACAATAGTAGTTTTCAATAGTGAATAGTCATAAAGATACAGCTAAATTGAGAGTGCAGTGAACTTTTATTTAGTTGTCTAATATCACTCCCAAAAGGTGAACAGTCTCTAAATTACCTCAGATAATGCACACGTTGCCTCACCTAGAAATTGTTGTTCTTCAAGCTTAAGTATCTGCACAAATAAACCAAATAGTTAAAATTTGAACTTGTATATCATATCTATCAAACAAGCAACAGGGTCCACATAGCAAATTAATATCTTGGAAATGATTATTGGACAACCTTACGAGAAGATAGTGCAGAATCTGAACCATTAGGAATATATTTTAATTAAGGTTTAGTTATTTCTAATGAAGCACAAAAAAATGATGTGAGAAGAACGCGGCCAATCTGATTGTGTAAATAGCAGTTACCAAAAAATCATATTCCACGATTCATGTTTGTTAAGTTAAACATGCATCAAATTTTACTTCTCTCCTAAAATGCTGCAGAACTATAAACTTATACATTCACACAGAAGGGTAACACAGCAGCAGTTTGCATGCAACTTGCCATCATTAAGTAAAATCTTGAACTGTAAAAGGTTTGCAAGAGTCGCTGAACAAAAATAACGGTACCGTAACTGGCATGCAAAAGCATAAATCAATCCGTTAAAATGATTTTGAAATCTATAGTTATGTGATGATTTTTTTATATCAAAATATTTACACTTTTTGTAAATTAATACAAATTAAGTAACATGATTCTTAAAATAGTTGGGTCAGGCATCTTAGTAGCATGAGAAATTCTCAGAAACAGTAAGTAGTAGGTTATTATAGTTTTCAATCAAAATGTATATCAAAATGTATATCTATCAAAAACTTAGATTTGCAGAACATATTAAACTTTATACCTTCACATCTGCGTTGTGAAACTGAGTGTCTACATCATAAACGTGAAACCTGTGATGACAGAAATTTAAAGAACAATTTCTGGTGAAACAACAAAAACTTCTATGCCTCATTTGAAGTAAAAATACCAACGTTTAAACTTACACTAAAACCTGAACAACCTCAAAATGATAAATGAGAGTTTGTTTAGTAATCCATGTCGGATTCAATGAATTCAAAACTACTTCTGTCCGGCCAAGTTCCTCAAGTGCTCCATTTTTTCCTTTTGCATAAAGAACCAGTATTGGATCGCTCTACACATTAATCATGCAACTGAATAATGAGAAAATTAGCCATTGAAAGCATAATATTAAAGGATGACAATCAGTATAAACAAATTACAAAGGGACAATTTACAGCAGCCTCTGATCCATCTGTTGAACTACGTTAATAGGGTCTAGTAGTTCAATACACTTTCACCTGCTACAATGATGTAATTCTACAACCAAATTTTCTTCTTGCATGGAAGAAAAGGTGAGTTGTTATGTTTTTCATGTTTGATATGATATGTTCCAATTTGTATCACTATAAAATTATTTCAAAAATATAGATGGCATATTTTTTGCTCCAAGTGAATTAATTGCATTATGGCTTGAATTTTCTTTTTGATCTGATTTTCTATAGTTCTCCTCGCAAGCTAAATTTCTCTAATTATTATTATTAGCAATAATAATAAGAACAAAGCAATAGGGAGCACTAAACAAGCTTGAGATTCATGAATGAAAGAGTTACATTAAAACTTAAAACGACAAACCTCCAAGAGTACATCTCAACTGCGGAACGTTCAAATTTCACTACACCAGTGTTATAGCTGCTATTTGACAAAACTTTCAACTTTGTACTAACAATAGCGGTTCATTAAAATTCCATTACATGATAGATTATAGCATTGATATAGCCGCTATTTAACAACACTAGTTATGGCTTGAGTTTTCCTTATGAACTAGATTCTCCGTGATCCTCATATGAGGATCATTCCCACGAAATATTTTCTTATTCAAACACAACTAATCCCAATCTTGGATGATCTTATTACTCAATGAAAACTTCTTCTAATCATGCGAATGCACTTCAATACTCCATCACTACTTCACGGCTCTTTCAATTACAAACAATTAGATCCTCTAGATGTTTCTCTTCCAAATAAAAAATTCTGCTAACCTAGGTTGTCGATAGCGCGCTAAAACAATATATAACACAACACAATTAAAACACATGACATGCCTACTTTTTTTTACAACTTCACAATAACCATCTTACATCTGAGCAATATGTATTAACATTTTATACTTCATGACAAACTCCCAGCCATATATTGCAGTTCATGATCCCTCTCAAGAGTTAAATGCTCCTCTTCTGATTTCTCAGAGTAAAATACAATCACTTAATAACTATGAAACACAGACACCAAAAACACAACACCGACACGTCAACACCAGTAATAATTTGAAAAAAATAAATAAATTAAACATAATTAATTGTTCGACACTGACTCAGTTCAGAGGTGTCAGTGCTATCGAGCTTATAATAATAATGAAATATATAGGAGTTTGATTCAACACTACGTCTTACTTTCCTTATCTTGATTCTTGACTAATTTAATGTGCACAGGTTTCAATGCCTCGCTTAATTTCCTTCTTTATAGTACTATTATTAATTAACACTAACAAAATCTAATTAGAGTATATAATGACTAAATTAAAGCTATCGGAAGCACTAAAAGAACTCGAGATTCATGAAAGAGTTAAAACAACAAACCTTAGAGAGCACATCGCGATCACGCAATCCAGAAGCAGAAAACGACAACTGCAAATTGGAAAAATCTCTTTCAACAAGATGCGATTACAGCAATCGAAGTTGTTCGTATAGTAGCGTAGTGAAACTACGAAGTAAAAGAAGATGAAAAAAAGTGAGAACCTCGATCTGTGAGAAGAGGCCTTGGTAGCCGCGAGACTTGAAGAAGTTATCGACGGCGTCGTTGGGAGCGTTTGCTGAATTGAGTAAACCGCCGGCTGTTCCGCCGACGGCCGAGCCACCACCGGCGATATCGGAGCAGCAGTTTCCCATGGCGTCGTAATTGAAAGGAAAGAGACTAAAGACGACGACGACGAATTATTAGGAGGAGAAATTGAAATTTACCAAGAAAGAAATAAAAGAGAAACTTAAAGAATAAAGAAACGCGTTTTTTCTATTAAAAAAGATATTGGTTGAATACTTTTAACGATTTTCAGTGTCGATTTTCTTTCACTTTCTAAAAAACTTAAAAGCAAAAGCCAAGTAAACATTTTGAAGTGAAGAATTGTGTACTTAAATTAAATTAACACATGAATTTTTTTAATGTTTATAAAATCTTTTATCATTTTAGATAGTGAGATTGGGATAATATGATTTTGGATGATAATTTTAAAAAAATTGAGGTAAAATATGTTTTTATTCATTATAAATATTTTAATTTTAATTTTTAGTCTCAATAAAAAGATTGAATTTTAATCTCTATAAAATAACTTTTGCACGCATTTTTAAATCTTTGTAGAGGGATTAAAAGTGCATGCAAAAATAATTGTATAGGGACTAAAACTCAAACTTTTTTTAGGGACTAAATGTCATTTTTGATAATTTTATAAGAATTAAAAATATATTTAATTCAAAAAAATAAAATTTTTATTATGTGAATGATAATAATAATAATAATAATAAATAACTAATTAATGAATTATTTTATAAAATTTAAGTTTAACAAAATTTAAATGTCACCTAAAAAACTAAGTTTTAAATTTCTTTTCTCAGTCTACAATGTGAATAAAAAATTGATTTTGTTTTGGTTAAATTGAACACAACAAATGTGAATAAAATATGTTATTATTCCACTTGCAAATTCGTTAACAAGAAATTTCTTAAAAAAGAAATTTATTTTAAAAAATGAAAAAGATGAAGATGTATGATTTTTTGATGAAATTAATATTGTTTTTTCTAAGCATTTATTGAGTTTATGAATGTTGTTTTTTATGTGTAGGAAGTGGAAATAAATTGTTGGGGAATGGGTGATACTGACTCCACATGGAGGAAAAAAATTGCCATGGCTAATCTTAATATTTTAGGGAGTATTTGCAAAGAGATAAAACGAAGAAAATTAAAGTTGGAATATTCTGGTGAAATTCTTAAGGGATAAATAGTTGTATTAAACATTTGTAGGAAATGGTGACTATCCTTTGTGAAAAAGAACCTCATACGGACATCATCATCGATTCAACAAAAATCTTTTATTTTATTCTAATTATTTTTTTCTAGTAAGTCGTACTTGCCAAACGTAGAATATGTGACTACCTCTTGTGTTGTAGGATTGTCAAAAGTTTTTATGATTGTTTTGGTGTTAGAGTAAGTTCATGTAAGAATTGTGAGAAACTGTACATATAATGATTTCAAAGTGAATTGAATGTCTCTATTAACTTTGGGGTTGAAGTGTTTATAAAAACTTCTTAGTCTTGAGTTTAAGAATCAAAGAACGTAATATTTGTCACTTTCATCTTCATGAGCATGGTAATGGATAGTTATTTCCTATATAATATTAAGAAACATGTCATCTTCGTTGACTATCCTTCCAGCATCGTTATTGGACAGGAATACAGCATTCTCGCATCTTAATAGATGGGCGAGTATTTTAATAAATGGGCGGAGTAACTAGGAAATAGGTGTGTGTGTGTGTGTGTTGTGATAAACAATCACATATGACATATAGGTGGGTTGCTAGCTACTCAGCTTTTGGTGAAGATTATCGTCGTCCCTAGTATCCTTTGCAAATATACCAATACATAAGTTAAATGAATACGCTTTGCTTTTGGGTTGTTAACGTTATGTTTTATTCGTTTTTTCATATTCTTGATTTTGGAAAAATATAATGGATGTTATGTTAGCAAGAAAAGTAAGTTTTACAATTATAGTATCCAATTATCCATAGAGACATGTGGTTTTAAAGGTATGACAACGGTGATTTATTATCTTAAGTAAGAAAGGGGATTTGTGTTTGTTGTGGCGTGAAAATGTAAATAATTGAAAATAAATGACAAAAAATGAATTTGAAAATGTCGGTGTTATTAGTGAGAATGCTTGTTGGAGGTAGATTTCATCATTACATACCTATCATGCACATCCATAGGTTAGTAATATGTTTTTCTATTCATCGTATAACACTATCACATGTTACCATCATTTGTATTTCCTTTTAGTCTCTACTGCATGAGATCATTGCATATATGTTACTATTAACCAATATTGAGCATTAAGTCTCAAAGGAGTGAGACTCCACATTGATCCTGCTATAATGTGTGTGGATATTAAGTATACACCTATGTCTAGGCTCAATACTCAATAGATGATTTTATCTTGGATATAGTAATGACAAACACCTTTTTATGTCATGTTACACCATGAAAATGAATTTTAGGTTGCAAAACTAAAACAGGCATCAAGATTAAAGAGTCACCAATATTACAACATGAGTAGATTTACATAAAATGCCATGACATGTTTAATATATGATATAATGAATACATTTAACACCAACAATAGAAATTTTAGTTACTCTTACTCATGGTTAGTGTAACGATCGATCTTTCCAGAGATGTCAACTTCGGAAACAAGATCTATCATGTCACATGAGCAGTGCTTCTATCTTCAAACTTCCTTTCTTATACTCCTATCGTAGACCAAAGTGAATCTATTCCAATTTTGTACTTCTCTGGTCCACTAAAACTACCTATGCAATAAATTAGAACTCCTATTTATAGGGGGAAAATTTGACTTCCCACTCGATGCATCATTGTCTCGCCCAATGCGGCTATCTTCCTCTGACCATGAATATTATTTTCCTTAACTTGATTGTTTTCCACGTGGCTCTAACCTTCTATCCTAGTTGAGCGAGCCTCCCCCTTGTTGGGCAAACTTACTTTCTTCTCTGCTAAGATATGTCAACTCATCCAAGTGGATTTTGGCCACCTTAGCTCATTGGGTGCACTTAAGCTCAATGGGTGTGCTTCTCGACTAGCGTGGTCCTCGACTAGCACACTTATCCTTGACCAATGCACTTTGTGCCTGTTTTTAATTAAACCCATATGTTCCTTCTCATTTTTTGGATTAGCTAGCTTGGTGCCAGCTTAGGCTTATATGATGTATTTTGATATTTTCTTGGTCCTTTTTGCATGTTCTTTATAAATACGTAGTTAAAATTTTATTCAAGCATTTTATCATATTGTCTTGATAAAGTGGAGGGTTTTTCATTGATTACTTGTAAAATAAGTTAATAAGTACTTATGAATTTAGCGTATTTTTGGCACTTATCAACTCTCCACAACTTATCTTTTTGTTTATACTCAAACAAAATCAATATCAATGGTTCAAAACATTTTATTATACGGGTGTTCATGAAAGGTCTCAAGACATAATCAAGAAGTTTTTGGAATCACTTTGAAGTATGGCATGTTTTTTCTTCAAATTCAAGTTCATAATTAACATTACAAGCATTCATAAATCATAGCATGAAGATGAACTATTTTCTTGACGGAAGTATGAATTAAAATATGTGCATATTAACAATCAATTGTTCATCAGAATTATTATCTCACATGTGTATCACTCAAATGGGTTGGTGTCTCCCTCAATTATCAGATCATGCATCAACTATATAAATATTGTGTATTTCATCTAAGCAATATCACATAATACATAATTTGTCATTGATCACTAAGATATTTCTTTAGGCAATATTGTGGCTAGGCTATAAAAAATATTGGTTTTTCTTAGGATTCAATTAGCCTAAAGGTATGAGAGCGAAGTCTTTTTAGGTACATCATTTTTTTTCTAAACTTGTCTCTTTTCTTTCCTCCCAATTTAGAACATTTTCTTTTGTGATTTTCTTTTGTATACTTTGATCTTTGATGTTTCTATTTTTGTCAAAAGCATATTATTTTCTTTTCACCATCGCTACTTGATTTTCTTTTTCACACATTTCCTCTTCTCCCTAACTTTGTTTTTCAAATACACTTGCATTTTTTAGTGCTCCTCTATCCTTAAAACAATGTGGTAAACATACAGTCAAACTTCACCATTTTTGGTCAACATCAAGATTTTGATATCATATTCATCATTTAATCACGGGTTGATCATGATTCATCAAGAAAACTCAAGAATTGACCAGAAGTTAAAAGTTTCTAAATTAGGGTTTCTTGAGGAAAAGTCAACAAAACTTTGACCAGGCATAACTTTTGTAACACCCCTTCTAATTACCCGCGATTTTATAATTTAATAATCAGAGTATTTAACACAGATCAAGAGGCATCACAATTTTAATATAATTCAAAGTTATAACCAAAACAGTTGTCATGCTTTCACTGAAGGAAATCGTTAAATAAAACAGACTTAAGGTTATGTTTAATAGCGGAAATGAAACATAACAAATCCTGAATACATCATTCATAATTATTCCAGGACATAAATCAAAACATTAACTAAAACGATTATTTAATATTCATAAAGAATTTCAAATCAAGCGTTTCCCCAGTGTTACATCTACCAGAGCACGACACTGACACGCGGATTAACTAATGACTCGACTCTAGAAGCTATACTCACTGATTCCAAGCAGCTAATCACTTCAAATCTGAAATCATTAAAGTAAGGGTGAGATCTCTATCCAATATAAAATGCATTATACGTTTTTAAATACAACGGAATAATTAAATACATTAGTCCATTATCCAAACACATAATCACAGTCAATTCACAAATGCATCTCGCACAATGGACATGTAAATATATCAAGCGATGGAAATTGCAACACTGGAAACCATCCTAGCATGTTACAATCCCATATGAAATGCAGACTCTATGCATGTGGTACCAAAACGTGAACCGAGTTCACCCACTGTTCCGTTTACATGTGGAAAGACAGCGGAAATCCATGATTCGCCCATAACCACTGGGTCAAGAATCTAGCCTCACTACCTCAAAATCCTGGTAAGTATATTGGCTCTGCAAGCTCACTTCCGCACAATGGGAATGAACCAATTAACAAATGCTTATGCATGCATCATAAAAGCATGCAACCTCAATTCACAGGTTATGATATCAACATAATTCACATAATGCCAATCACCAATGTATTACATTCAATCATAATGAATATCAAACACAATATTGTAAGCATTATTTCTCATTCGTTAACTCAGACCATTTATAATCATTCCCCATTATCCTTAACTATCCACACTTTTCAAAATCGGAAGCTCGACTCTTTTTAAAATAATTTTAACAAAGTAATATTTATCCCTTTTTAAAAGATAGTATTTTTAATTTAAGAAATATTGCCGAAAACGGCACTCGAATTGGAGTTACGGTTTAGAAAATATGAATTTTTGAAGTTTTAAGTGTTTTGAAGTTTAACACAGTGGAACCCGGTTCCTCCCTGGGAGAACCCGGTTCCCACTTTTTGAAAATACACGCTTCCTGGATTTTTGTATGGGGAACCCGGTTCCTCCCCACTGAGAACCGGTTCCCACGTACAAAAATGCTCAATTTTGGAAGTTTCACATTGGGAACCGGTTCCCACGACCTGCAGAATCAAAATCTGCTATTTTAACAGCCATTTATGCATTCTTTATCACTTCCAATCATTTCCATACGACTTATAACATTAGAAATACCAGATTGCAACCATTATACACCAATACAACATCATACATCATGGTTTCATCATTTCTATCAATTGTTCGACACACTAATGGTCTTAAATTCTATAATCCGACACAAAATAGGGTTTAATCCTACAAACCTATAATCACCTAAATCAAATTTCCTAACATACCCAATCATCCATTTAATTCCCAAAACTCATAAGACATTAAAATCGAATGAAATCACCCCTTACCTCGTGATGATCTTCGACTTTCCCGGCGTTGGCTTTTTCCTCTCTTCTCTTCTCTTCTCCAATTCTACGTGAAATGACTTTTCCAAAATAACCTTCTTTCCGTCTTTTCCTTTTTATGATCCTTGTTATATTCCTTTATTATTTCCAAATAAAATACATAAATTGGTAATTAGTAAAAGTAGAGTGATTTACTCCTCACACCCTCTAATTACTCTTCACACCACCAACCCTTCTTTCTTTAATTAATCCGACTAAACCCGAAAATATTAATACTTAAGTCTTTAATTAAATAAAGAATTAAATTCTTATTATTCAATATTCGAATTAAATCGGGGCGTCACAACTTTCACATACTTCATCAGAAATTTTTCCACCAAAGCTCATTTTAAATGGAATTCAATTTTCTACAACTTTGTCCCTCACAAGGTTTTCCCAAAAATGCTTCATGGGCCAAGACATTATAGGTTCTTTCAAAAGTCAACAAAAACTCATCTTTTTCCAAAGAAGTGTACATGAACATGGAAGCTTCAATTATGATGAAACCAAAGAGAGCTTTTAGAGGACATATTAAGCTTTCTAAAAAGTCCAAGATCACTCTAAAATAATGAGAATTGATCAAGATATGGTTTGTGCAAGTTTAGCAATTTTGAAATGTGCATGAAGAGAAATAGTGAGCAAACTTGAATTTTCTCCAAATGGACCTATGTTTTCATGATTCAAGCTTGTTTATAACATTATCCATGACCTCTAAGCCCATCCACATGGCACATTGCTATTTTATTTCTTTATTTTTGAATTAATTCATTAAAATTTAAATTTAATTAAAACAAAATGTAAAACGAAGAGTGATGTGTGCAAGGCCTTGGATTTAAGAGTCTTGAGGACCAAGAAAGCCCGTGATAGCTGGCCAAAACGCAAAAGAGCTGATTGATAGAAGATTGACCAATTTTTGGAAATATTGCATTTGATTTTCAATCAAATATTTTCCAATGAATATAATATATTTTCTCTCAAAGTTTTAACCTAATTCACTCCTTATAAGTATCAGATTGAGACCACAAGCAAAGAACACGGATCGTATATTCACAAAACCCTAGCCAAATTCCCAAAATTTTGCAAGTTTAGGGCAAGATCAAAGATCAATTTCCAACCATTCTCAATCGATTCCAAGCATCTATTCATACTCCTAAGGAATCGATCCAAGTCTTTACATCATCCCAAAGTGTCCCAGAATCATGTCGTTCAATCACACCATTTTTGTAAATTTTCTTGGGATCAATTTTAATATTTCATACATATTTAACATATTTGATGGGTTTGTTCATGTTCAGAATCCTTAATATAACAGGTTTGACATTTTAGATGTAAGCTTTGAGGCTTAAATCGAGGAACACCATTGTTAGGGCAAAACTACTTGCAAGCTTCGAACCTCCTGATGTAGTGACTTTTAGGACAAATCGATGCCACCAATCAATTCGCAGGGGTCGAATTAGGGGGGTAGGGTCATCTTTTGCTTTTTATTTTGGCTTTTTTACAGGTTTGGCATTGGGAGTGGCTAGAGAAGACGACCGGAGTTCATCTTCGTCATCTTTAACTTGGGTTGACCGACGAGGGCATGCTTGGCTATATGTGATTCGTTCGTTCAAATAATAGGGGTTCCACGTGCGCGCGTTTTGAATCCAACTAATTTCTAGAAGTTGATTTCCAGAATATATTTATCGAATGACATAAACAAATGGATGTATGGTCGCCCCAGTGGTAGAACGCGTGCACTTAGTCCTCGTGTCCCTCAAGGCGTGGGTTCGATCCCTGCCTTTTGTCAAATTTTTCAATATTTTCTAATTTTTACAGGTTTCACAAATATACAATTGGAGGAACGGATATATCACTACAAGTGTGTGGTTCAGTAGCCAAGTTTTGGACCTGCAACCCCAGGGTCACGAGTTTAACACCCTGGGGTGCCAACTCTATTTTTTTAGCAATTGTTCTTCTTCATATTTTTTTTGTTTCTTTTGATTTTTAACTTATTTTTAATTCTTTTCACAAATTTATTTTTAACACATAAAAAACCCTAAAAAATATTTTGATTTTAGAATTAGGTCAATAAAATCTTTATTTAATTTTTGACATAAAAACATTTTAATTTTCTTTTCATTTAAATTATTTTTTCTAATTAGAGATTAATTAACTTTAATTTGTTTTTTCTTAATTAAAATCAACCACAAAAACATAAAGAAAATATTTTCTTTTAGTAATTATATTTTTTTAATATTCTCCTAATAGTTAAAACTTTTTTCTCTTATTTATTTATTGCTTTTCGCATTTAAATATTAGAAATCGATGTATAGGTTGCAAGGTTGATTTTTGTAATAGCGTAGACTTACTTTCCTCGCACTTTTTCTCATTATTATGTAACTGTTTATGGGATGTAATAACTTAGGTAAATTTACTTTTCGCACCTCCTATTATGTAACTGCCCCAAAGCCCTATAATAGCTTAGGATTTATTTTCCGCACTTTACTTTTCCAAAAATATTTAACTACTTAGATGTATGCTAATTAGGATTTGCATGGCAAGATATAAAATCAATCTTAGAATAACCCTATTCTTAAGATAAATGTCTGAATTGAATTACTATTTCACACTTGCACCCGCCCTTAGGGTATCTTCTCTTGTTGCCTTTGGATAAAAATGGTCATGTCCCTAGAACGTAGGGGTACCATTAGCAAAAGTCCCTCGATTCAAAATCATCATATGTCCCTCGATGACCCTTAATTATTGCTTACGAATATATGATTTACTCCCTCGGTTGTTGCCTACGAATGAATGATGATCATCCCTTCGAATTGCTAAGGTATCCTTATAATGTTGCCTTCAATGACCATACGATGACCATACGCCTGTCTCTTCACATCCAATGGATGAGGCTACCTACAAACTAATAGTATGGATAACACTATCCTAAAGGAGAAGGAAAATAACAAGAACCACCTTATGAATGGGTAGTTACTCTTAATTTCTTGCTCCAATCAAAATACTTTTCACACCTCACACTCTTTTAAAAAATACCTTCAAATAAACACTTTATATACATTCATACGAGAACCATTACAAAGTTAAATTTTTGAAATATTTGCAAACACTTCGTATACATTCTTGAGGACTGATACAAGAATCATTACAAAGTCAAAGTCAAAATATTTTCAAACAAATCACACACAAAAGCAAGTTTTCAAAAATTGAGCTAAGCAATTAAGAGTTCGTAGATAACTACAGATGGAAAGGGTGCTAACACCTTCCCTTTTCATAACTGACCCCCCGTACTCAAAATCGACAAAAGCTCTTTCCTGTTCTTTTCACATTTCCTTTATTGGATAAAAGAAAAGTCGGTGGCGACTCTTGATAACCGCAACATTTGTGATAAAAAGCAAAACAACCAAGTTAGTTCTCCCACCATGTTACAGTTACATCTTAACAAGCTCTTGTTTAACGTCATTAGCCTGATGCATGTGTTAGGGTTCCTTGATGTATCAAATTTTTTCTACCTATTAAATCACATGAATTCAAGATAGAAAGGTAGTTTCTTCAAGGCTTCATAAAATAATGTCCTTGAATATGCATGGATCTTTCTTAGTTGGAGTTAGTGTCTTAGGTAGATTCTAAACAGGTGGATTTTTTAGCTTTTCCTCCATTGTTCCTTGATCTTTTGTTTGTTCTTCTTCAGTTGGGTCTTTCTCCAACTCTGTTTCTTTTTGTTCTTTCCCACTTTCGTTTTCAACAACAAATTTTTCGTTTGTTTCCTTACTTCCATTTTCACTCACTTTGTGGTATTCATTTGAGTTAGTTTGAGTGTTAGCATTGGTTTTTAGATTTAGTATCTCTTTGACTAAATGAATAGTTTGCACCACCATATTCTTGATTATATCGTCTATGTATATATGTCATTAATATGCCCTCTATTCAGTGTATAATACTACCACATGTAGCCTCATTTGTATCTCCTTCTGATCTCTACGCCATGAGATCGATGCATTACCCAATAGAATGATATATGTTATTATTTACAAACCCAAAGCATTAAGTCCAACAGTCACAAAGGAGCGAGACTCCATAGCAATTTTTCTACAATGCGTGTTGATATTGAGCTTATACATATGTTTATTCTTAGTACTCAATAGATGATTATCTATGATCTAGTAATGAGAAAGACTTTTTGATATCATGTCAAACTATGAAAATAGGTTTTAGGTTGCAAAATAAAACAAGATTAAGATTAAAGAATCACCAATATTCCATCATGAGTAAATTTACATAAAATGTCATGACTTATTTAGTACATGAATATAATGACTACATCTAACCCCTAGCAATATAAATTTTAGTTGTGCTTACTCATGGTTAGCATAACAATTGGTCTTTCCAAAGA
This sequence comes from Vicia sativa, assembly GCA_021764765.1. Taxonomy (NCBI): domain Eukaryota; kingdom Viridiplantae; phylum Streptophyta; class Magnoliopsida; order Fabales; family Fabaceae; genus Vicia; species Vicia sativa. The sequence goes on along the minus strand of CM038795.1, from coordinate 28,389,273 downwards.
CGTCGACTTTGGAAATGGGATATTCCCTGTCACATGAGTAGCGCTTCCGCCTTTAGAATTTATTTCTTATGTTGTTGTTATATACCAGAGTGAACCTACTACAACTTATTACTCATCCAATCCATTGAAACGTCTTTTTCACTGATCAGGAAACTTCTATTTATAGGCACAATTTTGGACATCTCGTTAGGTGCACCATTGACATTCCCAACGTCCCCACCTTGCTCTTACTATGCGTGTTATCTTCCTTATCAAGCAATGATTGTAGGTATGCCATGTGGCCCTAACCTTCTTTCCTCATTGGACGAGCCTACTTTCTTCATTGTTAAGAAATACCAACTTATCCAAGTGGATATTAGGAGCCATAACTTATTGGGTGCACTTAAATTCACTGGACACGCTTCTCAACTACTCATCCTCGACCAACGCAATCCTAGACCAATACACTTTTGTAGAACATTGTTTTGCAGGTAATAGACTTTAAACCAAGGTAATATCTTTTGATGATCACAACAATAAATAAAAGAATTGAGATATCCATCATGATAAAAATGCAAATAATGATAAGTCAAACAATGTACTTAAGTAGTTAAATATGCATGCTATGAGCATAAAGGTTTGATAAACATGACTATCAAATAAAGGGAAAATAAACTGGATTCTATCAAAAGCCCCGAGAGATCTAAAACAAGTGTGAACACAAAAGATTACAACTGACAAAGTCTTAGAGAAAATATCTTAAAATAGTAAGTGATATATATAAAAGAAAAAGGAAATTTTCATAGAAGTACATGGCTATAAGCATACACACACTAAAACATTTTTATAAAATGATTTGACAAAATTTGAAAAACATATAGGATTTGTATAGAACAGGATGAGAGCACTTAAAAATCCATAAAACATTGTTTTAATTTATTTAATTGATTGAAGCAAAGTGAAAACCAATTAGATTAGCGCGGGCTTGAGGTGAAAGCCAATTTGAATCCACCCAGATTCTATGCAACCACTGTATATCTTATATTTTGATTTTGGAACTTATATACGATTGAAAATCAATCGTCAAATGATTATGTAAATCAATTAGCAATGATAATTTTTGCTTAAATATCATTTCCTTGTTTGGGGAACCTCAAGCCTACAAATAAAGGCTCCATTTCTCAATTCAAATCATCCAGAACACGAATTTGTGTATTGGCAGACTCTCTGCACTCTCTATAAAGTTTTATTTTAACTTTCTCTCACTAGTTCTTATAGCCAAACGCTTTTGTGAGGAAGTACCATTTGTGAGCGAGGTCTCTTATGTAATTCTTGAAGGGTAGAATTGTATAAATTCATTAAGGTAACAATGTTTATAAACCTTGGTTGAATAATGTTTAAATAGGGATTATATATGTGGTTCTAAGATAAATCCATTAAAAGCTTATTGTTGGTTATTGTGATATCAGTCCTAGTTACAAGGTTGAAGATGAGTCGTGTCCCAAAATAATTGGTTTGAGATCATCCCGACTAAAATCTCAGAGGTTATTTGGGTATCCTATTAAACCAAAAGAGAGCTTAGATATTTTGGAACTTGAAGACTAACCTCTACAAGGTCCGTATTTATGGAGAGAAGACTAATTGCTTTAATCTATTGTTAGAAAGGAAGCTTGGCCAATTCATAAGTGCCAAAATGTAGTTATTTTGTATATATGCTTTGTGGCACTTATCGGTTCTTTTGTTGATATTCTTCGAATAAATCCCCCATTTTTGGTATAAATGTGTACATAATAGAATAATTGAGTTTTTGTGTAAATATTGTATCATTTGATAGTTTTTCATCTCTTTTATAGGTATTCATTCATAATTGGAGCATTGAGTAATAAAGTGTCGAAGACACAACTTCAAATGCATGATTTTGAGCAATAAAAGAGAACACATAAAGCAAAAAATGAGTTTTTCAAATATTTCAAATCATTAATTTGAATTATATTTATTCATGGTTAGGTAGAGCATTGAATAAGCTTTCCAACGCTTCAAACCGGGCGCAATTCTGACTTACGGTTCTCAAGTTATGGCCGAAATAGTTTTGGTGTATCAACTTACTGCTGGCTTTCGTCGGGCGAAGCAGAGGCGACTAGTAGCATGGAAAAACGCATTTTAAAGTGCCAGGCGAAGCTTTTTGGTCGTCGGGCGAAACTGTGCAGACAAAAATGCATATTTAGGCGAAAAAACACATTTTTTAGGTATGTTTTGGGCATTTTTGAACCCCAATCCATCATACATCATTTTTTGGTCTAGAGAGCTTAGAAAATAACATTGGATCTTGCATTTGGATGATCCGAAGTCGAATCCCTCGTCGATTGGTGTTGACAAGCCAATAAATATTTGGTTCCTCTTCTTCTCTTCTCTTTGTAATCTCTTTTGTTGGGTTTTGTATGTATATCTACTCATAACTCATGTATATTTGTCGCCCTTGGCGTTGTATAAAGTCTGGTTTATGAATCTGTGTTGGTAGTTATCTTAGGTTTTTACTTTATGTTAGGGATTTGAGCTTGCTAGAGATAGACTGCTTAGATTCTTACCTAGGATGATTATCTATTAGTTTCTAAATGCTAGAAATGGGTTTAGAGCTGACATTCACTATAGAGTATCTGATCTTAATGCCTCTGCGTTGGTGAAGTATGCCAGAGATGGGTATGAAGGTGACACAATTGACTTCTGTGTTGTTGAGATAGGCCAGACATGGCTATTGATATGATTCGGGAAGAATCTCAATTTGGGTTAGAAATAGCTTAGGTTGTGAGAGGTATGTGATGGCACGGACGAGTACCGTAGGCCGAGTATGACATGGGTGGTAGATTTAATTCTGTGACGGGTAGTGTGCATTCGTTCCGGACAATCTGTCTATCCTTTATACTTTTTAGTTCATTTACTTTTTGTCTTTTATATTCAACTCTTTTAATCCCAAACTCATTAACGGTAGAATTGTCGAACGACGAATCAATAACCAATTTTTGTGGACACGATACGATATAACCTAACCGGTATATATCACCCAGTAAAAATAAATATTTTAATTTTTGCTTGCTCGCTTTACCGCTTCAACAAAATGGCGCTGTTGCCGGGAATTGATTTTATTATTTCTGTATTGTGATAATTCCGTTGTTTTTGAGTTTTGTAATTATTGTATATGTTGTATAGGCTTTGTATATGTACTTGTATATTATTATTTGTACATGTTGTGTTTACTTTCCATAGTTGTACATATTTGTGATTTTTTTAGTTTTTATGTGATGTTGTGAATTGTCTCGAACTCGTAACGTTTGTTGTGTGGTTGTTAGGACACTTTCTTTAGGTTTGCGTGGTGTGGTAATACCATGACATGACGAGAGAAGGCTACTAGTGCTCGCACAATAAAGGCCTCGAGCTTACGACGTAAAACAAGCATGTTTGTTTATGTTTGTTTATGTGTTTTAACAAGTTGAAATAGGACTTGTTCTTAATTTTAAATCTTCATTTTTCAACTTATTAATTCATTTTCACAAAGTTTTTGTATCGTTATTTGCTTTTGTTTTGTTATGTAATTTGTTGTTTTTCCGCAAGCTCGTCGTGTTTAGCTTGAGGAGTTTTAATGGTTGTAAATATTGTAAATTTTATTTTTCTTATTCTTTTGTTATTGTTTGGACTCAAATTTTGGTTTGGTAGTTTGAGGTTGCATTTAGTGATTTTCCGAGTTTGATTGTTTCAACTCGCGGATGTATGGTAATGATAGTTTCAAAGTTGGTACATGTCAGGTACTCGTTTATCGCTTTCTATAACATAACATGTTTAAGAAATTTATCATTTGTACAATTACCATATCATTCATTCTTTTTGCATTACTTGCTCATGAATTGAATCACTTTAGTTCCCTTTTTACCCATAAATGTGAGGAAGCTTTTCATTGTTTACATATGTTGGAGGTCACATTCTTGTTTTTCCTGAATTTTATTATGCTTAATCTTTTGTTTTGTGTTGATTGCATGAATGCATGAAAAGGATCAAGGCATTTTGTTTGATTTTGAGCACAACTACCTTAGCCAAATATTCAATTCACCTTGTGAGTGTGTGATCATTTGTTAGCCCCTTTGAACTTTTATCAATATCCATGTTTATTTGAACTTGATGTTTGTCTATGAGTGTTGAATTCACTTTTTTATGGATGTTGATTTCTTTGTTTCTTGAACCCTCAACTACATGTTGTTGTATGAATTTTTACCTTTCCTTAGAAAGTAGAGAGTTTTCACACATTAATGTTGGTTGAATTCAAGTTAGGGAGAGGAATGTTTGTTTATATTGTGATTGGTATAAGGTTAAGAAAAAGAAAAGAAAGAAAGGGAAAAAAATGTGAAAAAGAAAAAGATTAGAAAAAGAAAAGAAAGAAAGGAAAAAAAATGTGAAAAAGAAAAAGATTAGAAAAAAAAGAAGAGAAAAGCTTTGAAAAAGAAAAAGAAAAACGATATGAATAATGTTGTGTTAATAAGTGAAGTGATTTGGTTTTACAATTTGTGATGAAGAATAATTTTGATTGAGATTTTATGCTTGAGTCTTTTCGAGTTGATCACTCCCTTAGGTTTAGGCAAGTTTTTGTTTTGATTAGATTTAGGACTTATCACTTGTTTGTTAACCAAGCCACATTACAACCTTGAAAAGACCTTGTGATTCTTGCATTTGTATTTTCAATACTTTTTTGGATGAATGCATAATTTAGTCTTTTGTTTGTAAGATTGTGGATGAGTGTTTTTTATCCCTCACCTTTGTATGTTCTTCATCTACCGATGAATTTTTGCTAGGTGTGATTCATGATTGAGCTTGTTTTGTTTTAGAATGTTTTGCATGATTTTTGTACTTAAGATTTGTTTCGTTTATATGTTATCGTTGTAGAATTGTGGTAAACATGTATTTGTCGTGTGCGTTTTTGTTTGAATCATACATTTGTTTTCCGTTTTAAAAACTTGTTGATTCATGATTCTTGGTAATTACTTTTGTTTCTTTAGGTTTACCTGACTTTGTTTGAGGACAAACAATGTTTCAAGTTGGGGAGAGTTGATAAGTGCCAAAATGTAGTTATTTTGTATATATGCTTTGTGGCACTTATCGGTTCTTTTATTGATATTCTTCGAATAAATTCCCCGTTTTTGGTATAAATGTGTACATAATAGAATAATTGAGTTTTTGTGTAAATATTATATCATTTGATAGTTTTTCATCTCTTTTATAGGTATTCATTCATAATTGGAGCATTGAATAATAAAGTATCGAAGACACAACTTCAAACGCATGGTTTTGAGCAATAAAAGAGAACACATAAAGCAAAGAATGAGTTTTTCAAATATTTCAAATCATTAATTTGAATGATATTTATTCATGGTTAGATAGAGCATTGAATAAGCTTTCCAACGCTTCAAACCGGGCGCAATTCTGAGTCACGGTTCTCAAGTTATGGCCGAAATAGTTTTGGTGTTTCAACTTACTACTGGCTTTCGCCGGGCGAAGCAAAGGCGACTAGTAGCATGGAAAAACGTGTTTTAAAGTTCCAGGCGAAGTTTTTTGGTCGCCGGGCGAAACTGTGCAGACAGAAATTCATATTTAAGCGAAAAAACACATTTTTTAGGTATGTTTTGGGTATTTTTGAACCCCAATCCATCATACATCATTTTTTGGTCTAGAGAGGTTAGAAGACAACATTGGAGCTTGCATTTGGATGATCCGAAGTCGAATCCCTCGTCGATTGGTGTTGACAAGCCAATAAATATTTGGTTCCTCTTCTTCTCTTCTCTTTGTAATCTCTTTTGTTGGGTTTTGTATGTATATCTACTCATAACTCATGTATATTTGTCGCCCTTGGCGTTGTATAAAGTCTGGTTTATGAATCTGTGTTGGTAGTTATCTTAGGTTTTTACTCTATGTTAGGGATTTGAGCTTGCTACAGATAGTCTGCTTAGATTCTTACCTAGGATGATTATCTATTAGTTTCTAAATGCTAGAAATGGGTTTAGAGCTGACATTCACTATAGAGTATCTGATCTTAATGCCTCTGCGTTGGTGAAGTATGCCAGAGATGGGTATGGAGGTGACGCAATTGACTTCTGTGTTGTTGAGATAGGCCAGACATGGCTATTGATATGATTCGGGAGGAATATCAATTTGGGTTAGAAATAGCTTAGGTTGTGAGAGGTATGTGATGACACGGACGAGTATCGTAGACCGAGTATGACATGGGTGGTAGATTTAATTCTGTGACGGGTAGTGTGCATTTATTCCGGACAAGCTGTCTATCCTTTATACGTTTTAGTTCATTTACTTTTTGTCTTTTATTTTCAACTCTTTTAATCCCAAACTCATTAACGGTAGAATTGTCGAACGACGAATCAATAACCAATCTCTGTGGACACGATACGATATAACCTAACCGGTATATATGACCCGGTAAAAATAAATATTTTACTTTTTGCTTGCTCGCTTTACCGCTTCGACACTAATTCACTTTTAACAAATTATTATAGAAAAGACGCAAACTCCCACATCATTTGTCTTGTAATATTTTGGTTGTATGACAACCTTCATTTTCTTGTATAAAGGGCTTTGTGAGTCTTTACTATTAAGAGCTCTCAAGTATTATTGGAAACTCTCAAGACAAAGACTTGGGGAGAGGAAGAGGTCCTTTAGTTTTAGTTGAACCTCTATAACTCCTGGTGTTATTCTGCTTCCTTTACTCTTTTAAAATTCTGCAATTTAAATATTTTATTTTTGCTTCTTAGAATTAGAAAGTGTTTTCAAACTATGATTTAAATTGCTAAAAGTTTTCAAAAAAATATTTTTCCAAATCACACAATTGGCCTCCCCCTCCTTGTATGTGAAGTCTCAAGTCCAATAAGTGGCATCAGACCCTAACTCATGTTTAAGGACTAATCGTCTTAAGAGGAAGATGTCTTTCAACCCAAGATCGTTTTTAAACCCAACACCACTTTTTAAAAAGACTATTTTAATATTTGGAAAATCTGATTTAAATTTTTTCTTCAAAGTATAAATCATGATTTATGGAAAATCATAATCGATGGTCTATCTTACCCTACTCATCAAGTAAATGATGAATAAGTGGAAAAACCTTATTCTCTTTGGAGCGAAGAAGAAAAGATGAAAAAAATGTAGATCTCAAATCCAAAAATTTCTTAATAATGTCTTTAGATGATAACAACCCTTTTGATGTTCGTCATTGTAAAACTGCCAAGGAAATATTGGATACTCTATAAAAGATATATGGATCTTCTCTAAATATCAAGCTATAAAAGATGAGCACACTATGGGAAGATGTTAACTTTAAATATTTTCCTAGCACTAGACTCATAGGAAACTTTATTAGAAATTATTTTACTAACATATATATAAGAATTAAGGATCGAAGATTTTATCCTACTCTTAAATCTATAGGTGAAAATCTTCATGAATTTCGGGAAAAATTAAGAAAGAAGGAAATTATAAAGAATATGGAAGAGCTAATTCAACTATTCAAATATGTTCAAAAGCAAATTAAAAAATCATCGTCATCATCCTGTTTATATCATTCAACTCTTATTCAATCCTTCGAAATAACATACTCCAGCATTGAACAATAAACATCAGACGAAGGATTCTTCCATTCAAAGAACAATAAAGAAGATGAAGAAGCTTCTTCAATGGTTGAACAAAGAAGAGGAAAAACATCAACCTTGGGGAGAAACGTAAAAGAACCATCTTCCAACAAAGAGGATAAAACATGCTCAAAGACACCCTACAAGGAATATATATATTATGGATATAAAATAAAATGCGTCCAACGTACAAATGTACCTACTGTAAGAAAGCAAGACACTTAAAATATTTTTGATTTAAACTAAAAATATATAAAACTATAAACCCTAGATCTTATGTTACTAATGCACCAAGGCCCAAGAAGATGATATAGACACCAAAGGTGAAACCTTAAAGTGTTTTATAGGTTTTGCTTAGCAGCTTAAAAGTTCAAAAAGAATAAATTATTTGAAGAAGTTGTACAAAGCAGAAGTATATACTCCAAAAGTATACATGCTTTAAAGCCTTTGATCCCAGAGATGAAACAATGAAGACGAATGTCTACTATTCTGATCAAAGCATCACATTTTGAGTATTACTAAAAAATTATTGATCTGAGATGATCAGTAAAAGGAATAAGCATGTGATGGACATATTCATTATTATAATTTTACCAACTTTTTCATCCAACAAAGTGTGATGAAGGACAACTCAGTGAGGTGTTTTTCCTAAGGGTTTATAATCATGAAATTTCTTGATAAAACATGTAAAATTATTTTAAGGTTGAAATGATCAGTTAAATCTGATTAAATCCTTAAAATAAAGTTAATATTCAAGCATATGTATAAACCATATGGTTTATGAAAACAAAGTTAAAATTAACTGGACCCAATAATTGACTACATGCTGGAAAGTAGAACAAAAGGAACACAACTACCTTATGATAACATGGTTACTAAAATATTGGACGAAACAAGATTCAACTTTGAGGAACAAACAAATTTCAAAGAAGGAACAACCATAATAGAAAAAATTGTCCTACCCTTAATGCCGTGTGAACTGAAGGATGGATAATCATAGAAAATACACCCTATAACGAAAGAAAAAAAAGGCCACTAGTTAGGACGTACCCTTAGAAATCATTGAGAGTGAAGATTCCTCTCCTCAAATACTCAGTCACAACCTGAGACCTGATGAAAATTCTTTGTGGAAAGATATATATCCTCAATGACAAAATATACTTCATTGTGCACCACTTCATTCCTGACCAATCCAAATTACCTCATCACTTTTTCCACCATGATGATATTGATAAATAATAGTTCATATTAGGATCACTAGTAATATCTATGCAACTTATTCTTTGCACTTGTATTTTCAAATTTATTGCACTTTCCCTTCTGCAATTTCATTTTTCTTGCATTTTCATTTATGAATTTTGAATTCAATAATATAATTATGTTTTTCTCTTTTCCTAAATGTATTTGATGTTCTTGTTTGTAAGCTACCCTTGAATTGTAAAATTTGATAAAGTTGATACTCGGCTACTATACTTGCTCCACATAAAAAATGCTATTTATCTCTTGATTAAGAAAAACATCCAATAAAACCTTATTTTTCATAATTACCCTTGATTATTGTCTATGGTATGTTTAATTCTATAATAAGAGTATATATGTCACTTACATATAATAAAACCTTGCTACATGATGTGGTTGGGTTTTCTCTGTTAGATCCATGGTTTTAGAATTGACAACAATTTTGCTAAAACATGGTTCTTATCTGATGTTGAGCAAGATGTCACAAAATCTTAACTAACTATCATGACATGTTCTAGTGTCATGTGTATCAGTCACATGTTGAGCCACATGTCTTGACGTCTTTGCCTAATATACAACAGGCACTGCATTATTTTTCTTGACATATTTTATTTGATGTTGTGAGATCCTATTAGATATATCTCACTGATTTTTGCAAGTCATGAAGATTTTATTAGGAACAATGCATATTTGATATTGTTTTATTAAAAAGGATCTTTGAGACTTATAGGAAACTTTGAAGATTGGTTCCTATTTTTGTTGAAGATCTTGCAGCTAACTTAAATTAGAAGAATGAGTTTGATTGAAGAGTTCAAGTCCATTATGCAAGAGCCTATAAATAAGGAATTTCTAAACCTAAAATAGAAAGCATTCAAAAAGTATTCACATTGAAGAAACGGTGGGTGCATAAGGGTTTAGGGTTTAGGGAGTCTTTTAGAGTATTCGTGTTTTCTTTGTATGTCACTCATGTATCTTTGATACATTGAGGTTGACTGATTGTTCTTAGATTAGATCTTTTAAGCAAAACTAATTATTTTTCTCATTCATGAGCTTTTAAGCAAAGAGTTGAGTTTTGTATTTGAAGTATAATCTTCTATTTGGTTCTTTTTCTAGTCATTGGTTTGTAATTGTAGTTATCACTATGGTGGTTAGAAGTGGTAGGCGTTCTCATATCTAGGAGGTTCCTAGGTAGAAATTTCATAGGGTAATGATTATGTGGTAAGTTGTAAACTGGGATTGTTTAGGCTTTGAACTAATACTATTACAGTGGATTTCCTTCCTGACGTGGTAGCCCCCAGAGTAGGTGATGTTGCACCAAACTGGGGTAACAATTGATTATGTTGTTTATTTTTCTACAATTTACTATATGCACAATCTCATGTTTTAGCAAGTGTTTTTTGTCAGATGATGATGTCGTAATATATGTTTGAATATTGTGTTGGTGTTAGAACATCAATCTTGACATCTGTATTGCAAGTTCCAGGATTTCATTGTCTTTTAGTGAGGTTTTCCATAAATTTCCATACTTGTTTATTTCAAAGAGTAAAAATCAAATATGATGTTTTTATGGTCTACTCAAAATAAATTATTGACATATTTTAAAACATGCTTTGAAATAACTGTTTTTTTTTCTTCTTTAAACAAATATAATTATGCTTGAGTATAGAATGAAAGAATATATATTTTTTAAATGATGTCTGCATCTAATATTGTTTTACATGTACATGATATTTTTGTTGTCTCTCTTAAATATGATATTCTTCTATAAATGCCCATACTTGTTTATCTCAAGAATGCATTATATACAAATGTTTGCATATTTAGTTTTTTCAAAAAATTACATCTTTTTATCCGCCTTTTTGATTTTGACAAAGGGAGAGAAGTATACTCTCATAAGAAGGGTATATATTTTATCTAACTCAGGGAGATTTTATCACTCCAAAAATATCTCGTATGTTTTACCATCATCTCCCCTGTGGAACATTATTTTGCAGGTAATAGACTTTAAATCAAGATATTATATTTTGATGATGACAACTATAAAGAAAATAACAAATATATCAATCATGATAAAGATGCAAACAATGATAAGTCAAATAATATACTTAAGTTGTTAAAGATGTAAGCCATGAGTATAAATTTTTGATAAATGTGACTATCAGATAAAGACAAAACAAACTGGATTCTATCAAAAGTCTCAAGAGATCTCAAATAATTAGCAACACAAAAGATTAAAACCTTCAAAGGCTTAGAGAAAATATCTTAAAATAGTAAGTGAGTGAAAATACGTAAAAAAAAAGGAACTTTTTCATAGAAGTACATTGTTATAAGCACGGACACACACACACACAAAACATTTTTATCAACTGATTTGCCAAAGAAACTTACTTTGAAAAAGATATAGAAGTTGTATAGAACATGATGAGAGCAGTCAAAAAGTCACAAAACATTGTTTTTACTTTATTTAATCGGTTGAAGCAAAGTGCTAACTGATAAGATTAACGTACACTTCAGGTGCAACCAAGTTGAATGCACCCAGATTCTATGCAACAACTATATATCTTATATTTCCATTTTGGAACTTATATATGATTGATTTTCAAATATCAACTGATTATGTCAATCAATTAGTAACAACTATTTTAAATCAATTAGAACATAAATTTGTGTATTGACACTCACTCTCTCTCTCTCTCTCTCTCTCTCTCTCTCTCTCTCTCTCTCTCTCTCTAAAGTTTTATTTTAACTTTATCTCACAAGTTCTTATAGACAAATACTTTAATGAGGCAAATACCTTTTGTGAGTGATATCTCTTAAGTAATTCTAGAAGGGTATAATTGTATAAATTCACCAAAGAAACTATTTTTATAAACCTTGTTTGAATAATGTTCAAATAATGATTATATATGTGGTTCTAAGCTAAACCTATTAAAATCCTATTGTTGGAGATTGTGTGATTATCATGTTAAACCAAAAGAGAGCTCTGATATTTTGGAACTTGAAAACTATCTGCTACAAGGTCTGTGCTTATGGAGAGAAGACTAACTGCTTTAATTTACACTTGGGGAGGAAGTTTGGCCACTTCACTTTCAACAAATTATTAGGGAAAAAACCTAAACGACCACATCATCCGTCTTGTAATATTTTAGTTGTAGGACAACACCATTTCCTTGTATAAGGGGGTTCGTGAGTCTTTCTTACTAAAAGCTCTCAAGTATTATTGGAAACTCTCGAGATCAAGTTTTGAGGAGAGGAGCAGGTCCTTTAGTTTTGACCGAACCTCTATAATTTTTGGTGTTCTTCTTTTTCCTTTACTCTTTTAAAATTCTGCAATTTAAATATTTTATTTTTATTGCTTAGAATTAGAAAATGTTTTCAAACTGTGATTTAAATTGCAAAAAGTTTTAAAAACCATGCTTTTCCAAATCACACAATTCACCCCCCTCATGTGTGTGAAGTCTTAAGTCTAACAAATTTGTGCCTATTTCTGATGTTGTGAATTACGACAAAATTCAATATTAATTTATGAGGCAAAGAATAGTAGCAACCAAAATAAATAGTCTACAACAATAATAATCCGTACACAAATAATACAATAGAATAAGGCAAGCAAAAAAATGAAGGTTTGTTTACCCAGTTCGATTAAATGATCTATACTCCGGGGGATAGGGAAGCTCTCCAATTCACTATACTCAGAAAGTTATTATAAGAGATTAGAGATGAGTTACAAGAAAATAACCTTTGTCTCCGGGTTCCCAAGAACAACCCTGAAGGCGTCCAAAAATTAACCATGTTTTCTTCCCAAGTATATCCCAACATCTTCAACCTTCAATATATGAATAACTCAAACCAATGTGTGAACAAGTGTTTACAATTCCCCGATTCCCTTCGATAACTCCAAGGGTTTCCAAAACCATTTCCTTTCTAAGATTTTCCTTGAGAATAGCCAAAACCTTATGTTATGCCTTTAAACCATTATTTTCCCTTTTGTTGTAATTTCTAAGACTGTCACACCTGAAAACATATAAAAGATACATATTTATAATAGAAAATATCTAACAACTAAAGTCCAAAGTCACAATCCAATCAAACATGGATCCATGAGCCGAAATGAAAGAGCTCGAAACACATAAAATGAGAAATTGTCGAAAAAGTCCAAAAAAATCAAAATTACTATTCACCATCCGTACGGTCACTATTCAGCGTCAGTGCGATTTTACTATTCATCACATGTACCACCGCACAGTTTTTCCTGATTTCTGTTTTTTCGACTTTTTAACCGATTTTTGTAGTATATGCAATCTACAAAAATATATTTTATTTCTCTTTATCAACAAAGTTTTAAAGCATATTACAACATTTGACTTTGCCCATATTTTTCTACCCATTTATGGCTTAGCTAACATGGTGCCAACTTAGGCTTATATGATTCATTTTAATGTTTTCTCGATCCTTTTTTCTTGTTCTCGATAAATACATAGTTAAAAGTTCATTCAAGTGTTTTATCATATTTTCTTGATAAATTAGAGGTTTTTTCATTAACTACTTATAAAATAATTCAATAAGTGCTTTTGAATTTAGCGTATTTATGACACTTATCAAGGGAACCCTTTATAATATGAACGAAGCTAAGGGGTTTCGAAGTGGAAAACATGTTTTATTCATATTTGTTGACTCGCCTAGTCCAATTTTTTCAATTGTGTTGCCATATAAATATAAGTTAATATGCTTTATCATCATTTAACAGAAATGAATAAGTTGGCTAACGAATATGTGTTTTTAGAGACTTAAAAGTAACATTTATTAGTTAAGTGACTAAAGTAAAATAATAAATAAAATTAAAGGGACATATAATTAATTAAGGTTAAAATTATGCATATTAGTTCACGTGTTTAAAAATTTACATATTAGTTTTTTTTAACAAAGTAAAATTATTGAATAATAAGATGAAAACAAAAAATGTGGGAGTCGTAAAACCTAACTCATCAAATAGATGAAAAAAACGATAATTGGACATGTCCAACCTATCGTCAAAAAAATTTCAAAAACAAAAATAGAAAGTGAATCCCACCAAGTGTCATAAACAACAAAAAATGCATTGGCTAATTTATATGAACACACATTTTTGTCTTACCGAATATGAAATATCTTGAATCTAAAGAAACTGATAGTGTGTAAAGTATACTTCAATTTAATTAGAATATTCCAAGAGACAATATCCACATTAGAAAATGAACTAATGGATAGCATTGAGTTAATTTCAAACCAAAGATTTGTCCAATTAGTCATGTTAGCATGCTTGAAAGCAAACATGATTCCATACAATTCAATTTGAAAGGAGGTGCAAACTTCAATCATATCTGAGAAAACTCTCAAGGATATTCCTAAACTATCTATGAATATGAAACCATAAGTTGATATTTTATAGTTACCTCTTGAAGATTTATTGATTTTGCCCTTAATCCAATTATGATTATGAAAGCACTAATTAACTTGTATGATTCTAGGTGGAGGATGAGGTCGACATTTAATGTTAAAACTTTTAATTGTAAAATCATTAAGTGAAGAATGCATGTGTCCGTTGATAGAAGTAAATGTCATATTGAACAATTATTTAACATGATGAATGTCTACATCAAAGTAATTTTTACCATTTTAATCCTTATATCATTTCATATGTTCCAAGCTTTCCAAAGAACTATTATGATCAGAGACATGATTCAGAATTCAAGAGCTCCAACTTCCACCAACAAGTTTGAATAAGCTATCATAACTAGTTATATCAATGTTCATGCAAAATAATATCTTCATCCATTGCCAAAATGTAAGTTGTATATGCATCAAATAAATAGGTGGTCTCTAGTTTCCACTTCATGATTATATAAAGAACACCTTTAAAATGCGGTCCCTTCTCACATATTGTCACATATATAAACATGAGCTTTCATTCTTAACTTATCCCTATCTATCTATCTATCTATCTATCTATCTATCTATCTATCTATCTATCTATCTATCTATCTATCTATCTATCTATCTATCTATCTATCTATCTATCTATCTATCTATCTATCTATCTATCTATCTATCTATCTATCTATCTATCTATCTATCTATCTATCTATCTATCTATCTATCTATCTATCTATCATCATCTATCATCTATCTATCTATCTATCTATCTATCTATCTATCTATCTATCTATCTATCTATCTATCTATCTATCATCTATCTATCTATCTATCTATCTATCTATCTATCTATCTATCTATCTATCTATCTATCTATCTATCTATCATCTATCTATCTATCTATCTATCTATCTATCTATCTATATCTATCTATCTATCTATCTATCTATCTATCATCTATCTATCTATCTATCTATATCTATCTATCTATCATCTATCTATCTATCTATCTATCTATCTATCTATCTATCTATCTATCTATCTATCTATCTATCTATCATCTATCTATCTATCTATCTATCTATCTATCTATCTATCTATCTATCTATCTATCTATCTATCTATCTATCTATCATCTATCTATCTATCTATCTATCTATCTATCTATCATCTATCTATCTATCTATCTATCTATCTATCTATCTATCTATCTATCTATCTATCTATCTATCTATCTATCTATCATCTATCTATCTATCTATCTATCTATCTATCTATCTATCTATCTATCTATCTATCTATCTATCTATCTATCTTCATCTATCTATCTATCTATCTATCTATCTATCTATCTATCATCTATCTATCTATCTATCTATCTATCTATCTATCTATCTATCTATCTATCTATCTATCTATCTATCTATCTATCTATCTATCTATCTATCTATCTATCTATCTATCTATCTATCTATCTATCTATCTATCTATTAAGCATGGACAACCATCATGCTTCCTAGAGTGTTGTAGAGATCCAACACAGTGCTATACTCAATTACTTTCTTCCTTTTTCCAGCCAGCAAAAGAAGGAAGAAAGAATGAACCAGAAGACTTCTAAGATGATCCACAAGACATCACAGACTAACTCAAACTAGAGCACATACCCAAAAGAGAGTCTAATTTTCTTCCCAGAACAAAAGACACAGGGAAACCAAGAGTAATTATAGGTCCCAAAAGAAATCAAGGAAACACATATTCCAATGATTTGGAGACTTTCCACAAATTCCAGGACAAACCATAGTTTGCTAAGTTACTACACAAGATTTAGATGTCACTTCTATCTCTTGTAGTAGAAGAAACTCCTTGCACATATGCTGAATAGATCAGATTCATTAATCTGATTTTCTTCTTCTGATCTTCCTTTCACTAGCAGTTGTTAGTACTAGTGAAGTCTTTACTATAACAGCATTTGCCAGAACATGTTGCTAATGATAAGATCTGAGTCTTACAAAATTGCTCCAAAAGGATCAAAACTGCCACTTATGATACTTTCAAGGAGCTATGAGATTTTCTTCCTAAACTCAGACAGATAACTGGAGCAATTATTCATCCACCTGATGTTGTGACATTATCAATGACTCAGTTGTTCACATTTTCTTCATATTTGTCAAGTTATCAGAAGAAAAATCAGCATATCCATGTCCTCTTCTGAATTTTGATCTTCAGATTAAAGTCCAACAATTTTCTTCAGACATATACAAAGTCTCCCTTCAATGTATTTTGTCATTAGTGGAAAGCACAACACCCATTGACTTCCTTTGTCATGGACAATCAAAACCATTGTGGAAGACAATATAACTAACCACTAGCTCTGAGGTGATAACTCCAAGCACCTCGAACTAGTCTTAAAATAACAAGGACATCTCGAAACATGTCCTTGCATTTCCTAAAATTTGACATGACTCTCGAATGGTTGAGAAGCCATGTAACCATAGTCTCGAAACCAACCTCCAACCTTCTTAGTGTGTTTAAAAACTTTACTAAGATTCAGACTTTCTAACAAAACCAGAAGAATTCTCCTTTAATCAAAAAGCTGATCAAATCATCCTTCTGCACATTACATTTACTAGTAGTTGCTGATACTAGTAAATTCTTCAAACCAAAATAGTAGTTATGCATTGTTGAGCGAACTACTCTTAAACACAAGTAGAATCTTCTTATTCTAAACCAAAGATAGAACTGCCACTTCTGAATGAGGCGTTTGAATATTAAGATTTATAGTCCCAAGTCTCTGCCACAGACTATTAACAATAATGATGTTACAACATCATCTGGGACATCAGTACCAATCAGTTTGGGTTCTGGAGTCAACAACCAGGGGATTTATTTTCATCCATGCCTTTTTATATCCCCCATATGAACAATATGATCTTTAACAAGATTCATCTTCAGCAATTACTCACCAGAATGCTCTAGAGAGAAATAAACTCTCCACTATCCTCTGAAATACAGTGTTCAGAATACAGACTTGCATACATACTATACAAACACTTAGTCTCCCATCAAAGTATTTGTAGTTAACTTTTATGCAAAATTCTAATAAATACTTAGTCTCCCGTCAAAGTATTCATTATTAGTCAGAATATACCACCTTCTCACACAAGGTAGGATAATTATTCTAACAACCTTCTGCTCCACACTTGAAGAACCAGCTGATCCTTACAAACTTTCTTTGCTGAAGAGACAAACTCATTTGAGATGATGTTGCAACATCAGATCTGACATTGATCTCAAACACATCAGCCTGACTTATACTATGGTTTTGGAGGAACATCCATAGTAATCCAAGCATACTTTCTTGTAGGGGATACAAGAGTACACCAGAGGCTGATCACCCTTTATGATCAGATCCACAACACCCATAAATACATGCAGCAACTAGCATGTAGCACCTTCACCTTGTCTGCTTATTCTACCCTTGATCAAATAACTAGAGTTATTTGTAACACACTCCTGTAGGCAAGTGCAGACCCAACTGTTCTATTATGTGAGGACACCACATAAATGAACTCAAGTAGGAAGAGGAACTTTTCATGAAAGAATTAGGAAACCATGATCTTTTGATAATAACTCCTCCTTGCTTTACACAAATAATAAGTTCATCCTAGTTGATTTGGATGACTTTCCAAAGTGCGATACCAACCATAGGGCATTGGTTGAAACAATTCCGTGCTCACATAATCCCTTGGATGATTTTTCATCGATAAGGAGTTCCATGCTCATATAGACTTGATACGAGTTACCAAGTTTGAGAAAATGGCCTATATCCGATGATGAGAACCATCACTAGTCGATTGAGAAAATAGATTCTCAATACCGGATGTCAAGACATTTTGTAAGACATGTCTTCAAAGATCTTCGTGCTTGTGTTAAAGACTGAATATCCGCCGATCTTCTTAGAGAGTTATAAGAATTCTCCTTTAAATGCTGCTTTATGAGATTGGTAAACATAACTGCTCTAATCCTATCCTCCTTGGAAAACACAAAGATCATGAGAAATAAACTCAAGCATCTTATAGACCGAGTAGGATTAATACCTCTTCATGGACACATTGTTGAGCTCTTCACATTTGTTCGGTCATAGTAAGCACTCTTTATTTGGAATTTGCCACGGTTCCAAATTAAGAATCCTTAGTTTGCTTGCTACACAAGTTTCAGATTGCCACACTATGTTACTTGTACTAGAAGAAACTTCATTATCAACCATGAGTATGTTCAATAAGTCCGATCTCGGTAGAAAAACGGTGACTTCAACAGTTGTGATGTTGAATCTTCATGTAGAACATCCTTTTCATTACAAATTTTATATCTCCGATTTTGATTAGATAATCGCCCCATCGCCTATTCATCGAATTATCTACTCACACTAGATGATCCCGACCGATTTCTTCACACTAACCAAGCATGTTTACTTGGTCAAGACACCGAGATAATGTTCCAACAATGATAAGACATCATTCATCACATGAGGGAAACATGGAAATCACAACTAACCTCGGTTGTTCAAGTATCGTGATCAAATAATCATAATGAATTGCTTCAAGAGAAAATGTTCTATGGTCATGGATGAGTTCCATAATTCGTTCCTTTGATCGACGGATCTTCCCGACAAAAGCTCATCTTACTTTCACATAAAGGGATTTGCGAAGATACCTTTATAAGTCCTTTTAAGTGCATTGAGCTTAGTTACTATACTCCCATAAGCTTTGGTCGAATTAAACACACAACCGGAGTAGCTAACCCGTTGATCGTGTCTCGATCAACTAAAACAAAGATGTCTCCTCTTCCGTCAGAGTAGGTTCTAAACATATGTACTCACACTACATGTGTTTAGCACCCGTAATATCTGTTCTTCAATGAAGTCGCATAATGTTCTAACATCCTTAAGAACATCGTTCCATCTCCTTAAACACATCATTCTTGATGATCTTCAAGTTCTTCAAAACAGCTTGCAGATGAATATGAGAATCATTGATCAATTGATACTCATCAACACTATTAATAAATGCCTTTATGAGTGGACTTGAGAAAATCTCAAGTATCTTTGACAATATTGATAGGTTGTAAAGTCTGCTAAAAATTCTGTTGAAACAAAACAATAACCCTAGAGTTCTTCTTTCACTTTAGGGGTTGTATCAGAAGCTATGCAGCGGAATAGCCATACTTCAACAGAACTTGCACAATGCTTACTCCATATTGTAAGCATGACACATAAAGATTGAAAATAAATCAATCCTACAAGTTGTTTGCTTCTTCACCAAGCAACATCCTAGACCCAACTCTGAAGCCCTGTCATATAGAAGCTTTTTAAACACAAAGGATACCTTATCAATATCTTCACTCCCGCATGAAGGTTCTGATAATTTTCTTCTCTGTGCTGGAAAAAAGTTGAACAATGCAATCCAAAATCTTCACTCCCGCATGAAGTCTTTGAATTTGTTCAAACACCTTCATCTTCTTTTAGCATAGCTGATCAGGTTGGTCTAGTTTTTCCCAAATTGGTCCATCCTCCACTTCTAGGGACCAATCAATATGAACACTACTTTGTTCAAACAATCTTCTACCTTGTACACAACCAGAAAGTATCCCCCATGGATCTCATCCGAATGTGATGCCCGCTCTGATACCAATTGAAATTCCTGGTATGACTGACTCAAGATGTCGAATGAGATGTTAAGACATCCGATCGACATTAAGCACGTAAGAGGTGACCTTTATAATTTCTGTACTACACCAGATAATTATACGATCATACCAGAACCTGTAACACCATCAAATTATGCAGGTTCTGATCTAATGAAGTTCTGAATAGTTAAGGTTAATAAGAATAACCGATGTCATGAAGAATGTTATGACATCATACAAATAACCAATGCGAAAGTAAATAACACACGAATTGTTCACCCGTTCGGTTCAACCAACCTACATCCTGAGGCTACCAAGCCGTGGATAAAGTTCACTATTAGCATCAATTGAAGACCCTACACCAACACACCGTTGTCACCTTCTCACTTAATCACTACCCAATGATCCTTTTACCTAAGTCCTACTTAGATATGAGTTCCTACTCACTCCCCTCAATCACACCCCGTGTGATTACCTAACAAAACTGCTCGGGTTACACTTCATTACACAACTTGATCTTGCTTAAAAGCTTCAATCAAGTACAATACATACATCCTCTTACCTCTGTTTCAAGGAGTATGGTGACCATCCCACGCCCGGTGGTTCACTACAACTAGCCCTAATTATCACATCTTTAATGCTCTTTTGGCTTGCATCCAACTAGGTTACAATGCTTTTATTTATAACCTTTACCCAACTGGATTTGGGCCTTTTAGACAGATAGCAGCTTTAACAACCTGATAAAATAAGCGTAAAACTGCTACAAGTTAGGTCTTCAATCTAGCTTTTCTCCTCATTCTTAGCTTCGATTGAATCTTCTAGGGCTCCACATATGCCTTCAATTTTGCGCTACTTATTATGCATTCTATTATGCGAATATTCATAATTCGTGAATGAATCGTAATGACTTGACAGTTCAGTAGCATGATGTCTGATATGATGTCATGACATCTCTCGTGACATGTTGTTCCAGATGTTGATTTAATTCAACACAACATGTTTAGGCATTACAATAGGATTTTCAGGTTGTTCACTATCCTATTGTACATTACATTATTGTTGTTATTATTTTTTTTACAAGAATTGAGCCAATCCTAAACAAAGGCACTTACACTTATGCTTCTAGGAAATTGAAGATTCATGAGAAGAACTATCCTACTCACGATTTGGAACTTGCGGCGGTTGTTTTTGTGCTTAAGATTTGGAGGCATTATCTTTATGGTTCTAGATTTGAAGTATTTAGTGACCATAAAAGCTTGAAATATTTGTTTGATCAAAAAGAGCTTAATATGAGGCAAATGCGGTGGCTTGAATTGCTGAAAGATTATGATTTCGGATTGAATTACCATCCTGGTAAAGCGAATGTGGTGGCCGATGCTTTAAGTCGAAAGACTTTGCATATGTCACTTTTGATGGTGTAAGAGTTGGAAATGATTGAACAATTTAGAGATATGAGTCTTGTGATAGAAGTGACGCCGAAGAGTGTTATCTTGGGAATGTTGAAGATCAATAATGATTTCCTTGACAGCATTAGGGAAGCTCAGAAGCTTGATGTGAAACTTGTTAATTTGTTGGTGGGTATTGGGCAAACTGAAAGTGAAGATTTCAAGTTGGATGCTCAGGGTGTTTTGAGGTTCCGAGATAGGATTTGTATTCCCGATGATGTTGATTTAAAGAGAATGATCTTGGAAGAAAGTCATAGAAGCAATTTGAGTATTCATCCTGGAGCGACCAAAATGTATCAAGATATAAGGAAACTATTTTGGTGGTCGGGCATGAAAAGAGAGGTGGCCCAGTTTTTTTATGCTTGTTTGACTTGTCAGAAGTCTAAAGTGGAGCATCAGAAACCTGCAGGGTTGATGCAACCGTTAGAGATCCCAGAATGGAAATGGGATAGCATTTCTATGGATTTCATAACGGGGTTACCGAATACACCAAGAGGACATGATTCGATTTGGGTGATTGTTGATAGGCTTACAAAGTCGACTCACTTTATTCCTATTAACATCACTTATCCCGTATCGAAGTTGGCGGAGATTTATACGCATGTGATTGTTAGATTACATGGTATTCCTTTGTGTATTGTTTCGGATAGAGATCCGAGGTTCACTTCTGAATTTTGGAAAAGCTTGCAAGAGGCTTTGAGTTATAAGTTGAGGTTGAGTTCGGCTTATCATCCTCAGACCGATGGTCAGACAGAAAGGATAATTCAATCGTTGGAGGACTTGTTACGAGCTTGTATTCTTGAACATGGTGGTTCATGTGATACATATCTCCCTTTGATTGAGTTTACTTATAATAACAGTTTTCATGCTAGTATTGGAATGGCACCGTTTGAGGCTTTATATGGTCGGAGGTGTAGAACTCCTTTGTGTTAGCACGAGTCGGGTGAAAGTGTGGTGCTTGGACCCGAATTGGTTAGAGAGACTACTGAGGCGGTGAAGATGATTAGACAAAAGATGAGAATTTCTCAAAGTCGACAAAATAGTTATCATGATAAAAGGAGGAAAGACTTGGAATTTCAAGAGGGTGATCATGTGTTTTTGAGAGTTACTCCTACAACCGGCGTTGGGCAAACATTGAAGTCGAAGAAGCTAACTCCTCGCTTTATTGGTCCTTACCAAATTACTAGTAAAGTGGGGAAAATGGCTTATAGGGTGGCGTTACCGCCAAATCTTTCAAATTTGCACGATGTATTCCATGTGTCGCAACTTCAGAAGTATGTTCCGGATTCTTCGCATGTGATTGAGATGGATGATATTCAGGTTCGAGAAAATCTTACGGTGGAAGCGATGCCTTTGAGGATTGAGGATGGTGAGATAAAGTCTCTTCGTGGCAAAGAGATTTCATTGGTCAAAGTGGTTTGGATAGGAGCAGCTGGTGAAAGCGCGACGTGGGAGTTAGAAAGTAAGATGCGAGATTCCTATCCCGAGCTTTTCGAGTCAGGTAATTTCGAGGGCGAAACTTTTTAAGTGGGGGAGAGTTGTAACGCCCGTTTTATTTAATATTCTATTATATTAATATTTTTGAATTACCGTTTGACGATTATTTTGGCGACGAGAATAATTATATTAATTGATATATCTATTAAATATATTTGGCAACGTTTCGTTCGGTCCGGTTTTTATTCCGTTCGGTTCGGTAAAATATTATTCGGACCGATATTTAATTCCCCGGAATTATTTTAACTAATTTAGTTAATGAGATACTTAGATGTTATTAGTGTGTTAAGAATAGATAGGGGTGTGAGGAGCAATTTGATAGAATTGAGTTTTTCACCCTTGGCTAGTAAGACCACCATCTTATAAAAACACTTTCTTCATTTTCTTTCCAACATAACACCAAAAACACCAAATATAGAAACTTTGGAAGAAAAAGAAAGGGTTTTGGTAGAAGAGCAAGAGAAGAGTAAGAGGAGAGCAAAGGTTGGGTTTGTAGGATCATCAAGAACCATCCAAGCTTTCAAGGTAAGGGGTTTGATTTCCATCTCTTATAGTTAGGGTTTGATAGTTATAGTTTGGATTTGGGAAAAATTGATAGTTGGTTTATAGGGTTTTGGTTGGTTGATTGTTGAAATAGTTTAGAAAAGTTGGATTAGGAGTAGAGATTATGAGTGTGTTTCATTGATAGTAGTAGAAATGAAAGTTATAAAATGAAAATAGAAAAACTGTATACTGTTGGAAAATGAAAAACCAGAAAAGCCAGAACTGCAAGTCACAGGAAAGAAGATGAAAGGAATTCGTGGAGGGAGGGTGAAGGGGGAGGCGCCCACCTCAGGGTGTGGGGAGAACGTCCCCCACTATGAGGCCCCCGCCTCCTTCCTTAAAATAAATTAAGGGACGTGCGTCCCTGTGAGGTTGGGGAAAGGAAATGAAAAACATGTTTTTTTTCTGTTTATGTAAATAGGTTCTTCTGTTTTTAGCAGATAAGTTTTTCTTGCATAATTCTACCTGCAGAATATCATTTTGGTTCTGTTTCTTTAAATTTTCCCAATTTCACCTAGTAACACTTTATATTAATAAATATAACTAGGACATAAGTTAGCCAATTAAATTTAGAACCCGATTATGTTCCGATTTTCCGATTCCGGTAAATTCCATGACGGAGCAAGTTATTCCGAATTCAACGAAAATTGACGTGCTAGCTAAGTTCGACGTATAGAACGTAGTGGTGATGTTAGTTTTTAGAAATTACGATTTTTTACGAAACGACCCGAAATAGGCCAAATTACGGTTAAATTGAATCGGATAGCGTTTTAGTCGGTTTAAGACACGTATGGACTATCTGATTTCGATGTTGATGTTTATGATTAATGCCGGTTATTAAGAATGGTTTTCGCGACGATTATTGGTGTTTTGACTATTTTTCCATTTTTTTGGAATTTGGTGAATTAATTGATAATGATGTGTGAATAAACATAATGTTTGCGACGATGTATTTATTAATGAATACTTGTTGATTATGCGATGCGATGATATGTTTATTTGATGTGAATAAATATGGCGACGTGGACTTTATGTCAATTTTGATGAGCGATGATGATGTGTTGTTGTGTTGGCCTTATTATTGAGTCACATACATTGCATTGGCGATGAGGGCTTTTATGCCAAGCGATGATGGGCTTTATGTCAAGTGCTCCTAATTATGGACAAAGCGACAAGTACCACATGCATAACATAGTCGTGTCTCATGGAGTCGGTTGTGTTTATGTTTGAGTTGTTTGGCATTGGGTTTTAATTGATGAATGATGTTGAATTGCGATGGTATATGATGCCTTGTGTTGATGCGAGTATAATGATTATGTGATGAAGTTAAAGTGTTAATTTATACACTAAATGCTAATTTAAAGTATGTAAGCTTTTAATACATGTTGACATACTCTATTTAACTTATATCATTTATAATTCCAAAACTATTTATATATTCTATCATGCTTTTAATTATATGTTTTGGAGTATCTCACCCTTTACTTGTTTTGTCGTTGTCTTTATATTGGTAACGTGCAGGTGATCCCCGAGGATGATGAGGATTAGCTCGAGTCTCTTTATTTTGAGTCGCTCTGCTCTGGTCGTAGTAACACTCGGGGTTTGGGCGACGTTATTATTTTGATAAGATAGTTTATGTATACTATCTTATGATGTTATAACTTTTTGTATTAATGATAACATGATGTTACGTATATTTTGTGAACACATCCGCTGTGTTGTGAATAGTCGTATGTGTATATGATGAATTATGTATGAATCAGTATATCCGACTTTTGATGTTTTGGTGATGTGCATTATAATGCAAAGTGATGAAAATGCGAATATGTGATGCCTCAATTTTGTTGGATGAAATTTTGAAACTCTGATTTTATTATTAATTACGAGGGGTAGAATTGGGGTGTTACACTTTTCCTTGTGAATGGTTCTCTTTTCTACTTCCCCATGAGACAATCTTCACATAGCTTTGTTGGCTCTCCTATACGTGGCAGTCCAATAACCATATTATTTGAATACAAAGTTTTCAAACTTTTAAAATTTAAATGTGCATACCGACAATGCCATCTATGTGCATCCTCAGAGGTGATGGCTTGGAAACATGATTCTGCATCGGTCGTTCTGCCCAGGATTGCAAACATTTTATTTGCACTCATTTTTGTGTCCATGATGACCCCCTTAATTGGGTGATAAATTATGCATGTATTATATTCAATTACAATTTTCATCTTTATTTCTTGCAATTGTCCGATGCTCAAAAGATTGTTGCTTAGATCCGGAACATAATACACGTCCTGGATTACTTGAACCAGGCCATTTATCTTAAGCTTGATACTCCCTTTCCCATGAACCATCATCCTTGCATTGTTTCCTAGCTTCACCGAGTGCTTAAACGTTTCATCCATATTTGAGATCCATTTCTTAATTCCAGACATATGGTTGTTGCACCCGCTGTCAAGAAACCATAAATCCTCCATCTTTGCGCCTTGTATCGCCACATGTGCCATCAGTAAGAGTTTCACCTCTTCATTAAACTCCACATAGTTAACTTGCTTTTCCCCACTAGGACATTCAAATTGAAAATGTCCAAACTTATGGCATATATAACATTCTGTTTGAGCTTTGTCAAGCCCAAATCTTCCACGTCCACGTCCTCGATCTCTGAATGCTCCTCCGCCCCTTCCTCATACTCCACCAAAGCTTCCTTCTCCTAAGGATGTGATATGCAAAACTTGTTCTTCCTTTGTTGTTGTCTTTGGGTGATGTCTCATGATCTTTTTCTCATGACACAACAACGAACTCTGAAGTTCATCCACCGAGAGACTGTCAATATCTCTTGACTCTTCAATTGAACATACTATGTATGTGAACTTCTTCGAGAGTGTGCGCAAAATATTCTCCACAATTTGGTTATCTTGCATGTCCTCTCCAAGGTTCCTCATCTCAGTTGCCACTAGCAACACCCTAGAGAAATAATCTACAATGGTTACCTCATTCTTCATCTCCAGTATTTCGTACTCCCTTTTGAGGCATTGAAGTGTTGCCCTTTGAACGTACTTACTTCACTGATATTTGGTTTTCAGTGACTCCCATAATTGCTTAGATGTATCTTTCTGAATTATTGTTTTCAAAATTGATTTATCTATAGCTTGGAATAGATAATTTTTTACTTTAAAATCTTTAAGCTTGAGATCCGCCAAAGTTTGTGTCTGCAC
The DNA here is from genome assembly GCA_021764765.1 of Vicia sativa. NCBI lineage: Eukaryota > Viridiplantae > Streptophyta > Magnoliopsida > Fabales > Fabaceae > Vicia > Vicia sativa. The sequence goes on along the minus strand of CM038795.1, from coordinate 28,362,588 downwards.
TCCATTCAGAACTTCTCCTCGAGCTGGCTCAACATAGCCAGTTTCAATCAAATTCCACCATTCTTTCGATCTCAGCAAATTCTCCATTAGCATGCTCCAGTGCTCATAGTCCCCATAAAATTTGGGGATGGTTAGCATGTTGTGCCCTTCTCCTACCATTGTTGAATCTTTTGTATTATCTATTTTCTTTCTCACTGATCCGGCCCCAATTGGAGCTCTGATACCAATTTGTTAGAACTGAACTATATGAATGAATTGAGAATAAAAAACGTGATTATTTTATTGTTTTTTGGCTTATTCTTAAATAGCCCAAGTATATCTGAAAAATCCTAACTTTTGAATTATTCAACTAAAAACTTGGTAAAACTCTAACATACTAAATTATTCAATTGCAGACTTGATAAAACCTTAACACCCTTGACCCACCAAAAGTACACCACCATGTAATGCTCGACCAAAATTCTACTCTATGTTTTATTTTAAGTTATTCATTAGTACTAACTTGTTTCACAAGCCAAAACAAAACAAACCCATTTTCTTTGTTTCATCAAAACTAGTTTGAAAATTCATTGCATTATATAGTTAGAGCAAATCACAATAACCTCTTTGACCATTATGTTGTCCTACGCATGTCATAAAGATTGCTTACGTGGCCTTGCTGTCATGGACCACATGAACTATTATGGAATTGATAGTGCTCAGTTTTAAGGACTGAGCAAACCTCTTCAAGCAAGTATAAAGAAAGAGAAGAGAGTTTTCTTAACAGAATTTCATTGATAATGTGCTTCAAGAGCAATTACAGCATATAAAGGAAATGCAATAGAGAATCTAGTGGGAGATCTCACAGCTAAACAAATTCTAACAAACTTGGCCGAGTCACAGCCTTCTAGAAGCATACTAGGAATAAGGGAATAAAATGCAACTAGGAAAATATAGTATTCATTAATAAAGCAAGTTGTCATCGTACTTAGAAGGAATCCTCTTAGTACGAGTGGGCCTAGCTTCAGCAATATTGGGCTGCAAAACACTGGGCTGCTCATTACTAATTCCACCACTAGGAGTTATATCTGTATCAATACCCATCCCTTCAAATTCAACCTTGTCCTCAAGGTTGTAAACTTCTTGCATAGTCTGCCAAGCTTCCCATGATGCCTCATCGGGTGCTAAACTAGTCCATTGCACCAAAACTTGTTGTTGAGGGCTGCCATCAACTATAACGATCCTCTTATCCAAGATAACCAGAGGGGTGAGTATAGGGTTATTCCCCAAAGAATCAGCAGGAAGCTGTCCACTCTCAGTAGGTGGTGTGTAACACCCCTTCTAATTTACCCGCGATTTATAAATATTAATCAGAGTTTTTAAACACAAATCAAGAGGCGTCACAATTTAAATAATTCACAATATAACCAAAGCAGTTATCATGCTTTTCACTGAAGAACTCATTAAATAAAACCAATCGAAATGTTATGTTTTAACAGCGGAATCATAACATAGAATCTGGAATACATTGATCCATAATTATTCCAGGGTATAAACCAAAACATAAACCAAAACATAAACCAAAACATCATTAAAATCCATAAGGAAGTTCTAATCAAACGTTCCCCAGTGTTACAACTACCAGAGCATGACACTGACACGCGGATTAACTAAGGAACACAACTCTAGAAGCTGTCCTCACCGATTCCAAAGCAGCTAATTACTTCAAATCTGAAATCATCAAAGTAAGGGTGAGATTTTTATCCAATATAAAATGCATTATACGTTTTTTAAATACAACAGAACAATTTAATACGTTAGTCCACTATCAAGAACATAATCATAGTTTAGTTCACAATTTCATTTCACACAATGATTATACAAATATAACAATCAATGGAAATTGCAACACTGGAAACCATCCTAGCATGTTACAATCCCATATGCAATGCAGACTCTATGCATGTGGTACCAAACGTGAACCGAGTTCACCCATTGTTCCATTACACTCGGAAAACAGCGGAAATCCATGATTCGCCCATAACCACTGGGTCAAGAATCCATGATTCGCCCATAACCACTGGGCCAAGAATCCATGATTCATCCATAACCATTGGGTCAAGAATCCAGCCTCACTACCTCTGTTTCCTGGTAAGTTTATTGGCTCTGCAAGTTCAATTCCACACAATTGGAATGAACCATAAAAAATGCTTATGCATGCACCATAAAAGCATGCAACATCAATTCAACGGAATATGATCACAACATAATTCCACATAATGCCAACATCAACGAGTATCACATGATAACAACATAATCATGAAATAAATTATCACAAAGCATAAATATGCCAAACGCTTACTCTGCAATTAGTAAGACTATCACCAGTATATACAATAACAACAATACATGATATCAATACAATCATGAATAATCAACAAGGAAAACAACACATAAGCCTCAATCCTCGTTCAACCTGTCAACACTATCTAAACCAATCCATCCACCATTCCTAAAACTAACATAGTTCACAAATCGAAAAATGGCTCTTTTCAAAATAAAATCCATTAATTATAATTTTCTTTATTTTATAAAATAGAGGATTTAATTTAAGAAACAACGTCCAAAACGGCGACTAAAACGGACTTACGGTTTGAAAGTTATGAATTTTTAAAGTTTAGTATTTTTCAAAAAGAAACAGTGGAACCCGGTTCCTCCATATGGGGAACCGGTTCCTGCTTTCAAAAATGTCACTTTTACCTATCAAAACACTGGGAACCCGGGTTCTCCCACATGAGAACCGGTTCCCACGACCCACAGTGGCAGAAAACACTAGTTTTGACAGCAGAACGTTTCCAACTTATTCCATAGCATTCCCATACGAATCCAAACATCAAAAACACAAATTTTCATCCAACAAACACCAGTATTATACTATATGGCATAATTCATTTATTCCCAAACATTCCATATTATTACTACGGTTTCAAATTCCTATAATTCGACACATTTAGGGATAATTCTATGAAACCTAAACTATCCAATTTTCAAGATTCCTAACATACTAATCATCCAATTGCATCCCAAAACCCATAAGGCATAATAATCAAATGAAATCACCCCTTACCTCGCGATGATTCTTCGAATTTCCGGCGTTTGGCTATTTCCTCTTTTCTCCTCTCTTCTCCAATCTCACGTAGGATGACTTTTCCAAATAACCTTCTTTTTCCTTCTTTTCCTTTTTATCCTCCTTTTTATATTCCTTTATTTATTCCTTTTATTATTGCCAAATAATAGAAATAAATTAGTTATTATTTAGTAGAGTTTTTTACTCCACACACCTCCAATTAAACTTTACACCCCCAACCTTCCTTTTAATTAAATAATTAATTAATCCATTTAATCCAAAAATATTATTAATTAAGCCTTTAATTAAATTAATAATTAAATTCCTAATTATTTAATACTTGAATTAATTTGGGGTGTCACATGGTGGACCAACATGAGGTTTCAAAAGCGAACAATGGAAAACATCGTGAATCTTTGAATATGAAGGGAGCTCTAATTTATAAGCTACGGGTCCAATGCGAGCGAGCACACGAAAAGGACCATAATACCTCTTATGCAACTTATTGTACTTGAGACCCGAAAGAGGGATCTGTCGATATGGCTGCAGTTTGACATATACCCAGGAATCTACTGCATAAACAACATCTCTACGTTTACCATCTGCAATGGACTTCATGGTAAACTGAGCTTTAGTCAAATTCTTCTTAAGAAGGTCTAGGATAGCTTCTCGTGAGCTCAACAACTCATCGAAAGCAGCCAAATCAGACGTGCAAGCCACGTAAGAGGGAATAGAGGGGGTGGCTTACCATAAACCACCTCATATGGTGTCAGGCTCGCAGCGGAGTGGGAAGAGGTATTATAGTGCAGTTCTGCCCAAGGAAGGAATCTATGCCAAAGAGAGGGTTTGTGGTGAACAAATGCCCTTAAATATTGCTCAATTGTGCGATTGGTAACCTCCGTTTGGCCATCCGTTTGAGGATGGTAAGACGAACTCATGCGAAGAAGAGTGCCACTGAACTTAAACAGCTCAGTCCAAAATTTGCTAATAAACACCGGATCTCTATCCGAAACAATGCTCCTAGGCAGCCCATGTAATTTGCAAACAATATTGACAAATAAATCAACCACCTTATATGTAGTGAAATTAAAAGGCAATGCTCCCAAGTGCACATACATGGAGAAACGGTCCACCACAACTAGCAGAACTGTAAACCCATTAAAAGCAGGTAACCCGGTGACAAAGTCAAGGGAAATGTCTTCCCAAATACGTACTGGAATGGGCAGTGGCTGGAGTAGCCCCCCTGGTTTACTTGTCACATATTTAGTCTGTTGGCAAGTGGTACATTCACGCACAAACTGTTTGATGTCTTGGCGCATTGTAGGCCACAAAAATTAGCGGAAAGGCGCTTAAGAGTCTTGACAACCCATGCATGGCCTCCAATAGGAGTTTCATGAAATTCCTTAAGTAGCAGGGCCTTGAAACGAGATGTAGAAGGGAACCAAATGCGCCCTTTGTGCAACAATAACCCATTAGAAATAGTGTAATCCAGAGCAAGAAAGGGATCAGCAGCAACTTGCTGACACTTAGTCTGATAGTCAACATCCGAATTCAATTCTTTTCGCAAATCATCAATGAACAAGAACTGAAGGGTGGAGAGCACATTCAACTCAGCAACAAGTGGCTCTTGACAACGAGACAGGGCATCCGCAACAGTATTCGTCTTCCCGGACTTGTACTCAATGTCATAATGGTACCCCAACAATTTAGATAAATAAAATTGTTATTCTGGGGTTTGTATCACTTGAGTAAGCAACTTCTTCAAGCTGCGGTGATCAGTTTGGATTATAAAGTAATGACCAAGCAAGTATTGACGCCATCTTTTCACGGCACAAGTAATGGCATGAAGCTCTCAGATATAAGTTGAAGCTTTAGAGAGACGAGGGCAAAATAACTTGCTAAAATAGGCGATAGGGTGTTCATTCTGTAACAAAATAGCCCCCATAGCATACCCCGTCGTTACCTAAAAGGCAATGAGAAATCCGCAACACAAGAACCGGTGTTGTGGCCAAAGCGACCTTCAAATTATCAAAGGCCTGCTGAACAAGATCAGACCATTCAAAGGACTTCTTCTTAAGTAATGAAGTTAGAGGGTGAGCCAAAGTAGCATACCCTTGCATGAACTTCCGATAGAAACCAGACAAGCCAAGAAATCTACGCAAACTCTTCACCGAGTTGGCCAATCTACCACCATTTTATGGGTCGGTGCCACCGTGTCTCGTAAACAATATGGCCCAAGTAAGCAACCTGACTTTGACAAAATGAACATTTTGTGGGTTTCAAGTGAAATTTGTGATTAGCCAAGATAGTAAATACCTGTGTCAGATGATCCAAGTGTGTATTAAGTGAAGAGCTGAAGACCAGGATGTCATCAAAAAAGATGATGACAAATTTACGCAGCAACTCACAAAATATGTCGTTCATCGTAGCCTAAAATGTTACCGGAGCGTTACATAAGCCAAACGACATAACACGATACTCATAATGGCCGTCGTGAGTGCGGAAGGCGGACTTAGGAACATCACCTGGAGCCAAGTGTATCTGATGGAAACCCGAAGTAAGGTCTAACTTGGAAAATACCCTGGCCCTACCCAATTCATCCAATAACTCGTCAATGGTTGGCAAGGGAAAGTGAACAGGGACTGTAATTGCATTCAAGGCACGGTAATCGACGCACATACGCCAAGAACCATCTTTCTTTTTAAGTAGAAGCACTGGAGATGAGAAGGGGCTTGTACTAGGTTGTATCCACCCTGTCTTCAGAAACTTGGCCACCTGGGATTCAATTTCTAATTTTTGGGAATGGGGGTAACGGTAGGGTCAGACGTTTACTGGTGTGGATTGAGGTAAAAGGGGGATAATGTGGTCGGTGGAACGATATGGGGGGAGGGTGAAGGGTTCAGTGATAGGTGGGAGTGTTTAGAGAGGAGGGAAATGAAGTCTGGGTCAAGGTGGTCTGTAGCGGGTAAAGAAGGTGATTGAGCGGGTGTGGGTTGAGTAGGTGTATTATATGGACCGGTGATATAAAGGGAGAATAATTGGGCTTCTGGGTCAAGCCTCGAAGTGATGTAGGCCCACGAGGAGTGGGTGAATCTCCTTTAACTCAACACAAGTATTGTTTTGAAAAAGGTCATAGTAAGAATTCAATTCATTCCATCAAACCAAATAGGAAACTGGGAACACCAAGAACCAACAACCCACTACCCACTAAAACCTTGAATGGAGTCAACTCAACAACAACTACCCCCATCAACAAGAATATCCACTGGTTCCAAAGAGATCCGACCCGAAAGTCGAAAGACGTCAGCAGCTAGGTCTCCAGAAAGAGCGTGCAAGCTCAATTGAGCGGCGTGAATCGAGGTGTCCTCCGGCGTGACGCCGCCATCAACCAAGTCAGCCACCGCTGCTTCTAAATCACCTGTCGCAGAAGAAAGATCATCATCATTAGCCACCATCAAAAAAATACGGGCACCACATTTATGCTGCTTAGACCAAGGTTGCTCACAGTTGAAACATAACCCTTTGCTACGTCGATCATCCATTTCCGCCCCAGAAAGATGCCTAAATCGAGGCTTAGCAGGTGGGGTAGGAAGTAAGCCTTGAGAAGACTTCACCGTGGAGGGAGGGTCGGAATTAGGCTTTGGTGAAGGACGAGAACCAAACGTAGAATGCCACGGTGGTGGTGATGGTCGTGGACGAGAAGAACGAGCAATGTCCTGCAATTTATCCTCCTGTAATCGTGCAAGATCGGCGGCCTGAGCAATAGTCTTTGGTTGTTGATCCAACACTTCACGGCGAACCTCAATCTTCAACCCAGAAATGAAACAACTGAGTAAATCAGCCTCAGATAAACCCTCAAGACGGTTAGCAAGAGCTTCGAACTCGGTGAGATACGCCGTCACTGACGACGATTGGGTGAGCTTGAACAAATTGCCACGAGGATCATCAAATGTTGTTGGAGCGAAACGAATCTCCAATTTCTCCAGAAATTGATCCCACGACGCGATCTGGCGATTCCGGTACATCCACTGGTACCACGCCAACGCCGGACCATCAAGGTAAAAGGATGCAATGGTGATGCATTCCTCATCCGGAGTTTGATGGTAGGTGAAAAACTGAGAAATCTTAAAAATCCAGCCATGTGTATCAGTACCATCAAAGCGAGGGACATCGAGTTTGAGACGGGGACGGTGTTGCGAATCGGCGCTGGAATGAGACCCTTCGGAATCGTCGAAGCGTTTACGCATAGCATCAAGCTGAGTGGTGAGTGTGGCGACTTGACGGGTGAGATCAGCGATGGGATCTCGTGGTGGAGCCATGGAAGAAAGATGAATTCAACGCAATGAAAGCACCAATTGATAGTGCTCAGTTTTAAGGACTGAGCAAACCTCCTCAAGCAAGTATAAAGAAAGAGAAGAGAGTTTTCTTAACAGAATTTCATTGATAATGCGCTTCAAGAGCAATTACAGCATATAAAGGAAATGCAATAGAGAATCTAGTGGGAGATCTCACAAGCAAATCCTAACAAACTCACACATTCTAGAACTAGGAATAAGGAATAAAATGCAACTAGGAAAATATAGTATTCATTAATAAAGCAAGTGGTCATCGTACTTAGAAGGAATCCTCTTAGTACGAGTGGGCCTAGCTTCAGCAATATTGGGCTGCAAAATAGTGGGCTGCTCATTGTTGTAGTACATTAAAAGATTGTTATTATTATCATTGTACTTTCTTTTTATCATGTACAGTACACCATGTGCAAAAGCAAATAGTTTGATGACACTTGAACAAACAAACGAAAATAATGCAATAAAATTCATCTGGGGTTTTAACTTATATAAGGATCAATTTGACACTCCATTTCTATTTATGAAGTTAAGGCTGATGTAGAATGCCAACATTAATACAATGGCCACTATCACATATGTTGGTACCGCCAAAGCCCAGTATCTGAAATGCATAAGTAGTTTTCAATCAATTTGTCATAAACAGTTGAATTCACAATGTAATTCTATATGTTTTTGCTTATTTCCCAACTTAATATTTGGTAAGCAAAATTGATGCAACATTTTCACATTAAATTCTTTTTTCCACAACAGTTGTTATCACATAATACTTTGCAAATGAGACGAAATCAAATGCCCTTAGCAATTGTTTCAACCACAGGAGTTCAGATGTTGCATATATAGGCTAAGTCTCTATATTTTGTTTCAGCAAATGATCTCAATACAATTGCTTGCTTTTTAGATCTCTAAGCTATATCAAGGATTCACCAATGAAGATGCAAAATCTTGTAGTGGATTTTCTAGTTGCGATGCAACTTCCCCATTCTGAATCTGAATAAGCAGAGATATGAATAGATTGATCTGCAGAAAACATGATCCCTTGACCTGGTGTGCCTCAAGTACTACAAGAGATGATGAATCTAATTCAAATGTGATTGTCAAGGTTTGTCCATGTATTGACTGAGTTTGTTGAGTGCAAATGAAATGTCTGGTATGGAAATGGTCAAGTATAGCAGTTTATCAATTCTTCTCCTATATTGAGAAACATCTTCAAGTAATGGTCCATCTTCATCATTCAAACTGACACTAGGATCCATAGGGTGAGAAAGAGGTTTAACATTAGTGAAACTTGTCTCGATGAGAAGTTGCAGAGTATATTTTCTTTGGCATAAATGAATCCATTTACTTGACTTTGCAATTTCTAAGTGTCGTGGCGCGATAAATACTCGATTGCATCGCATGCTCGAAATACAATAGAGTCGTCATCAAATTTTATTTATTCCTAAAAGAAAAGGAAAAAAATTGAAAAAAAATCCACAAACAAACGAGAAATGGATAAGATGGTCAACACAATTAAATTAGGGTTCGTGAGTTGATTATGCAGCAAAAAGGTATTAGCACCCTCCATACCCGTTGTATTTGTTTTTAATTATTGGGCTCGACAAAATTTCATAATCTTGTGCCTGCGTATTCACGCATGCAATAGAAAAGTCAGAGCTTACAAAGTTCTTAATGAACTAAAATGTTGGTTAATTGGTGGATTTTATTTATAAAAATGAGTTCAATCGTGTGTGGACAACAAATCTCATTACTTGAAAGTGACTCACATTCGAGCGAAAGATTGCAAAGGACTCGCACGTGGGTGAAATTTGTTGAGTTTGAATTCTTTTTAAGTTTTTTTTTTTTTGATAAACGTCATAGAAGGTGGTGATTATTTAGAAAAGACTTAGAGTTAGATCAATGTTTATTTGTTTTTTCTTTTAATTTATTGTGAAAAGAGGTTTTGATTTATTTATGAAATTGAGAATGATCGATGAATGGTTTAGAAAATGCACCTTAATTAGTTTGAAATGAAGTCGTTAACCATTTAATCAATTAAAATGTACTTAATTAATTAATCAAATTAATTTAATTAAAACTTATTTAATAAACTAATTAGGATAATTAAGACTTAATTAATCAAATCAATTACATAAAACTTTTTAATCAATTTAAAAAGAGTAGGGGTTAAATTATAAAAGGTGGAATATTGAAATGTTGTTTGGGCTAAAGGCTAAGCCCAAGGTGGTTATGAAATGAGGCGCTAGAGGGTGTGAGTTAGTGGAATAAGAGGGTGTGAATAGGTGATCTAAAATAGATCGGATCATTGAGGCTCATATGGCCAAAAGAGTTTAAAAAAAGACATAATTTATGTACAATTTTTTTAAATATAGTTTTTATTATTTTGTAATTAAAATATAATAAATATATAATTTTCTTTTATACATACATTTGGTTCATATTTTCACTCCTTAAATGATATTTAAATATTATTTATCACATTTTCTTTAGAAAATATAATAAAAATCACTCGTAAAGAATTGTCCATAAATTTGGTCCTCTATGAAAACCCTAAATGTCTAATCGCTCCAACAAATAAAATAAAACACAACAAAAAAAGGTCGTCCATTCCTTCATCCTCACCTTCTCTCTATTCATTTCTACCTTTTCATCCACACCTTAATCTGCAAAACAAAACACATAAGTGTTCAGTCCTCTCAACTGATTTTATTTTTCTGCACTTAAATTTCAAACACAAACAACAACAACAACAATTTGTTCATCTCTCTTTCTCGCCTCAAACAAACACAATGCAATAAACAAAATCAAAAAGAGAAAACCTAAACCCCAATTCAATCCCCTCCCAATTCACTATACTCAGTTCGTTACATATTACAAGTGTGAGGAAGAAGTCCCACATTGTTTATAAAAGGGAAGATATAACACTTTATAAGTGAGAGTACCCACACATCTATTACCTTAAGGTTTTAGAGGAATATGTGGTGTATCTCTCACAAAGGTGTGTCTCAAGTATGCTCCCTCCTCGGAATTTCCCCTAACAGTGGTATCAGAGCCTAATTTCTAGATAGGGACCGACCCGCAGGTGGTAGATAGAAGGTGTGCGAAAAAGAGCTTTCACATGAGGGGGAGAATTGTGACTCACACTCGAGAGGGAGTATTGAAAATCAAGTGTGAGGAAGAAGTCCCACATTGATTAGAAAAGGGAAGATAGAACACTTTATAAGTGAGAGTATCCACACACCTATTACCTTAAGTTTTTATGGGGATATGTGGTGTATCTCTCACAAAGGTGTGTCCCAAGTATGCTCCCTCCTCATAATTGCCCCTAACAAAAAGAAGCAAACAAAAATGTAAATAATATCTCATAAATAAGTAAAAGATAGGGACCGACCTGCAGGTGGTGGGTAGAAGGTGTGTGGAAGAGAGAGCTTTCACATGAGGTGGATCATTGTGACTCACACTCGAGGGAGAGTATTGTGAATCAAATGTGAGGAAGAAGTCCCACATTAATTAGAAAAGGGAAGATATAACACTTTATAAGTGAGAGTACCCACACACCTATTACCTTAAGGTTTTATGGAGATATTTGGTGTGTCTCTCACAAAGGTGTGTCTCAAGTATGCTCCCTCCTTAGAATTTCCCCTAACAGAAAGAAGCAAACAGAAATGTAAATAATATCTCATAAATAAGTAAAACAACAGTTACAAAAAACAAGTATGATTCTTCCTCCTATTTCTTCTCTCTACTTCAAATTTGTGCTTGATCTTCTTCCTCCTCTTCTGGCTTTGTGTTGTGCAATGCGTTTTTTCTAAGTTTGAGTGGGGTTCTGAATATGTGAGGGTTGTGGTTTGTATGATTGAAGGTTGCATGAGTTTTGCAGGGGTTCGGGATGAGAATGGTTGAGGGTTAAAGGTGATGTGAGGGATGTTTTAGGCATAGTTTTCTTAAGCCTCTTGTTGGTGAATTTGAAGGGAATGAAGGGCTGTATTTATAGGTGAAGAGAATGAGTGTTTTGGGGGCAATTTGTGAGTGATTGTTTGGAATTAGAGGGAGAAATTAGGAGGAATCCATGTGAATATGAGTGAGTGAGTAATGGCCCTTGATTACAGTTGAAAGAAGAGAGGCCAAGATTTGACTAAGTTTCTGTGTTAATTTAAGTGTTTGAAACGAATCTTTGTGAAACTGAAGTAAAAATCGCGTAAGATTGTATGTGTATCATGAATGTATGTGGATGTGTACTAGTGTATTTGTAATCTGTAGGCGTATGAATGAAAATACGTGAAGAACTCGTGACAACCAAAAAAGAAGAAAATGGAACTCTCTGTTTTTTTCCTGACTTTGTGTCACTTGCTTTTTTTTAATAGTGTTTTATTGTAAATAAAATAAGGTGAGACCTAGGTAGCCATTGAGAGTAATTTATCTTCAATGACATATATCACTGAAATTTTATCACATAAATTTAATTTTTAAAATTACATATTAATCCAAAACTTTAAAATATTAGGTCTATGTTTTTTCTCAGTGAAAAAAGTACAATATCCTCTTTTCCATGTAATATGAGAATTACTACTCACACACATACCAACATCTTACTACTCAAAAATCTAATTATATATATATATATATATATATATATATATATATATATATATATATATATATATATATATATATATATATATATATATATTTAATTTTTAAGATTTTAAATTAATATGTAATTTTAAAATTTTATTTTATATGATAAATTTTAATTGATATATATCATAAGAGGTAAATTACCCATAAATTTACGCCAAGAATTTACCATAAAACAGTTATGTATAATAAGAATTCTTATCTTGTCTCTAATTCTTATTTTATCATTTAATTTAATTAATATTTTAGTAATAATTAAAACTTATCGTTTTAAATTACAACACTCATCCTTATCTTTAATCTTTAATATATTTTTGCCTCTGTTTTAAAATAAGTATTTTTTTTATTTAAATTGTTTCAAAATGAATGTTATTCTCACTTTTTAATTTAGTAATGATAACTATTTTTTCAATTATGCCCTATAATTATTATTATGCACACACATTATTTCCAATAAATTAATAAGGTTAATTTAGTAAAAGTGCAATGTCTCATGACAATATGATTGTATTACTTAATTTGTATGAAAAACTTTAAATGACATTTATTTTGAAATAAATGGAGTAAAACAGAATACATACTTTTAGGCACTAAATTTTTTATCCTTAACTTTTAATCACGTTATTTTTCTTTTCTCTTTCCAACAAATGTTATTTTATATATTAATTAATATTTGCTACTGTATTAATTATTCTATCTCATTATTCAACCTATAATTTATATGTTTTTCAACTATTCAATCAACAGAACTTTTAATTTTTTTCTCACGTACAACATTTATCTTTAATTGGACTTGTGTCAATGTTGATGGAACGGTTACAGATTTTGTTGCTAGGTGTGGAGGAATTTTGGGTGATCATAGAGGTTGTTGGAAATGAGGTTTTCATAAATTTGTAGGAATATGTTGCATTGAAGTTGCGGAGTGTGGGCGATTTTGGAAGGTATCAAGCTTGCAATTGATAAAGGTTATCATAAGATTGAGCTTCAGTCAGACAACAGAAACATCGTTGCGAAGCTTAATGACACGGGACGACATTGTGGAGCAGGAACGAGGCTGTTTAGACGTATTAATTCTCTTATCACTGATGATATTATAGTAAGGTTTACTCATATCTTCCGAGAGGCTAATAGATGTGCTGACGCTATGTCCAAGATAAGTTCATCGTATGAACCAAATCTCAGGTTCTATCATGTCTGCCCAGCAACTTTGGAATCATTCCTTATGTGTGATTTATCTGGAGAGGGTATCAATCGTACTTTAGTTTTGTAGTTTTTGTTTCTTGTGGGCTTAGGCCCATCACATATTAAAAAAAATATTTCTTTAATTTATCTAGTGGAACGTAAAGGGTGAAAGTACTAGGTTAATCAAATAATAAAAAGAAAATTACAAGAATGCAGACAAATTAAGTGCAAATTAAAATGTGGACTAATTAAAGATGAAATTTCAAAAATAGTTATGAAATCAAAATCAATTGTAATTAAGATTAAAATATGTCAAAAATCAAATAAAAATGCAAAATATGCACACACACAAAATCTTATTAAAAATGCAAGTTTCTTTGTCTAATTAAATGTGCAAATCAACCATTAACTAAAGTCGAATTCAATTATCAATTAAATGACATGGTTAGATTCAAAATGTACTTAAAGTAACAACGCAAAGAAATTCAAGGAGTTCAATTATGAAATATAATGCAAACATATGATGTATTATGACCAGATGACATGGCTATGATGTAATAATGCAGAAATAATTAACATAAAAAGTCAACTTTAGACTTTGGATGCTAATGATGTTGATGATGCAAATGAACTAGTTGAAATAATAGACGAAAAAAGTCAAAGCAAAATTTATGGTGTGACACTAAGTCAAAGAAATATTGAGATCTCCTAGAAGCTTTAACTTGAACATGCTTTGGAATAGTGTATGAGTTTCTTGGATTAAGTTGGAATTTGGACTAGCAAGCACTATATCATCAAAATATACCAAAAGATCTATTGATGATTATTTGAAGCCATGTTGCATAATTATTTTCGAAACCATATGGTACAATTGTCTTGAAGCATGCCTTAGACCATATAATGATTTATGCAATTTGCATACCATGTTCCCCCCTCACTTGGATAAAGTGGCAAATTCATGTATATATTTTCAAAGAGATCACCATTTAAAAAAGCATTATTGATGTCTAACTGAGTCAGTTTCAAGAAGATGTTAGGCTAAAGATGACTCTGACTAATGTCAGTTTGGCAACTAGAGAAAAAATGTATATGAAATCAGGCAAGGTTGTTGAGTGTAACCCTTAGAAACCAGTCAAGCCTTGTATTTGTCCAAGAGACTATCCTAAAGTATAAAATAAATTACAAGAAATGAATGATCTCATTGTAAGAAAGCCTTTGTGTGTGCATGTGAACTAACCAGACAAGAAACAAGCATTTTACATAAGTCAAGCAAAACACTCCCTTCTTTGGATTTAAACAACAACATAAGCAAATAAGCAGATGAATATAAAAAGCATCAGATAAAAACCAAGGCACCATGTGAATCTTAAAAGTACAAATGAAATTCCAAGCATCAGATGAAAGTTCAAGGTTTTGGATGAAATCAAAGCATCAGAGAAATCACAAAGCACAAATGAATTCTCACGCATATGATAAAAACTCAAAGTCACAGATAATAATCCCTGCATCAGATAAAATACAAAACAGACAGATAAAATCAAAAGTATCAGATGAATTTCCTAAGGTCTCAGATGAAAGTTAATAGGTCTCAGACGAATCTTAAGGTATCAGATGAATCCCGAGGTCTCAAGTCACAATTCCAAAGTATAGGATCAAGAACCTCAATCTAAGTCCATAAGTCAAATTCCAAGCCAATGATAGTAACCAATAGTTCAAAGATAACATTAAGTATTTTAGGATTTGATGTTTATTAATATCTTTGAAAAGAAAAAAACAAGTCCAAGGGACAAAGGGAAAAAGATATAAAATAACTAACATAAAGATAAAATGACATGAAAGGTAAATGATTAAATATAAATTGCATAAAAATAAAGGACAAGAATTTAAATGACATAAATATAAAAGCCGATAATTTAAATTACATTAATGTAAAAGTGTGGAAACATAAATTTAATATTATTAATGACAGTAGTTAGTATTACGATTCGGGACAATTTGGCGCTATGTTAAACAATCGTAATTGAACTTATGTAAAAGTTACACCTATATAAGGTCAGGGCCAAAATGATGTAAGTGTATTGTATAAAGTGTACACCATAATTTAAAAACAAGGTGGTCACGACAAAGTCAAAGAGATGAGGTCATTACTTCAACCAAATCCTTCATGATACCTTGAGACAAACTTATCATTAATCTAAAGTACCTAAAGTGATCAAATGATCAGTTAGAGGTAGATTTGAAATGATGAAAGTTTATCAAGCATCAATCCAAACCTAATTGAAAAATATGAATTCATCATCATCCAAAATTTAATGGTTTTCTTCCTGAGTGCTAAAGTGATTATGATGATATCTTGATTAAAACTATCCAGAATTCTAATATATGCACACTCAATGAAATCCTTAGAGCTAAAATTGTTCTTCATAAAATATATGCATTGTTATGCATCTTTGAGCGCACTGTGAGTTTATTTTTGTCAAAATTTTGTTCGGAGGTGCATCTGCGAATATTTTCGGGGTGTATTCGAAGATACATCTTCGAAAACATCCATGAACTCATTTTCATAATTATTTTAAATGAGAATTAATAGAGTTTATTCTGATATGCATCTCTGGAAAGTGCCATAATTAATGATAAGATTTCTAAGGTCCAAAGTGATTCAAGCATTGTATAAATAAGGTGTCTCCCATCCCATTTTCTACAAAACACCCAATATTAAAAATGAATACATATCTCCACCTTGCATTTGTGTATTTCAATTATGAGAAGTTACCACTTCAATTTAGGATTTGCGAGGACATAATTTATGTTGACTTGATGTCCAAACTAAATACGCTCCTGCGATATCTTGAAAATTGATGCGTTGTCAAGTTCAAGTAGCATTCACTCTCAATTGAAAGCAACTAAAATATACAGTTCACTGACTTCGAATTGAAGACGGATGCAGATTTAGAGATTATGTGGAGTACTTTTTACAAATATGAAACAGAGAATTAAATTGAAGTGGATGTGAAGGTTGCAAAATCGATCAATGATATTATCAACCTGTTACAATGTCTGAAATTATCCGTTTATAACAATGATGTATAATGTTAATTTTTTGATTATGAAATATCTAAGTAATATTGAGTGTTTAATTTAATGTCGGATTGTTATAAATTTCCAATTTATTCATATCATATGTCTTTGTTTCTGATTTTCATTTGAAATATTAAAGATATTTTCAAATATACATCTCCTAAGCATATCAAACATAAATTCGAAGATGCATCTTCAAATTAAATTTAATAAAAATGATCAAGTTACATTCAAAATTGCATATCTGAAATATAGAAGTATTTTTTTAATTTTTCAGCCAGAATTTGTGGGAAGGCACGTGGGTAAAAAAGAAATCGCCTTAATTTTCTATTCACTTTATTCTTTAACTCCACGCTTTAGCCCCAAAATCATTCTTCTCCTAACGAGTGTAGCATGTTTGTCACAACTAGTTGGAAAGAGATATTATATATCAAAATTTTCTGAAATGAGATAACTTTTTATAGTTTCCAATATTCCTATAAATTTATCTCAACCGAAAAAGTATAAACTATATTTAAAAACATTCCAGTTAAAAGTTATGCATATTAAAATAGTTTTTCATTTATAAGATTGAAAAAAAGACACCATAAATTAAAAATTTATCTCCTTTCTATTTAAAATATTTTTTCTTCAAAAACTAATCAAAATAACTATTTCATTTTCTAACAAAAAAAATAAATTTAAAAATAGTAAAAATGAGAATAACTGTAACAATATCAAAACAAAACATTTGGAAGAGAAATATAGAAACATCAAAAGAAATCCAAAATAGCAAAGTACTAACAATAAATTAACTAAAATGTTTGCAACTAAAGTATCATCCCTCAACAATGACTTCTAAATCTAGTGACAAAAACTGACCTCAAAAGAGTACAAAAACTCAGGAATTAAGAACAGAAAGTACATTATGAACATCACAATAATGCACAACAAAATCAGCCAGAACCGCGCGCGATGATGTGAACTACAAAAATGTGCTCACAACTAGCCAAAATTTCGAGCCTCGGTTACGCCATTCTCTAAACTTGCAAGATAATAGCAAGACTCCATGCAAAAAATTATACAGAAAAATAACACTAGACAGTAACTTTCATTCTGGTTTGTTATGCACCTCACCTTTGGAAAACTTTGAGTGAGGTTTCGAGTAAAGGCAAAAAATTGAGCCCCTTTTTCCTCATGTCAATATACATGGGGGTTGAAAACAGTTAGTGACCCGTTCGTGGATCTTCAGTCGGAGTTTCCGTTTGAAGACTCTTCTCCGCTTGCTAGAGCTGAAGGAGGAGCTTGGACACGATTCTCTTCGTTGCCAGTGTTGCGAATTTTTCCAGGTCGAACTCTAACATTGGCTCCGATGGGGAAAGGCTCCTGTAGATATAGAGAACTTGGTTAACTCTTGTTCGGATTTATGTTAAAAGTTTGACTAAAAGAGTGAGTTTATTTACCATATCACCAGCATTTGGGCCTTCTGTTTGGAAGAGAATAGGACGGCAACGTTTATCTTCATTCATCAGGCTTGAATTCTGAAAATGAGCGACAAGAGAAGCTCTTCCTTGAATTCGAGCATATGCAAGTGATGCTACTTTTTCACTGTTGAACTTCTCCCACTTTTTACCGTGGAAAGCCTGCAAAACAATTCGTATCTATTAGTTACAACGATTTAAGAAGCACCGCAAAATTCAATTTACACGAACCACTCGAATCAATATTGTACAAGAATTTCCGAACAACCTGGTGGAAAGGAATAATTTGAGCAGGATCGGTCATATTTATGAACGCATATCCAACATTACATTTGTTCTGAAAAACAGTGTAGAATTTAGTTAGAAACATATTTATGATTTCATCTCAATAGGAAAGAATCAATCAAATCCAAAATAAATACTTGCCTTGAAGTCAATTGGTAAATACAGAAAGTCATATGTTCCTCGGCATTGCTCGTCTATGGCAACAAGTAGCATCTTTGAAGTATACCTACCGAAAAATAACATAAAATATCAAAATAGCTCAAATAAATTGCCTCTAAAAGTGAGGAGACTATTCACGTACTTGTTGGGAATGTTTTTTATCATAAGTGTTGTTCGGATGTCTTCTCCACGCATTATGCGGCCGAGATCAAGTTCATATTGTTTCCTATCAGCCAGGCTTACGGTGTTTGCTTCACTTTTACGACTATAAACGTTTCTCATTCGATCATTGGTAGGATCAAATTTCGACACTGTGGTTGAAGGAAGTTGTCTCCCGTAGAGAATATGTGACAATGGATTAGGCGAGCTCTGCCCAGCACTGGACGATAGTTCAGTACCATTCCCGCCAACATGTGAAAACATGCTATTATGAGGAGAAAAGTCCATCGAACGCATTTGCCAAGAACCATGAAAACCTCCATTTCCAGGAGAACCCAAGTGAAAACCAGAAGTCTCAGGAGATTCTCCGATGTAAGAGTTTTTCCTGTCCCAAGGAGAGGCTGTAACAACCGGTGCCGATCCAACATGATGGTCCAAATGTTGTGCCCTCAGCATATGAGGCGGTGTTCTAGCAAAGCTTGACATCTGAGGCAAGCCTGGAGAACCGTTAGCAAATGGCAGGGTTTTCTGCCACGGCATGTTACTTGGTGAAGATTGCTGATGCGAATTGGAGTTGCTCCACATATGATTTAGCCCATGATGCGCGCGGATGCCGTTTCCTGATGACGCTAAACAAAACAAAAACAAAGATTTCACACAAGGATTCCAATGTAAAACTACTAAATCAACATACAACTAAGGAGTGAATTCCGAACCTCCTCCATTGAATTCTGCCAAGTTCCCAACTGAGCTTAATCCTTGGATATGCCTTCCATTAGCTTCTGTCACTCCAGCGCCTATATTACCAGCCTTGTTGCCAATGGTGCTTGAAAAGTTATAAGGACTAGCATTAGACAAGCTAGCATGATACTCTGGTAGAGAATGAGGATGAAATGCTGTTGGACTAGACGCAAATTTCATTGCATCGACAAGGTTAGTGGACTCGGAAACACCAGAAACTTTTCCAACGGATGCCCCTCTCAAAGCGTTCTGAACATTGGAATTGGCATGAAAGAAGGCACTATCGGTAAATCCATTCATAGGCTGTTGCCGAATTGCCGATTGAAATCTCTGGTTGTATCCATTTTCCATGCCAGCAGAATCAATTACTCCAGACGACAGTGTTGCTGTAAACGATGTCTAGTGAGACCATGAAGAGCATTTTCTTCCTATGAAAAAAATATTTGTGGTAGATAAAAACTTACGCTTTTGTCGTAGCTGTAAGTTGTCAATAAGGCTCTGACCAAGATCTCGTTCATCTTGCACCTTATGAGACTGCTGCATCAGACTACAAAAGCATCGTTTGTGGTTGTTAGCAAAAGAGAATAATATGTAGAAGGAAGTGTAACTTCTTTTTAATCAAGAAGATCTATAATAAACATGCATATCCAACGTAAATTGATGAAAATCGTAAAACGAGGTACTACAAATCGAGAAACAAAATAAATAAATTAATAGATAAAAAAAGTAGCTAAAAGCAAGTGGGTATAGCCACCGTGTTGCAAACCTAGGATGGCCAGGTTCAAGCTTGATCTGCTTCCCAGCAAATTCAATCCGTTCAAGGCCGGTGCAGCTTCAGCCGCACATCATAAAACTCAATAAACTTGAGATGCTTCATTTCTTGATATTCATAGATCTGAAATTAAGAACATAACATTTAAGGAGTCTTGATAATCTTCGTAAAATAAAAGAAACTAAGATTGTTAAAACCAAAACCAACAACTCGCACTTACTTCTTTGATTTCTCCGTAAAATCCAAAGATATGTTTGAGCTCGTCATTTATAACAGATGAATCAAGACCGGATAACATCAGTGTACCATGGCCGATATCCTTCTCTGGGGCATTAACCTAAACATGCAATCAAGTTAAAATACATCTTTAGGAGAAAATAAACATAAAAAGTAAGAAACTGAGAATTGAAAAAAAAATAAAGCACGTACAGTACTACTATACAACAGAAGAATAATGACACGACCAATTATGCATACAGAACGTGTTATTATAAAATACCTTTGGAATCGAATAATGTATGTCCAGCTTCCTAGACCTCAATGGCCTATTTTGGAGGGCTTGCATTGCTTTCTGTGCAGACCTTAGATCAAAATACGAAATCATGACAAACCCACGATGCTTGCAAGCCGCATAAATAGTTCTAATATCTCCGTATTGCTGCCAGAAAAAACATAGTACTCCGTTAAAATTTTAAAATTTACGGCAATGAAATGTTACCTGAAAATTTTAGAAAACATCTTGCACCGAAAAAGAATAAAGACACACCTCAAATAGAGTCTTCAGCTCAAAATCTTCAACGTTGCTATTGATGTTTCGAACAAAAAGTGTTCTTGAAGGCTGTTCAACAAAAGGAAGTTTTCCTTTAGAACCTCCAAAGAAACCATTATCTCCATCCAAACCAGTTGCTCTTTTCAGCGAACTTAAGTGTTCATCTCCTTCCAGTTCCAAGCCTCCGCCGCTGCTAAACAAATCAAAATCTTCGGAATCATCGTTCGTTCTTGTATGAGAATTATATTCTAACTCATCAACAACGCCAGAAAATAGATCATCTTCATCAGGAAGGAGATTATGTATATAATGAGCCTCCATCTCTTCAAGAGATTTATACGGCTCTTCCTCCAAAAGGGAACCGGAAGCAGCCAGCTTGTCTGAAAGAAGATCATTCCCCAATAAATTCACTGCACCAAGTTATGCATATAAACACAGATAAGGATATCAATTATACATGCATACTCGATTATTATGTAACTATGTCTGAAAAATATTCTTACAGTTTTTGGTAAACATATCCGACAGTGAGCTTGAGAACAAACTACTTTCTCGATGGACAGCATTATTCGCGACAAGCTTGTTCCCGATCAAACGATGTGAGGTCGGTGCTGACTGCCTAAAAACATCACCCCATGATTGAGGATTGTAATGAAATGATTCCTTGGAACCTTTTAATACATCAGCAATGTCTTGTTCTACACTCCCCTCAGATAGATTATTAGTCTGTGACATCGGAAATCCAGATTTTGCGTTTACTTCAAAGGGCGATGAGGCATTCAAAGTGTTGCCGGGTGGTGCTATCATTCCATTCATTCCTGATAAAATGAATACAATGCAACTAACTTACTCGGCAACCCGGAACATGTTTAGCAGGTAAACGCGGCAGAAAATCAAACATGGGTAACTAATCAATTTCTAGCGAGAATTAATGATGGGATCGGTGAGCAAATCAATACGACGAGATTATTTGCTCCTCACCTTGAGGGTGTTGGACATTCATGAATTTCGCCTTCCTCAATCCAATGTTCCTCTGCGGAAAAAAGTTGAAACCAAAAGGTTAAGTAGCATTTTTTGAAAAAATAAAACCCAAAATCTGAGGAGTTAATTACTAGCTAAATTTCTTTTTAAATATCATTTAAGATTACAAAAGTACATGTTATAAATATAATTAATGTCTTGTGTAAAGTGAAACAAAACTATTTAATTTTCTGGAGATATAGATATTATCTTTACATGATTCTCTTTCTTAATCATTAATGTTACAAATAAGATCATCAAACTCATAAGATCATGGAATATAAATTAATGAAAATAAATACCTCAGAATGAAATGAAATATCATCAAAAAAATTATCACCCCTCTGATCCATCACTTGAAAAGGCATCCTTCAGCACAAAATCTGGAAGAAAATTAAATAAATGATAAAGTTTTGCTCAAAATTCTTCACTTGCTAGCTTCTTTGGACTCAACAAGCACCATCTTCATCTGCAGAAAAAAAGTAGATTAAAATTAAGCAGAAACTAGCTGAAACTTGCTTCTTACCTACCAAAAACCTAACACAATTGAAACCATTTTCAAGCAAAGAAAAAATTGCAGAAAATTGAAATAATAAAAAAATTCTATAGAAATCATGAAATTCTGCAAAATAAATAATTAAAAAAATAAAATATCTAGCTCAAGGGAAATTAATTGGAAAAGCCTTCAACATCAATAGATCAAGCACAAAAACCCAAATTCTCAAACATGGAGACAACTATGAACATCATAAACAAGGTATAATATAAATTCAATCTCAAATTCAGCAACACCATGAAAAATAAAAATAAAAAATAAAAAATAAAAAAACTCAAAAGAAATGTTTTATTGAAATAATAACAAATATATATCAAAAGAAAGCAAAATTCTCACCTGAATTCAAACACCATCTATCTTCAACAAAAGAAGAAAAAAAACTTGGAAATTCTCAAAGGAAGAGATAAAGGGTATGAAAAATTGACTCTTTTATAAGAAACAAGAAGAATTAAGAAAGTTTTAATCCTGTAATGTTTTAATAAAATTTTACCTCTTAAATATGCATTGCTTTTGCAACAATAAAAGAATAAAATGAAAGAGAAAAAAGGTGAATATTTTTGGTTTGAATATTTTATGAGAACCCAAACACTGGCGAGATCGGAAATAGGAGGTGTGGATAGAAATTCTGGCCAGAGTAGGAGAATTAGCCGGCGAGATTATGCTCGCCGGTAGCGTTATATGTGGGAGAAAGAAACCAGACAAAGGCAAGAACAATGGGAGTTTTTTTATGACTTTTGTAAGAAAGAGAGAAGAAAGAGAAGAGAAAAAAATATATAGAGAGAGATACAAGGAAAAGTGTAAAAATAAAATTAGTTTTCAATTTTTTAACAGAAGGATGATAAAAATAAATATTAATTTTACTTTTGACAAAAAATAAAGTGTTTTAAATATTATTTTTATTAAATACTATGTTTGAGTTGAAAATGATAATATTTTAGAATATATTTGTCATCCTGCATTTACTTTTTATTTTTGTATTGATCTAATTGGCATTTGAAAAATAAATTGTTTTGTATTTAATTATTGTTAGTGAAATTGATTTAATCAGATTATATTTTGAGATTAAATAGTATTTATAAAAGTCAATTGATACTCAAAATAAAATTGCTTACAATGCCTGTCCTATTTTTTCTAATTTTACTTTTCTATTTTATCCATAATAAAAATGATATATGCTACTATGTTTATTTTTACGACAGAAAATATTTTAAACATGCGTTTAATTAAAATTGGAATTTTTAACTTTGTAAAAACACGAAAAAAACTATGATAAAATATTTCTCAGTCATTTTTTTTATTCCAAATTTGAAACGACATGCTTAGTATAAATTTGTAAAATTAATTATTAATTTTTCTGTAATTTAATAAAATTATCGTATTTAATGTTTTAAGTTTACATTAAATTATTGGTAAAAAGAATTTATTAATATTTTGAAATTAAAACATATTATTTTACTTGATTTTATTTTTTAATGAAAATAAAATAGCAAATATTTCATTTTATTATATTATTTACTATTTTATTCTTTTTTAACTAAGAATTCATATGTATCCCAAGTGCTTCAAAATTTCTGTACATACATTTGTGTTATAATAAGTCCGTACATTTATATTTTTCTATCTTTTTCTTTGTTTTCTTTTTTTTTTTAAGGAAAAATATTGTTTCCATTTATTGATAAACAGTCTTAAAGGCTTGCATTACATTATAATTAGGGTGATCCATTTGAATACTATTTAGCTTAAGTTTTATTTTAATTATTTTATTTGTAAATTACATTTTTATCTTCAACATACCAAACTTACTTATGCAATGATTGATTTAGCGGGACAATTTCAAACGCATATTTCAGGACTATTTCACCGTAAAAATAAAAAGTCACATAAAGTAGCTTCTACTCTGTCGTGAAAATTTACTGTGATTTTGAGTAGGATAAAGAGTTTAATAATAGTGTATTATTATCAATAATAATAATATTATATAGATATTTAATCAAAATATTTTAAAATGCAAAATTATTATATTATTTTAAAATATATAGTATGACGTAACGTTTTACATATTAGTGTAAAAATAATTTACATTTGATAATGCACATCCTTTTTCTCTAAGATAAAACTCTAAAATTCAAATAATTTAAAATTTATTAAAAATGAGAATTTAATTAAAATAATATATAAATAATTAAATAATTATTTCTACTCATAGATTTTCCTTAATGTATATCTTCAAAATAAAATAAAATAAAAAAAGATTAAATTGAATAGGATAAAAATAAAAACAAGTTGATGAACAATTCCTTCTCCTCCAATTACGGGAAAAAAAGTTGTAAGTTTCCTCACAATTTTGTCGAATAGTGAATGAAAAATGCAAAATATAATACAGTAAAAAAATTGAAAAAATAAATTAAAAAAACAGAAACTTGTGTTTAAGTTTAAGATCTTGTTGTGTTGTGTTATTAAGTTACACATCCTGATTGATCGACCATCAGCCGCGGTATCAAGGTGAGTGTCGTGTACGATAATGTTTTGCTTAGGATCAGAGGCCACCACTCTATATCAGAGTACAACATGTTTTTTTTTTCTAAAATGTTTTTTTAATTGTTATTTGTTTTATTTTATCACATTGGTTTCTTTTTTATTAATAGCAAAAGAATATTTATAGGTGAAATGTAATAATCATTAAGAATATTTTAGACTTAAAATAGCCATATTCAAAATTTATAAAACAGCTCGGTTGATAATTATATAAAAACATAAAATACAAAAACGTAATTTTGAACTTGCGGCACCTCATTTGAATACTATATGATTGTTTATTTATTTATTTGGACATAATAGTTGATTTGTTTGTTGAAGAAACTAGTGACTTAAATATGAGGATGTCTCCAATCATCTTCCTTTGGGTTGTGTGAATGGATAAGTTTCCACCAATCAGGAGCTATCTTCGTTTATACCTAATCACATGCCCAATCATTTCATCTCCAATTCTAAATCTTTTTTATGCTTATTTATTTTTAATATCCATACATGTTTGTTTAATATTTATATGTACTTCAATTCAACTACCATGGACCATTCTAAATAAAAAATGAGCCATTTTTTTCTATAATAATATATGCTTTGAAAATGCTACACTTATCTATGCTAATTAGTGGCAAAGCTAGAAATTTAAGATATTCTAGTAAAATATACGATATAATATATAATTTTGTTCCTATATTTATTAATTTTATCTTTATTTTTATTAATTTTTTTTATTTTATCTAAAAATTAATTATTAAATTAAGAAAAATACAAAAAAAGTAGAGATTGAGTCCGGACGCTTGTCCGGGTTCGCTAGGCTATGGCTCCGCCCTTGATGCTAATTATAAATATTTTAATTTGAGGTGTTATGGTTTGTGGTTTTAGCTCCTCTATCTTTCACACCTAATCTTAACATGATATACTAAATTTGAAATTAGTATAGATATTGGACTAAACATAATGGAAAAAGACAACAGCAAAAGTATGAAACTCTTGAGAGGTCTTAGTCATCAATTTAGTTGGCTAAAGTTTTTAATAACCAAAATTAATTTTTTAAAAGGATTCATAGGTTAAAAAAAACCAAATATTCATTTGTTATTTAAAAATTTTGAATTATTCAGAAAAAATAGGCTAGAGAAATTTTCACTTAGTTTCATAAGATGAGTTTAGGTGTTGGAGAGATAGATGGTTGCAAATATTTTCTTGACGCTGAGATAATTAATCTTTAATTTGATGACATACGAAATAATGTCAAAGTTATTAGATGGAAGAAATCTCATACTTCGACAAACATTAAAATTAGGATGGGTTGATGTTTTGCTTGACGAAAGATTGAATTTGTAACTTGCTAAGACTATATGCTTTGGAAAACAACTCAAAGGCCTCAAAGGCCTGGTGAAATTATCGACATTATTGATGGAGAGTGGCAAGGATACTATGGTGGGAATGGACCCAAAGGCACATAGGAATTAGAGAAGGAGTTGAAAGAAGCATTCAATCATAGTTGAATGAATTATATGGGCCACCAAAGTATACCTTTTTAGAATATTTTTTAACCATGATGACGAGATCATCCATGGCGTGGTTAAATTCGTCCAAAATGTATTGAACCATGGCCAATTGCTTCTTTTGGTATAAGAGATTGAACATGTGATCCATAAACTTAACGATGCCAACATAGCCTAAGCAAGATACACGAATCGAAAACCTACAATGGAGGAAAGTAATACACTTCTCACTACTAGTGATGCATTTAATCTTAGCATGATAGAAAATGAAGGATGTTGTTGATGTTTAACTAGGAACACAAGAGTATGCAATATAGTTAGTATAAGAAAGAAAATGTTGGATATCACTTTGCTTGGGAGAAGCCCAATGATGGTCGACATATCAAAAAGGGTTTAGTTAGACTCTCATCCTGATACATGAAAGTTATGAGTGGTATAAATCTAAAAAATGAGTTTAATTCCACCATAGGCATGTCCATCCTCACTGCATGTAGAAATATCTTAACAAAGTCGGTGATGCCTAAAAAATAGCACATGGACCTTTAGGACCCATTGACTCTATCAAGACATGTCATGTATGGTATTCTGAAAGAATGGGAGTAGGTGACATTGTCACTATGCGTTCTTTAGTATGTGTTGTTATACTTTAAGAAATAAAAAAGAATAACATTAGTTTCACAATAAAGAAAATGCAGTTTCAAATCATCATGAACACATTTAAGGCCAAATTGAGGTCATATAAAGGCAACATGAAAGATTATATCATCATAAGAATAAGTCTCATTATCTAAGATCACAAAATCTTAACATAAGGTATTTCATCAAATTAGAATTTCATGTTTAATAAAGAATTTTTGAAAAATTTTAAGTTAGTATAAATAGAAATTTGTGAAGACGATTTTAGGATTTTTCATGTATAGATATTATTTAGCAAAAGTTCAAAGATGGAAAGTCTAAAAAGATTATTATTTTTTAGGAATTGGACTTCTATATATATATATGTGAAATGATGAAATGACTAATCTCAATACTTTGAAAAAGGAGTAAAGTTACCCTACTTTTGCGAAATTTGAAATGTATGATCTTTTATAGGACTTGTGACATGTGAAATGCACAATATGAAACATGCATCCTGTAGATGCGATGATTCATCAAACACCACAATTTTTTGTTGTTTATCAAGCCACCAAAATTTGAGGGCATTTGTTATTGGTGAAGTTCTTGTCTCGTCGAAGATGATCGAGAGACAACGGAAAAACTCAAGATTCTTGAAGAAAACTCAAAAGGGTATTGAGAATCAAGTGTGAGGAAGAAGTATTACATTAGTTAGAAAAGGGAAGATTGAACATTATATAAGTGCGAGAACCCACACACCTATTACCTTAAGGTCTTAGGAGGATATGTGGTGTGCCTCTCACAAAGGTGTGTCCCAAGTAATATGCTCCCTCCTCAGAATTTCCCTCTAACAATTGTATCATGAGTCTATGGGTTTCGAGATAGGGACTGGATAACTTGTATCGAAACACTTCCCGCATGTGGTGGGTAGAAGGTGTTTTGTTGGAGAGTGTCAACTGTGGTATAAGTGTATATGGAAGAGAGAGCTTTCGCATGAGGGGGGCATTATGACTCACACTTGAGGGGGATTGTTAAGAATCAAGTGTGAGGAAGAAGTCTCACAATGTTTAGAAAAGGGAATATTGAACACTATATAAGTGAGAGAACACACACACCTATCACCTTAAAGTTTTAGGTGAATATGTGGTGTACCTCTCACAAAGGTGTGTCCCAAGTAAATGCTCCTTCCTAAGAATTTCCCCCAAACAAAGGGTTCATTGATAAAGGAAATATCAATATATGGGATGACTTTAGAGCATGAATAACTTTATAGTTCTTCTGATTTGTACGGTTAATAAATAATATATATGTTTCTAACATGTGGTAACAATTAATTAACATTTGATGGAATATGAACCGACAAACACAAAGTTGGTGAGATATGAACTAACAAAGAGAAATTTTTAGAGTGAGGGTAAGTTTACTGATATAATTTACTAAGACTAGTTCAGCGAGGTGACTGCCACGATATTGATCTTTAATTTAAGTGAATGTTACACAAAATTCATGATAATGGTATTAGTGGGAATCTCAAGCATCAAGAATTTGAAGCACAATCCAATCTTTCTAAAGTTATAGCCATGAAAGAAAATTTCTAGAGGAGTAAATCTAAAGTAAAGTGGGGCCTTGAGGGAGATTGCAATACAACACTTTCATCACACTGCTAAGATTAAGCAGAAATTCAAATTTATTTATATGCTTAGGAATGGGTAAAGCCTCCTTACTGATCCTAAGGAGATAACGGAGTGCACAATGAACTATTTTGAGAATTTGTTTACTTCTAACTCTTATGTTTTGCATGACTCTATTTTGGTTGAAAACACCATCCCTTCTTTAGTGAATGAAGCAACGAATTATACTTTGACAACCATTCCTTCTATTGAGTAGATTTCAACTGCGATTTTCAAGTTAAATAGAGACAATTATCCTGGGCATAATGGGTTCAGGGTGGTGTTTTTTCAAGAATGTTGGGATATTATCAAGATTGACGTGTCAAATGAGGTTATTTAATTTTTCACCACTGGTTGGGTCCTTCTTGGGTTTAATTCTAATGCTATCATCCTTATTCCCAAAATCAAAGGAGTTAATTTTATAGATCTTTTCTTCCTTATTGTTGTTTATAATTTCAAATTTAATATTATTTCCAAAGTTCTCGCTGACGGGCTTGTAACAATTATGCATATGCTTATCTCACAGGAGCAAAGGGGCTTCATCCACGACATACGCATACCCGATTTTGTTGGGTTGGCTTATGAGGCATTTAATTTATTGGATACTAAGGCTTGGTGTGGTAATGTAGCTTTGAAAGTGGATATTGTGAAGGCTTTCGATACCCTTGAATGATATTTTTTGTTGAAAGTTCTTTAACAGTTCGATTTTAATGACACTTTTTGCTCATAGATCAAGAATATTCTCCATTCTATGTTCTTATCTGTTAATGTTAATGTTAATGTTAATGTTGTGCTTAAGGTTTATTTCAATTATTCGCATGGAGTCCGTCAAGGAGATCTGTTTTCCCTGTTTGTCTTGCGAAATAAGTCCTTAGTAGAAATATTAGCTCTCTTATATCCTGCAACAAGTTGGACATTATCAAGTATCCTAATAATATTGTTGTTCCTTATCACATTCTCTATGCTGATGAAATTTTCATCTTTTGCAAAGGGAAAATTTTCAACATTAAAACCCTTATCTCTACCTTTGAAGAGTATGCGGAAGTTTAGGGTCAAAGAGTTAATTGTAACAAATCTCACATCTTTGGTGGAGCCATGTATTCTTCTAGATTGAATATTTTGTCAGACCTTTCGAGTTTCATGATTGCTTCTTGTCCCTTTGTGTATCTCGAGGTTCCTATCTTCAAAGGAAAGCCAGAGGCGCTATATTTACGTCTTATTGCAGATAAGGTTATGAATAAATTAGCCTCTTGAAAGGTTTCATTACTATCATTTGCACGTAGAGTGGAGCTCATTAAATTAGTCATTCAAAGTATGCTTACCAACAATATGACGATATGTTCTTGGCATATTTATCTTATTCGAGATGTTGAGCGGGCAGTGAAGAGATTTATATGGAGTGAATAACATCTAAAGCAAAAGTTATAAAATTGTCGTGGAAAACTATGTGTCATCCTATAGAGAAAGAGGGTCTCGACCTTAGGTCTCTTGTAAAGCTTAATAAAACTTTTAACTTGAAGCTTTCCTGGGATCTCATGATTTATGCCAATTGTTGGGCTGCTTTGCTTTAAAAAGAGTGTTCATAAAAGGTAACCTTATAAAGCATCACATCTTCTCTTCTATATGGTATAGTCTTAAGTTGGAAATGTCTAATGTGGATGAAAACTCTACTTGGTGTATGGTTAACTGTGATTCGATCAGCCTTTGGTTTCATAGTTGGTATGGCAGTCTGCTTCATCTCGACTTAGAGGATAATATACAGAAGATTGTTGATCAAAAGGTCAGTAGCATTTTTGTTAACGATTAGTGGTACTTTTCTGAATCTCACACTCTCATTCCTCCTCTGTTATAGTCTCGGATCAGTTTTTCTCACCTTCCTTTTGATCTCCACTCAAATTCAAAGGTTTGGATCCAGTCTCTAGATGGGAATATTTCTTCTAAGATTTGTTATGATTTTAAAAGGTCAAAAGGCTATCGCAATAATTGGTGGCATTATATTTGGTCCAAGTTTATTCCACCCTCAAAATCGTGTTTTACTTGGAAGCTCCTCCATAACAAGGTTTCTAAGACGAGCAATGGAAGAGGCAAAAATTTGTTTTTCCTTCCCGTTTTAATCTTTGCACAAAAATTGAAGAATCAACTCAACACCTCTTCTTTGATTGCGTTTTTGCTTCTCAACTTTGGAAGTGTTTAGGGCATAAGGTGAAATTACAGGGTGATTTGGGATGATGTTGCCTTTTTGTTTATAGATGTGGTTTGGACAATGTAAGGTTACTTGTATAGATGCAGTTTTTTTTTTGCTTCCATTTTGTCCGTTCGAAACCAGGTGCGTTTCCAGAACAGTACTGCTAGTATTTCCTATTCCATTTCATATATTTTGGAAGTCGTGGCTCTTGCCGGTAGTTCTGTGAAGGCTTATTTTTTGGATATACAGGAGTTTGAGATTCTTAAGAGGTTTTGGGTTACTATTCGGCCTCCTAAGGCGCCTAATACTATTTAGGTCTTTTGGAAACCTTTGGTTGGAAATTGGATTAAAATTAATTGTGATGGTGCTTCTGTTTTTTTTTCCTGGTCTGACTGTCTATGGGGGAACTGCAAGAAATAGTGATGGTGGTTTCATGGAAGATTTCATCATTGGTTTGGGTTTGGCCAATTCTCATATTGTCAAACTCTGTGGTGAAATGTTTGCAATTGAGTTTGCTCATGAGAAAAGGTGGAATTGTCTTTGGTTGGAAAATGATTTGGTGGTAGTGGTAAAAGTGTTTTAGGCTCCTTATTTGGTTCCTTGGCATATAGGAAATAAATGGGTGAATTGTGTAAACTTAGCCTCTAATTGGAGTTTTGTTGTCTCTAACATTTTTTGGGAAGATAATAGTTGTGCAGATACTCTAGAAACCTCTAAGACTAACTGTCATAGACTTCTTGAGAAGCTGGTCCAACTGGTCTCTCAAGGAACAATCAAACAATAGTTTGATAACAAGTTTGTTTACAAGTAAACTTTCTTCTACGCAAGTTGATTATGTAAACATATTTTTAGTACAAAGTGACTTGAATGAATTTACAGTTTTTTACAAAGAATAAAGAATTTATACGCGGAGAGTTTCCTCATGAATTAGGAGTAGTTTCTTCAAGTCTTCAAGCTATTATATAGTTCCATGCATGATGTAACCGTTGAAGGGTACATTTGGAATATGAGATTTGTGGCAGCTTGAAAGAACGTGGGGGACAAGATCGTACGCAACGCTCGTCCTTCATGGTAATGGAATAAAATGTTTTTCTTGTACCATGTAATGTTATACCACGTTAACGTTTTCTTCTTTCCTTCTTCACTTCAGAGGCTTTTGCGAGTATGAGTTTAGAATTGGAGAATCTAACTTCTGGTTGATCAAAACTTCAAGTCTTTAGAGTCTTCAGAAGCTTCACCACTTGGTTTTGAAGAACCTTGTATCTTAACCAAAGGTTGAAAGAACTTGAAGTATTGGAATATTCAGAACCACGTTCTTCAGAGTCTTCAACACTTGGTCTTGTAACCTTGTATCGTAACCTAAGTTCAGAAAAACTTCAAGTCTTGGAATCTTCAGAATCACATTCTTCAGAGTCTTCAGCACTTGGTCTTTAGAACCCTTTATGTTGTAACCTAAATTCAGAAGAACTTCAAGTCTTTCGAATCTTCAGAGCCACGTCTTCAAATTTAAGCACTTGGTCTTCAGAACCATTTGTCTTCTAAAACTTGAGTCTTTAGCTTCTTGACATAAGTCACATTTCTGTCTTTAGATCTTCTAATTGGTTTCTTCAAACAAACGTATCAGAGTAAATTTAGAGCCTTCTGAAGCTTTTTCTTGCTACTCGTTCAGCAAAACCTTTGTTGCTTAGAAGTGGAACGTATTCTCTTCTAATGTCTTGGCCACGCCATTCATGAGAAGCAGAACCTGTTTGTTTATCTTAAAAATACAACAAACATTAGAGTAACAAAAATTGTTCACTCAAATATACTCTTTGTTATCATCAAAACTCAGAGACATAATTGCAAAACCAAATCTTGTTCTAACAGAAACAATCCCCTCGAAGTGAGAAATCATCCCTAAAAATGTTATTGAAACTATGGCCAGGGGAAGGGAAAAGAAATCCATCTCGAGGCAAAAAAGAAGAAGAAAGTCGAAGGGGAATGTGCTAGTAGGTTGCCTTTATTATGGGTGGCATTAAGAGTCAAGAAAACCCCTCCAAGGGCACATTTAAGAGACAGATCGGTGAATTGATGGTCATCAATAAAGGATAAAGAGAAAGTGCTTCTGTGATACCCAAAAGATCTATCTTGGGGTTCGTGGATATTGAGAAAATGGTAGGAATTCTGAATGATGTATTCTCCATAGCGATAATATTCTCCATGGCCAATTGTGACGTGTATTAAGCTTGATCGACTACGGTAGTTCTTGTGATATCATGTACGTCAAGATCTTCAAAAAACTCAGGCTAAAGAAAAAAAAAGTCATGGATTTAAAAGGGGTCTGACTTGCAATACTTTAATAGTACAGTGACTTGCCTGTGGGGGTACATTAATATAATGGTTACCGTCAGTGAAGGGATAAACTTAGGGACCGCCAACCTTCAATTCCTAGTAGTCTCTTGATGAAGCATGTACAACTACATCTTGGGAAACCTATGACATTAGATGCAGTTAACTCCTCGGTACACATCAAGTCGACGTATCACAATATGCATGATGAGTCGGTTACCATTTGTGATGGCCTAAATGGAGAAATAATGATACATAAGGCTTTACAACACTACCAGTGAGACAAAGGGAAGGCAAATGACATAGAGATCAACGTGGCATCCCTCGTCAAACAGCTAGCAGAGATGGTTATCAAACCTCACAAGAAAAGGACTAGGGATCCTAGTAGGTATGCCAAGCGTAACATTTATAAGGCTATTCTAAGGGATTATAGTAGATGAAGATTGCAGTCGACCATAACGACTCACTCCGATGAGTTAGAAAATCTAAATTAGTGGATAATCCACTTAGTTATGTTTTTTTAATTGCAAGTCGTCAATATTATGTAATGACATCTTTTACAATAAAATATAACTATTTCCAGTAAACACTTTTTTCCTTGTGATCACTAAGGGCACTCTTTGACACGATATGATGTCGCGAATACCCCTTAGTGTATGTCTAAAACAATAAAGTCCATAATTCAAACACAAGAGTAAAACAGGACACCGTTTAATAGTAAGGTTCGTTCTCCTCTACGACGTTAACCTCAAACTAGGTCTTCACCTAAGGGAAAAAAGGGGTATTGGCCCTTGGATGGGGCACGATCCCAAGTTATGTCCGATAAATGTTGAGCAAAACCTCGAGTAAAAGCTACCACCAAGAGCAACGAACTCAAGACATAACAGAAACAACATAAAAGGTAAAATAACAAAGTTTATACATACATCAAAATAGGTACCACCAAGTGATAATATGTTATCAAAATAAGTATTACAAAGTTTATACATACATCAAAAGCATGTTGGACATGACTTGTCTAGGTTAAACAATAAGAGTACACGAGGACTAATCCCAAAGAGAGACCAACATCCCATCCTCTGTTATTTGATCAATGTCTAATATCTCTCGCGAGATATACAATGTGGGATAAAAGAATCTTGTGCAACCAAGAGATTATCATCTAACGATTTCACAAACTCCTTGCTTAAGGAAAGATTCTCCAATCACGTCTCTTGAAGTCTGTCTTGAGACTCCTTTAGGGATGCCTATGGTTTTTATACCCTCATATAAAAAGACCTAGTGCCTAGTTTGCTTCAGCAAGAGCGATCTCAATCACTAATAGCGACTACTAAATAGAGGATAGTGATTCATTCATCCTTGTTACTTCCCA
Source organism: Vicia sativa (assembly GCA_021764765.1). Classification (NCBI taxonomy): domain Eukaryota; kingdom Viridiplantae; phylum Streptophyta; class Magnoliopsida; order Fabales; family Fabaceae; genus Vicia; species Vicia sativa. The sequence continues at coordinate 28,328,116 of CM038795.1, read as the reverse complement.
CACAAGTGACTTTATTTTATCAACCAAAGTGGTGGGATAGCCAAAAGCATTCATGATGTTTTCCATTTCTGAAAACGAGGAAGAGATCCTGAGAACCTTGCAAAGCAAGCCTATTTCCAGCTCACTAAAAGCTCAAATCCATTATAACAATGCATTACTTTATCTTTATCATTAACTGACAACTCTAATTCACATATATGAAGAACTTATAAAATATATTTTAAAATATTTAAAAAGTGACATTATCACAAAATATATGTCAATATAAAAGTATAAATAAATTATTTGGTAGTTTGGAGGGGAGGGAATTATGGGCTTCGAAAAACGATTTTATTTATAAAAAAAATATAGAGAAAATTTTGATTTTTTTAAATAAATTGTTTAGAATAATAAAAGAGTACTTATCATTTACATTTTTTTTTAATTTTTAAAATAGTATTACAACATAAATTATATTTAGACAATTTATCTAAGTCTTCTAAAACTATCCGAACCCTTTCTTCGATACAAATTTTTAATTTTCCAAATTAAAAAGAATTTTGGTTTGTGAATAAAAATAGATCTCTCAAAACTCTCTCCTAAATTCTTCTATTGTTTTCATTTTTTTATTTTTTTTCAAAATCACCTCCTCCCTTTCCACTCAAAAACAAAACCTTAGTGTTTAATTATATTGTTTATTCAAAACAATGTCTTAAAGAAAAGTTCAGTGAAAAACTTTACATACAAAAGATCATAAACAATGAAATCACGAAAGCCTAAACTCTATTAAGAAACTTCGTTGCACTTGCATACCCGTTTCTCACTCTAGTCATAAACTCTAAAATGAATATCACGACAAAGACACAAAAATGCAAACAACAAAGAACATTTATGCGTACTTGAGGATACTTATGTGAGTGGCCTTCATGAGTTACCCATCCTTGTAACTCATTTACCAATTGCTTTTAAGTGCCTCATTGAAATTTTGTTTGGATTTAATTGACCTTGCTTTAAGGAAGGGTGTTTCAATGAATCCATGCCTTTCAAATTAACATAGCACGTCACGTTGCACCAATGCATGCATGATGAAACGTTGAAAATTGTGGTAAAAGTAAGAGTTGGTGATTGGAAACTTTGGCTTCATCAGGCTGGATGACGAGCCTCATTGCTAGCTATGCCAACATCACTATATCACTATATATAGACTTTAGAAACTATATACTATCAAAAATATAAAAGAGTCTTTTTATACCTCTCTAATTCTAATACACGTGTCTTTTTTAGGATAGATATGTATTTGTTCAAAAAGTAAATGGTGATGTTTTATAATATTAATTATTTGAAATACAAGAAATAAGGAATAAAGAGATGAGAGAAAGATAGAATGATTCTGTATTATTTATTTGGTGTAATTGTATACAATGAAATATGTCATATTTATAAGACATCATACAAACAATATAATAAATATGTATTGATTTAAATAAGAAATAAAATTATTGGGAGACAAATCATCTAATTATTCATAACATTCCCCCTTGGATGTTTGTTTTGGACATGCCTCGTTAAAATCTTACTAGAAAAAACTCAGTGGCAAAAAAATCTAATGAAGGGAAAAGAGTACAATATCCTTTTAAAACAAATTTATTTCTCCCCTTAGCTCAACGATTATTTCTTCGAGGATGAAGACCAATATTTTGTACTAGTTGATTAAAAGTTCTATTTGGGAGTGACTTTGTGAAAAGGTCTGCAAGATTGCCACATGAACGAATTTGTTGAATGTTTATATCACCGTTCTTGTGAAGATCATGAGTGGAAAAAAACTTTGGAGAGATATGTTTTGTTCGGTCTCCTTTAATGTAATCATCTTTCAATTGAATGACGTATGCACTTTTATCTTCATATATGGTCATTGTATTTATTTTTCCTGAAGACAACCCACAAGTATTTTGTATGTGTTGGATTAAGGATCTCAACCAAACGCATTCTCGACTTTCCTCATGTAGTGCTAAAAGTTTTGCATAATTAGATGAAGTTGTTGCTATTTTTTGTTTCATTGATCTCCATGAAATAGTTGTACCACCACATGTAAACAAATAACCTGTTTGTGATCTACCATTGTGAAGATCTGACAAGTAATTTTCATCTACATAACCTGTTAATTTGAGTTTGGGTACTTTGGTATATAACAGACTCAAGTCTATTGTACCTCTAAGATAACGGAGTATATGTTTTACTCCGTTCTAATGTCTTCGTGTAGGTGAGACTGTATCTTGCTAATAGATTGACCGTAAATGGTATATCAGGACGTTTATAATTAGCAACGTACATCAATGCTCAAATCGCACTAAGTTATGGTACTTCAGGACCAAGAAATTCTACATCTTTTTCACGAGGTCTAAAAGGATCTTTCTCTACATATAATGATCTAACAACCATTGGAGTAGACAACGGGTGACATTTGTCTATATAGAAGCGTTTTAACACCTTTTATATATAGCCTTCTTGATGTATAAATATCCGTTTGTCCAAATACTCAATTTGTAAACCTAGACATGATTTTGTCTTTCCTAGGTCCTTCATCTCAAACTCTTTCTTTAAGCAATTTATAGCTTTTGGAAGCTCTTCAGGAGTTCCAATAATATTTATGTCATCTACATAGACAGCTATTATTGCAAATTCTATTCCTGGTCTTTTTATAAAAATACAAGGACAAATGGAACTCCGTATACCCCTCTCTAAGCAAATATTCACTAAGACGATTATACCACATGCGTCCAGATTGTTTCATCCCGTAGAGAGATTTGTTCAATTTTACGGAGTAATTTTCTCGAGATTCGGAATTATGTGCATTTGATACATTGAACCCTTCAGGGAGTTTCATGTAAATTTCACTATCAAGTGAACTATATGGATCAGCTGTTACAACATCCATCATGTGCAAATTAAGCCCTTGATGTGCTCTTCAAAGCTAATCAAATATTGAAAAATTAATTAAATCCACTGCAGGTGGATATGTTTCATATAAATAAATCTTAGATCTTTGAGCAACAAATCAAACTTTATACAATTCCTATTTTGCTTTTTCATAAAAACTCAGTCATATCCCATTGGTTTTACACCTTGAGGCGTAGGGACTACAGGTCCAAAATCAAGTCACTTGTAAAGTGAGTTTAATTCTTCTTCAATTGAATATATTCCTTTTGACCAATTCTCATTTGTCTACAATCTTTGATAGAATTTGATTCATGATCTGTTCATTTTGGTCACATTATCTACTATCTTTAATAGACTTTGATTCATCATTTCGACCAATTCTTACTTTGTCTACAATATTTGGTAGACTTTGTCTCACGGTCCTCGTTATTGTTTATCATCTTTAGCGCTATACTGTATATAAATACATTGTCAATGTCGACTTTATGTGGTTATCTTAATTTTAGTTTCGTTCTATTTCATCCATGACATAATTTATCGAGATCTCTTTATTTGATATTTCAAGTACTTGATTAGTTCTTCTGGAACTGAAAAATAAATTATGTCAATGTTCTCTTAGAATATTTATATCCTCACTTGGGTCATCTTTAACTTTAGTTACTTTTCTGGTAGATAACTTTTAACATTGGAACCAACTTTTCTACCACGCTTCGGGCGCGACTACAACTCATTTGTAATATTAGATTGTCAAATAGGAAAATCCACTTTGAGTGGAGTATTAGCAGCTGATATTTTGTTTCATAGATTTTACAAATGAATTGTATTTTGAACTTCGAGGATCAAATAATATAATAATATTTTATTTCAAATTGTTCTGTTGAACTTCTAGTTTACACTCTGAAGTGCTTATTCTCTCCCCCTAATATTGGGAAAATTAATTTATCAATTGATAATCAGCCTTCTGGGCTTCAAGCATATATCCAATTATCGGACCAAAATAAACTTCAAATATGATATTCATATAAAATGAATTTCTCAACATTGTTTCAAAACTCATCTTAGTGTACTATACTGGAGCAATTGAATAATTTCAACACATCCAAAAGTTTACTTAGATGAGATGCATTAGGTTATTAACCTATAACAATTTGTAAGTTAAGAGAAGAATGCACATATACTAATTTGTTGGCTTAATACGAATAAATTTCTCAATATTCGTATTTTATATGTTTGAAATATTTAACTTAGAATTTGTGATCTCACAAGTATCAACCGTACAATTAACTTTAGACGCCTAAAGAATGAATCTTCAAGTCCATTTTTATGAACATATCATTCTAATATAATGATTAATCCAAAATTACCATATATAATTATTTAAGATATCTCATAAATATTTTATGATTTTATAAATTACCCAAAAATATATACATCAATACTAAATTTATAACCAAATTTCTATTTCATTTTTAATTGTTTACCTCAATCATATTTTATATATATATATATATATATATATATATATATATATATATATATATATATATATATATATATATATATATATATATATATATATATATATATATATATATCAAAAACTTAATTAAAATAGATATTAATATATATATTTCAAAATACTAGATATGTATATATAGTTTTTCACAATATAAATATTATATGCATAACCCATAATAATATATATTCTACTCACGTTAAAAATAGATATTAATAAATTTTATACTCACAAAACTTTCTAAATAAACACTAATGGTTAGCAATGCCAAATTTTAAAGAAAAAAATTTAGAATAATATAAATATTTATAAACAATAATCTATAAGAAATATAATCATCCTAGGATGCGCTAAAATTATTAACTAATAAATGATGATCTAAAAATTCTAATCATCCTTTTGGGATGATTATCCATGTGTTAAAATTATTATTTTTATAAACAATGATCTAAAAAATATTAATCATTCTTTTGGAATGCGTTAAAATTATTTGTGTATTTTTCTGAAATAACAATTAATTTATGAGAATATTCAAATTTTTAGATCGATATAACAAAAAATATTTATGAATTTTTTTTGGATATTCATTATTATTCTTTCCATTCTCCTCGAATTAGAAATGCTAATTTTTAACATAATTGATATATTTTTATAGAATTCCTTAATACTATAATCTAATTTGTGTCATTCTTCTAGAATAATAATAATTATTTTTTAAAATATTTATGAAATTCTTCTAGAATATTCAATATTATTGATGCAATTTTTTACTAATTTTTAACATAATTGATTAGAATTCATTAATATTATAGATTAAATCTTTCTAAAACTCGTTAATATTATACATTCAATCCTATTTGTAACAATAATTAACTTAATTTAATTTTTCTTACAAACTCTATTTTTGTTCGATAAAAAAAATCGTAATCATATTAATTTAATTAAAAAAGTTATAAGTTGTCATATCTCAACTTCCTTTTACGTCTCTATATTATCTTTTATAAATAACTTATTAAAAAATTGTTAGTACATATATTAATAATAGAAAAGAATCTTTTTATAGTCTATAACTTTAATACATCTGTCTCTCATAGATATGTATTTGTTCAAAGAATGTACATGTATTAAAATATTAGTTTCTTCACTTTTCTTATAATATATAAATTTGTAGCATATTATAATTGACTTTATTTAGTTTTTGTCACAAATTCTATCTTTTGTTTTTCTGATAAAAAAATATTAATTCTGTTAATTTAATTTTAAAAGTTATAAATTATCAGCTATCAGCTTTTTTTACATCACAATATTAATTTTAAATTATTTTTTATAACTAACTTATTAAAAAAATTGTCAGAATATGTTATTCATTCAATCAAATACTACTAAAAAAATACAAAAGAGTCCTTTTATAATGTCTTTAATTTGAATACACGTGTCTATTTTAATAGGATAGATATGTATTTGTTCAAAAATAGAATGTTCATGTATAAGAATATTAATTAACTCTTGTCCTTTTTATAATGTATAGACTTATAGCATATTTATAATTAACTTTATTTAGTTTTTGTCACAAACTCTATTTTTCTTGATAAAAAAATCTTAATCATGTTAATTTAATTTGAAAATTTATAAGTTGTCATCTCCCAACTTCTTTTTCAGTTACTATATTATTTTTAAATTATTTATATATATATATATATATATATATATATATATATATATATATATATATATATATATATATATATATATTTTAATTTTAATATAGTTCAATAACATAGAATCTTTTATATATATTTAATTCTAATACATGTGTTTATTTTTAAGATAGTTATGTAAAAATAGAATGTTCATGTATAAAAATATTAATTCTTGTCCTTTTTTATAATATATAAACTTATAGCATATTATAATTGACTTTATTTAGTTTTTGTCACAAACTCTATTTTTCTATTTTTCTTGATAAAAAAATCTTAACCATGTTAATTTAATTTAAAATTTATAAATTGTCATCTCCCAACTTCTTTTTACGTTACTATTATTTTTGAATTATAATATTATAAATAGCTCACTAAAGACTCATTAGTACGGATTTTTTTTTGGAACAACCACTTTTTTTAAAAAAAATACAAAAATAACCAACTTTTAAAAAAATTTACGCAAATAACCAAGTTTCAGGACAAACATACAAGCAGAGCCATTCGATGGCTCCTGACCGAAATCAGTGGGAGCTAAGGGAGATGGCGCTTCCCTTCATTTTTTGACCTAAAAGCCATCTCAGATGGCGCCTTAGTGCATTTTTAAAAAAAAATAAAAAAAATTTCAATTTAAATTAAAGTGCACGACAATTTTGTGAAATAAATCTTGTATTATAAATTTTGATTACAAGAAAAGCGATTACATAAGTTCATTCATGGCGACCGGACTCGTAGATGACCACCGGTTCCATACGCGTCCTCTCTAACTCGTCGATGCGAGGTTCGGATCCGGTTGTTGTTGGGTCGATGGGACCGATCATGGGTTGATGGCGTAGTGGATGAGATCAAGATCCATGAATGCCTCAAGATTTACATTGCTTGTTGCACCGCCAGATAAACGTGTCCCCATGTTCTCAAGCTTGGTCGTTGCGGTTGGGGTTAGGGTCCATTTGAGGATTATAGCAGCCTCATCATATATGGACCGTGAATGTGGGTAAAAGGAAATTGGGTGTTAGGAGTCTCGCACCCATATGAATGGCGGGGTTTGGTACGACGATGGTTGGTGGAATATTGGGTTGGTTGGGGAATATTCTTCGAAGCGTGGTCCGGGGTGAGGTGAGATGTTGATGGACCCATATAGGGGTTGGACATATGCCCTTTGTATTGAACTTGGGTGTGGGCATATGTGAGTATTGGGTGATGGGTGATTGTTGGGGTTGGGGTTGGATTGAGTGGTTGTGGTTCTACGTCGTCGGGTTAATTGGCGGGAAGTTGATGGTTGTTGGTAGTGTTGTTGGGATGGTTGTTGGTAGTGTTGTTGGGGTGGTTGTTGGTAGTATTGTTGGGGTGGTTGTTGGTAGTTGGTTGGTTGGTTGTTGGTTGTGTTGGGTTGTTGTTGGTGGTAGCGTTGTCTTTGTTGTTGTGACTCTTGAGGTTGCCCCAAGGGTCGACCAAATAGCGAGGTTGGGAAACATGCATATCTGAACTGTGGTCTGGTACCAAGCAATGTCTTGAGTGTTGCATAATCTCGTCATCTTCATAAACGGAAATTATAAGATATGGTCCGCGATTTTTCCACATCCTACAATACTCCCGGCAAAATTCCTCCAATTGTTGAGTCCCCATTGGGCATCGACCCTTTTAGATGCCAAGGATCCAAGCATATCGGATCGCGGGTATGTCTTGGAACATACCAAACCGCATCTTCACACGGTGTGGTGCATCTCCACAATGTTGAACCGTATAATTGCATCATGTCCAAACCTCTCATCTTCATCATTTGGTACATGGTCCAAACCAATCGGTCTCCATGTAAACTGTTGAAAAAATAATAGAGATTAATAATAATGATAAAAATAATATACGTTAAATTTAAAATAATTTGAGTTAATAGAAATGACGACATCGGTTGGTCCAAGGTGGTCTATTAGATTACGGTATAGGAGAACATTGTGTCTCGGATTCTTTCGTAATCCATGCCCACTACGCTAAACCTAAATGAATTAACATTTAATATATTAGGATTTTATATATGTGAAAGATATAAATAAAATTTAATAAATAAACAATGTACTTACTTTGTTGCGTAGGGAAAGTGAACGGTAGGTCGTTGACGGATTGAGTGATTGCATTCTCCACCAACCCCATGTTTGAAGTAAGAAAGCACATCCATTGAAAGTTGATGTGTCTTTCATACAATTTCTACACAACGAGGAGTATAGTGGGCAAAACGAACCCCAACTATATCTTCCTATCTTATTGACATCTCTAAGTAAATTCAAATACATAAAATTGACACTATTCCGGACTTTCGGGAATAAAAACTACCAAACATTAACATAATGTAGTTTCTAGTTTTATTATTTTTGTTCTTCGTGGAATTTTCATCCAAAACAAGAGAATAATAATACTCTAAGAGTTGAAAGAAATATACTTTGGCCTCTTGGTAGGACCTTCCACTATATCTCTACCCAACAACTCCTCGCAAATATTGTTAGGTTGTTGACGGACCACTCACCGCCTTGCCATCGATAGGAAGACCCATCAACATGTACACGTCCTCTAGTGTGACGGTACACTCACCTATAGGTAGATGAAATGTATGTGTCTCGTCTCCACCTTTCACACAATGCAAGAATGAACTTTGAATCGATCGTGTAGTTGGAGATTTTAATAACCTCTCCAAAACCGGCATGTTCAAGGTATGGAACGATGAACGGATCGGGAACAACATAGTGATGTGAGCGACATCTAAATTTTTTCGTGTCCTATAGATAATGTGAAAATAAATTGTGTAAGAAAGTGTAAATAATATTTAAAATGTAATAAAAAAAGAATATAACAAAAAAAAATTCAAGAAAAAGAATGAAAACAAAAAAATGAAAGGATACTTACATAGCTTGCAATGTTCGCCCTTGTTCCTCGGTGCGATTCTCCCAACGTCAAGAGACTCATGATTGAAATTTCTACTACTTATTTGAGAAAGAGAGAATAGTATTAGAGATAGAGGAGGAGTGAAGAGTGGTGATGGAAAAAACACAAATGAGAAGCCATATTTATAGGTGATTCAAGAAGAGAGGAATAAATGAGGTGGTTGGGGCCTTGCATGCATGGATGACACTTGTCAAGGAGGAGCCAAGTGGGATGGCTCCTCCCCTTTAAATTTGCACTAAGGCGCCATCCTAGATGGCTTGTGCCAGGCTAGGTGGCAGCTAGGTGGCAGGTTGCATGCATGCAGGCAGGTCACACGTGGCGACTACTTATGACTAGGCCCGCAAAAGCCAAAGGAGATGGCGCCCTTGTGTTTTCACACATAGGAGCCATTCAACTTGGCTTTTACGCACCTAGTGATAAATAAGTCTCCCCTAGCCACCCTAGACGCATGTGTTTTTTTCAATTATAAAACCCTAATCAAAACCCTAATTTCCAACACTAAAATCGAAACCCTAATCAAATCAAAACCCTAATTTCAAACACTCAAACCACGATCGAAATGTCATTTGTACCACAATATGTTATCATCAGAAATTTCAATGGCGAGACATACAAGTGAGGTCTCCTTTTGTTCAAACACCGAAAATTTCCAATTTTGTATAAATAGCAATGCGAATTTTTCAGATTTCAAAAAGACTCGAAACAAACTTACGAGGTCCGACGTCAAACATTTTCTACCAACATCCTGTTTTCTTGGTGAGAACCAAGTAACATTTTACCAGGTAGCTATTGAAGACGACGAAGATCTGCAAAACATGTTTTGTAATCATGAATATTCTGAGTACGACTCGATTCGGTTACGTCTTGTTCCGGACACGAGAGGGTTGATCCTACGGAGGAGGAACAAGCTGAGGTGGATGTTGCTGACGAAGAAGAGGAACAAGAGGAGACGCGGTTCAACATCATGGTAAATGAAGAATCAGAGGCCGAGGAAGAAAGCCAACTTCCTCCACATCAGATCTTCACACCACCTCCGTACATGACCACCACGAACATGTCCACGATGACCATTCATCGATATATTCTACAACCCCGTGCGTCGATGCAAATTTGAAAGTCAAAGACAAATTTCGTTCAAAAGAAGATTGCGTCCGAGCAATAAAAAGTTCCACATGATAAACAACTATGACTTTCATGTGGATCGAGCAAAGAGAGAGATACATAATCATCCAGACTCACCTTGAGTGTAACTTCCATCTAACTACATCGTATAGATTGCGTAGTGATTCCTGGGTGATAGGTTCTATGACGGAACACACTTGTGTTAATTCCACACAATCACAGGATCGCTGGAAATTGAGTCATGATCTCATTTGTCAAGAAATCTTACCTCTTGTTAGCTGCGATCCTTCATTGAAGGTGAAAACAATAATATCCCACATCACTACAACATACAACTATACCCCCTCGTATAGAAAGGCCTGGTTGGCAAAAAAACAAGGCTATCGAGCAAATCTACGGAAATTGGGAGGGTTCATACAAAGAGTTACCTCGCTACACGAATGCACTGCGAACGTATGCTCCTGGAACAATTTATGCTCTGGAGACGACGCCGACGTTTTCTCAAGACGGTACCTGTGTCAGCGGACATGGTATATTCAGTAGACTTTTATGGGCTTTTCGACCTTGCATAACTGGGTTTGCACACTGCAAACCTATCATACAGATAGATGGAACATGGTTGTACGCGAAATACAAGGGCACCCTACTGATGGTCGTGGCACAGGATGGCAACAATAACGTGTTCCCAATCGCCTATGCTCTAGAGAGACCGGAGTAGCTTGAGTTTCTTCCTAAAGCATCTTCGAACACACGTAGCACCACAACGTGATCTTTGTCTAATTTCTAACAGACATGCCTCAATTGAGAGTGTGTACAACAATCCCGCCAACGGTTGGCACGACCCACCGTCTACACATGTTTATTGCGCAAGACACATCATTCAAAACTTCATGCGAGATCAAAGATAACCGTCTTGAAAATCAGAATGAATGCAGATACGCTAACACAACTGGTTTTACATATTATCGCAATCGATCATTGGAAAACCCGGGTTGATAATCTGCAGTGGAAAAGTGGACACGGTCACGACAATGGAGTGCGTTGGGGCCACATGACAACAAATCTAGTCGAATCAATGAACAGCGTCTTCAAAGGCATAAGAGCACTCCCAATAACTGCGTTGGTTAGTACAACATATTTTAGAATGGCCTCCTTGTTTGCAGAGAGAGGTGAAAAGTGGAACGCGGTGGTATAATCCGGACAAGTGTGGAGTGAAAGTTGCCTAAAATTTATTAAGGCCGAGAGTGCCAAAGCTAGCACTCATCTTGTTACAAGATTCGACCGACATAACCATAACTTCATTGTCAAAGAGATAATCGACCATAATGAGGGTTTGCCTGACAAGAGTACAGGTTAAACTACCATCTCGGTGCGATCGGGAAAATTTCAGCCTTTCGAATGCCCTGCTCTCATGTCATTGTTGCGTGTGCTCATGTTCATCAGGATGCACTAGTACTTCTTTCTCCAATTTACAAGTCTCAGACCTTGCTCAACGTATACAACAATGTCTTGAACCGAGCAAAAGCAGTTATTGGCTGCGTCTGGGAAGTAGTTTGGTATAACAGTCAAATGCGGAGAAATAAAAAGGGTCGTCCCAAGAGCAAACGTATAACAACTGAAATGGACGACGTTGATAAACTAGAAAGAAAGTGTGGTCTATGTCGTCAATCCAGACACAATCGAAAAAATTGTCCCCAGCGTGCTACAACCTCAACATCCTAAAATTTGTATTTCATTTATCTGCACTTTTAATATTGTAACAAATCTTCTTCTTTCCTTTAATTCGCATTTATTACAAACACCAATACGGAGACAACAAAATTAAAAACTACACGATTAAACATGAACTATGACGCATCAACAACACAAAAATTTATTTAAGACACTACAACCGTCAAAACAATCTCATCGGAACCATACATCATCGCAATAACGTCGACGTCTGTTTTGACTTTCTCCAACCAAATTCGAGGTTGACCAAAGTTCATGAAGTTCATGGTTGTTCGCTCTCCTCTCTCAAATCAACTCTCTTTCGGTTTGGCCATGGTAAATATGTGCCAAAATTTCATTTTCATTGGAGGTTTTGTGGAGAAAACAACGTATCCATCTCCTATGGATGTATGGAGATGTCATGGTAGAAAAAGAGAGATATGAGATAATTAGAGAGAATATAAGAGAGAATATGAGATGAGAAGTTGAACAAATGTGAAAAATGAAGGAGGGATGAGTGTGTATTTATAAAAAACATTGAAATTTTTTTTTTTTTATAAAAAAAATAACACTAAGGCGCCATCTCAGATGGCTTTTGCCTTGTGTTTTACACTAAGGCGCCATCTGAGATGGCTTTTAGGGAAAAATTAGAAGGGAGGCGCCATCTCCCTTGGCTCGCACTGATTAGGCAGAGCCATCCGAGATGGCTCCTGCTTGTATTTTTGTCCTGAAACTTGGTTATTTGCGTAAATTTTTTCAAAAGTTGGTTATTTTTGTATTTTTTTTAAAAAGTGGTTATTCCAAAAAAAAAATCCATTAGTACATGTGTCTCCTTTTTAAGGTAAATATGTAGTTGTTCGAAAATAGAATGTTCACGTGTTAAAATATTAGTTGTTTATCTTTTTCTATATATATAAATCTTAAGCTTTAGATAATTATAAGGAATTTTTTCTCCTATTTACTAGAGTCTTTTTATTCACTTCTGTTAAAAAATCTAAAATACTCTTAAAATTCGTAAGTATATTTACGAATTTACCATAAATGTGAATTATTTAGTTTATTTTATAAGTGTACTTTCGAATTCACCTGTTGGGATCTAAAATTTGTAAATGCACTTACAAATTCATCTTATTTGATTTATTTCGTAAGTGCACTTGCAAATTCACCTTATTTGATTTACTTCGTAACTATATTTGCGAATTCACCTGTAAGAATTCAAAATTCGTAAGTACACTTACGAATTTATTTTATTTGGTTTTACTTATTTAGTTTATTTTAATTTATATATATATATATATATATATATATATATATATATATATATATATATATATATATATATATAGAAGGTCTTTATAGTTTATAAATTATTCATTATTTTTTTAAGAAATTTAACAGCATGACATGTTATTAAAAAATAATTAAAAATAAAAGTGGACCATAATTAGATATATGACTGTGAATGATTGACAATGTAAAATTATTTTATATTGTCGAGTGTATGCATGACTAATTTTCTCTTTTAATAATATTAATTATTAATAACATTCAACTTTTAATTATAATATAAATATCTTTTCAATATAATAAATTTTTAATTACAATATAATAATTAATTATCAATTCTATAATAAAAATTAAAAAGTGTCATCTAAATTAAATTTAACTTTTAAAATTATAATTAAAAAATACTTCTTATATTTTTTATCAAAAATTATTCATAATTTTAAATAAATAATTAAAAGACCATTACATTTTACTATTATAATTAAACAATTAATTATTACTTTGATTATTTAATTTTATATCATAAATTTATTTTAATAATTTTTAATTATAAATTTAAATTATTTTTATTAGTAATAATTCAATTTAATTTTATTGTTAGAAATATATTATACAATTAATGCATATCAAGTAAATCAAAGCAAAAAATCAATTGTATCTTTTCATATAGGAAAAATTTGATATTGATATCGATTGTACTAATAGATTTTATTATTATAGGCCAAATATAAGTTAATTTTTTAATACATATATTTTTCTATATTTTTAGTACGTGAAATCGTGTATATATGTGATGGAAATCATATGAAATAAAACACAATATTCTATTTTCTTATATAATATTATTATATTATAAATAAATATCTTTTCAAAATAAAATCATAATAAATTTAAGATATTGGACTAATTCTTAAATGCACTTACGAAACATCATGAAAGATGAATTTGTAAATACACTTACAAAGAACATTTTTTCCTTTTCAAGGGTGTAGAAGAAAATGATTAGATATATGAAAAAATTCCCTAATTATATACTATTAAAAATACAAAAGAATTATCTTATATTTCTCTAAGTCTAATACATGTATCTCTTTTTAGGATAAATATCACTAAAAAAAAAGTGCTTAGTGTAAATCATGGCAGTTTTATTATGTCGTTTACATAAACTGTCACAATTTACTGAAAATTAAGACAATTACTAGTAAAGAGATATATGATCTGTTTGGTAAAAATAACGGTTGACTGATAAGTTAGCTTATAGCTTATGGCTGATGACTAATAGCTTATAAATTCTAGTTGATGGTTGAGATTGATGGTTGATAAACTAATTGAAGTGTTTGATAAATTAACGATTTAACTGACTTATAAATGTAAAAGGACATAAAAGATATTTTAAAATATAATTATTTTATTTTAAATTAAAATAAGCTATTGAGGATAAAAGTGAATTTTTATTAAAATAATAAGGATAAAAAAAGAAGAAAAAATAATAAACTATAAGTTATAAGCTAAAACATTATTTAAAAAATAAGCTATAAACTAGCAAAATAAACTATAAGCTCGTGATCAAAAGACTGCTACCAAACATGTCTAAAATGTCATATGAGCTTATAAGATATAAATTATAAGAAATAAGCTCACAAAATGATTTTATCAAATAGATTCATAATATAATTCATATTACGGCGGTTTCAGATGTCATTTGTACTTTAAACTAGTTCAACAAAAATACTCTCATCTTCACTTTCCTTTTCTTTTTTTTTAATCACTGTACCTATTTATGTGTGTATTGATTTACTCTTTTTTATTATATAATTATATTTTTTCTATTTTTTACTAAGTTATTTTTTTCTATTATATAATAATAATAATAATAATAATAATAATAATAATAATAATAATAATAATAATAATAATAATAATAATTTTTAAATTGTGTTATGGTTTTTTTCTTTTAGTATCTCCTCTTTATGCACATATTTATTTTTTACATGATTTAATTTATATAATATTATAAAATAAAAAGAAAGAAGAGAGAAAGATACAAATAGTTATGTATTATTTTATCACTGCAATCGTATACAATGAGATTGATTCTATTTATAGGAAATAGTATAGACAATATAATAAATACAAATTGATTAAATAAAAAATAAAGTTATTGGAAGACAAATCATCTAATGATTCATAACATTTTTCCTTGGATGTTTGTTTTGGATATGTTTCGTTAAAACCTTACTAAAAAAATTTAGTGGAAAAAAATTTAATGAAAGAAAAAGAGTACAATATCCTTTGAAATAGAACTGTTAAAACCTTACCATAAGACCTAGTGGAATAAAACCATGGTGAAGGGAAAAGAGTGCAAAATATATTTATTTCTCCTCTCATGCATACATTTATATGTGAGACAATATTCTTTGTAGTAGCCTAAAAGTTCTTCTTGGAAGTGACTTCATGTAGTAGTGCTAATATTTATGAAGGATTTGATGAAGTTGTTGCCATAAGTTGTTTCTTAGATCTCTGTGAAATTGTAGTACCTCCACAAATAAACAAATGACATATTTGTGATATATCATTATAAGGATCTGATAAGTAACATAAACCTCTACAGTAACAAAGTATTTGTCTGACTTTGTTTCAACTTCTTTATGTAGGTGAAAAAATATATATTTCTAATAGATTGATAGAAATTGATATATCATAGCATGTATACTTAGCAAGATACATCAGTGCTTGAATTACACAAAGATATGGTATTTCTAAAACATGTAGTTTTCCTCATCTTCTCGAGGTCGGAAAGAGTCTTATCCAAATCCAATGGTCTAACATCATAGGGATAGACAATATTTGCCCATATACGAACGTTTTAACACCTTTTCTATATAAGATTCTTAATGTAGAAATATTCTACTATCCAAATGCTTAATTTGTAAACATAGACACAACTTTGTTTTTTCTATGTCATTTATCTCATACAGTTTCTTTAAGAGATTTATAAATTTTAGAATCTCTTCGAGAGTTCTAATTATTTTTTGGCATGCACATATACAATTATTATAGAAGGAGATTTTTTTTAGATCTTTTTCATAAAAATACAATGACATATGTATTTATTTGTATATCTCTCCCTTAGCAAATATTCATTGAGACAATTGTTCAATTTGATGGAGTAGCTTTCTCGAGATCCAAAATATCTGAGATATTAAACCCTTTAGCGAGTTTCAGTAAATATCATTATCAAGTGAGTCATATAAGTAAGATGTCACAACATCCATCAAATTAAGTCCTTCATGTGTTACAAGACTAATTAAAATTTGAAAACTAATTAAATCCACTACAGGTGGGTATATTTCATCAAAGTCAGTTTTAGGTCTTTGTGAAAATAATTGAGTCACAAATTAAGCTTTATATTCTTATTTTGCTTTTTCACAAAAAATCTATTTATATCCAATTGGTTTCACACATCGAGGTGTTTCACACATGGATGCAACATTTTAATTTCGGTGGACGACATCTCCAAATCCATGCAGGAGCCAAATTGTGCATATAATTTTCTTGTCCTCGCGTGTATAGTAGAATATTTTCACCAATTTAGGCTTCAAATATGCTTAAGATTTTGTTTTGTCTTTCTCATTTTAGTGTTTTGTGTGTCTTATACATGGGTGCAATTAACGACTTCGTATATAGGGAAATATTTATTTCATTTGGCTGCTATTGTATTGCATGTGTAATCTTTTTAATTGAGTTAAAACACAAGTTAGTTTTCTTAAAGGCTGAGTTATTATGAGATGATTTGGTGCACCTATATAGACATGTGCTAGTTTATTTGAATTTCATCTATATATTTTAGTTATACTGAAATATTATCATTTTGATAGCTACTTTCATAAGTTATTTCTTAAACTTAAAATTTACAATTTACAATTGGAAGTTGTTAATTTTGTGTAGTCACTCATACATAAAATTACCAATTCAATATTTTAATATCTCACACACACACACACACATATATATATATTGACTGTACATAAAATCCCTAAGTTCGAGATATGTAATCGTCTAGGCCTAGATAGGGAGACTCCACCCAGCCGGGCAGGTCGAAGGAACCGGTGACGTTATCGAGCACACATCACGGATCTAGGGGATACAGATGGCTCAAAAATTATGAGGACGTTATGCCCAAGTCGGCCATCAATGATGTAACCACCACTTTAAGTCTGACGACGCGTGTTACACTGTGGAGTTATCATTCATAGGCGGTGGACGCTATACTCTTTAAAGGCAACTCGGTTTCCGTCATGATACCTCTATATATAGGGCTCTCGAATGAGGGATAAGGAAGACATATAGCTTGGGGCACAAGTAAACTGACTTGTAACTCTGAATTCCTAAACATACTCACAGAATTATTCTAGAAAGAACATTTGATGCCCATCGTGGGGCCTCGATAAAACATTCCCAGGCCACCGCATTACAGTTACAAGCAAAGCGATGTCAAATACGCCTCCAAGCATTGATCCGCCAGACTTGGCGCAGCTCCTGGCTATGATCGATGATTTACGCCACCATAATGAAACCCTGCAAGACAATGTTCAAGCTCTTCAACAAAGGAGTCTTGAGGAACCTGAGTAGCAGGAGGTAGAGCTCTTGGAGCCTCAACCCCTTCCCCAAGCCATCTGGGATGACCATGTTCTAGAGAACTTCAAGCCTCCTGTGATGGTGACATATGACAAAAAGACTGATCCTCAGGAACACATCATTTCAGTCAACAACACCATGGCTCTGTTAGGGGCCAGCGATTCTTTGAAATGAAAGTTAATGGCTCGCACTTTCAGAGAATATACGTTGAGATGCTACATGGGCTTCCCTCGACTCTCAGTGATCATCTATCAAGACTTCAACAAGAAGATAATTCAACAGTTCTCGGCAAATTATCATCGAAAGGTGGCAAATACCTCACTTTTAGGTGTCAGGAAACTTCCAGCAGAGTCATTGAGGGACAACATGACACGTTTTAATGAAGAAAACATAAAGGTTTCCCACCCCAATCAGGAAATCTTCGTGGGGGCGTTCCAGCATGGACTCCGAGTCGGGAAGTTCAATGAGTCACTGGCTCTAAAACATACTAAGAGTATGAATGAGATCATCACCCGAGCAGAATGTTATGTGAAGGGTGAGGAGAGCAACATGGAGAAAAGAGCTCAAGATGCTAAAGAAAAGGGGAAGGTCCGAGATGAAGGCGTCGTACAAAGAGCTCGTCCTCGGGATAATCCACCTCCAAAGGAGCATTCCTGGGAATGGCGGTCTCAACAGCCACCTTGCCACTCGATTAGGTCGGATGAGACCTTTAGTCCTTTGAATGCAAGAAAGGAGGATATCTGGAAGGATGTGAATCATATGAATCTGTTTACCGTACCATGGAGGCCTCAGTCTGTGAATATCGTGATGGGCAAGGATATAGAGGCGTGGTGTGCCTACCATAGAATTCGGGGCCACTCGACGAAAGACTGCACGACTTTACGTCGGGAGATAGAAAGGTTGACTCAGACAGACAACCTTTCATCTTACATCAAAGATAACCAGGATCAATCCGACAAACGTAGTCCGCCACCAAAGGGAGGTGATACCTCTAGATCACCTTTAAAGAAGAAAGGAAAGGCGACTGAAGAGGTTCAGGAGGCAAGGCTTACTCAGTACACCCTAAATACCATCTCTGGTGGATTCGCCGAAGGAGGTTCCACTAGTTTAGCTCGGAAAAGGTACGCCCGGGGAGTGATGCGGGTGACTCAAGTCGGCCCCACCGATAGTGACCCGGTCAGGCTTTTTCTGGAGGATGCTAAAGGAATTTTTCCACACGAGAATGACCCCATGGTAATCAAAGTGCAAATCAGATATTGGGGAGTCAAGAGGGTTCTGGTAGACCCAGGAAGCTCAGCAAATGTCATGTATTGGGAGACTTTCAAAGGAATGGACTTTGACCCTAAGGAATTGCTGCCCTTCAATGGAACCTTGGTGGGATTTTCTAGGGATTAAGTGCAGGCCTTGGGCCATCTTCTAGTGTTGACCACATTCGGGTCTGATGAGAATGCTAAAGATGTTTGTGTTTGGTACCTGGTAGTGAACACACCGTCTCCATACGACATTATCATTGGAAGCCCTTATTTCAATGCGTTGGAGGCGGATTTATCAACACTATATCTCACCATGAAGTATCCGTTGGGAGAAGGCTGAGTTGGAATAGTTCGGGGAAACCAAGGGTTAGCCCAGAAATGTTACAAAGATAGCATAAAGATTAAGCGGAAGCTAGTTCCGGCTGAGGAGCCGGCAGACCACAAGGTAAACGTGGTTGATATCAATCCTAGGGAAGATCCTCATGAAGATAGTCTGGTTCCCCAGGAGGAAACGAAGGAGGTTCAGATTAGTTCCCAGCCGTCTGAAATTACCCACTTTGGTACTCAGATGATCGCGGAAGAGGAGGCAGAGATAATTGAGGTTCTAAGGAGAAATATTGATCTTTTTGCCTGGAAGCCTTCAGATATGCCTGTCATAGACCTGGGCGTTATGTGCCACCACTTGGCTCTTGATCCTGATGTTTAGCCCGTGTCACAATGAAAAAGGAATAGTGGTGAGGAGAAAAGGAAAGCGATTGTGGAAAAGTTGACAAGTTGCTAAAATTCGGGTTCATTGGTGAAGTCCAATACCCGACTTGGTTGTCCAACATGGTGATGTTCATACAGAAAACCAGAAAATGGAGGATGTGTGTGGACTTCACGGACCTTAACAAGGCATGTCCAAAGGATCCCTATCATCTTCCGTACATTGATCGTTTGATAGAAGAAGCTTCCGACTTTCGTTTGTTGAGTTTCTTAGACGCTTATTCCGGGTACAATCAAATCAGGATGAATCCAGCGGATGCTCCGAAAACAGCTTTCATGACATATCGAAGTAATTATTACTATGAGGTAATGTCGTTCGGCCTGAAGAATGCTGGAGCAACCTACCAGCGACTTATGGATATGGTATTTGTTCCACAGATCGGGAGGAACATTGAAATTTATGTGTATGACATGGTCGTCAAAACAATTGAAGAACGGAAGCATATCCTAGATCTGGATGAAACCTTCGTGGCAGTGCAGAATTATAACATGCGTTTGAACTCGGATAAATGTACGTTCGGGGCGCAAACCGACACGTTTCTGGGCTTTATGTTGACCAACCGAGGAATTGAGGCCAACCCGGATAAATGCCAAGCAGTAATTAGCATGCGGAGTCTCACTACTGTTTGTGAGGTTCAACATATGACTGTTCACCTAGCAGCTTTGTCCCGGTTTCTATCATGCGCCAGAGATAAGTCAATTCATTTTTTTTGCAGCAATCGGGAAAATAGTTGATTTTCAATGGACTGAGGCATGTGAGCAAACGTTCCGAGAGGTAAAAAAGTTCTTTTTGGCTCCACCGGTGCTGTCTAGACCTAGGGAGAATATTCCTTTGATTTTATATCTCGTCGTCTCCGACAATGCCATTAGTTCCGCGTTGGTCCAAGATGGAGAAACTGGTGAACGTATGGTGTATTTCGTCAGCAAGGTGTTGAAGGGGGAAGAATTAAGATATCAGAAGATCGAGCGCGTAGCTCTGGCATTGGTAACAACTGCGCGGAAGCTGAGGCACTATTTTCAGAGCCATCTAATCCAAGTAAAAACAAATTTTTCGTTGAAACAGATATTCAAGAAGTCGGACCTAGTTGGGAGAATGGTGTCTTGGACCGTAGAACTTTCCGAGTACGACATCGAGTTCACTCCTCGAACAAGTATAAATTCCCAGGCATTGGCAGATTTTGTAGTAGAGTTTAACTCCCAAAGGGTGGAGGCATGACACCCGATTTAATTCAATATTAAATAAATGGGAAATTAATTATTTATTTAATTAAAGTCTTAAGTATTTATATTTTGGAATTAATTGGATTAATTGAAGGAAGAAGGTTAGAGGTGTGCGAGAGTAAGCCGTGAGTAAATCACTCTACTTTTACTAAGTATTAATTATTTATTTCATTTGGAATATTAAAAGGAATATTAAAAGGAATATAAAAAGGAAAAGAAGGAAAAGATGAGTCTTTTTGGAGAAAACTATTTCACGTAGAATTGGAGAAGAGAAAAGAAGAGAGGAAAGCCGACGCCGAAGGAATCGAGAATCATCGCGAGGTAAGGGGTGATTTCGTTCAGTTAATATGTCTTATGGGTTTTGGGAATCAACCGGATAATTTGGGTATGTTAGGAAATTGATTACAGGTTTATAAATGGAACCCTATTTTGTGTCGGTGTATGGAATTAGGATCATTAGTGTGTCGAATAACTAATAGGAAGGATGAAACTATGTTGTTTGATGTTATAATTAAAATGGTTATAAATTGGTGTTCCTAATGTCACAATTCGTGTTAGAAAGTTTGGAAATGATAAAGGATGCATAAAGCTGTCAAAAATAGCAGATTTTACTGTTCAGGTAGTGGGAACCGGTTCCCTGTGGGGAGGAACCGGGTTCCAGTGTAAATTTCAAAATCGGCATTTTATGCGTGGGAACCGGTTCCCTGGGGAGGCAAGGTTCCCATCTAAAAATCGGGAGGCTCATTTTAAACGTGGGAACCGGTTCCTGGGGGAGAACCGGGTTCCCATAATTTTCCGAGGCGTGTATTTTCAAGTTGTGGAACGGGTTCTCCCGTGAGGAACCGGTTACCACTGTATTTTTCCAAAACTTCTAAAACTTCAAAAATTCATATTTTCCAAACCGTAACTCCGATTCGAGTGCCGTTTTCGGTGTTATTTCTTAAATTTAAAATACTATCTTTTAGAAAGGAAAAATATTATTTTCTCCAAAATTATTTTAAAAAGAGTCGAGCTCCCGATTTTGAAAAGTATGGATAGTTAAGGATAATGGGAATTTAATACAAATGGTCTGAGTTACCGGATGAGAACTAATGCGTACAATGTTGTGTTTTGGTATTCATTGTGATTGAATACGATACATTGGTGATTGACATTAAGTGAATTATGTTGAGATCAAAATCTGGGAATTGGTTTAGATTGTTCTGACAGGGTGAACGAAGACTGACGCTTGTGTGTTGGTTTCCTTGTTGTCTATTCATGATTGTATTGATATCATGTGTTGTTGTTGATGTTGTTTATTCATGATTGTATTGATATCATGTGTTGTTGTTATTGTATATACTGGTGATAGTCTTACTGATTGAAGAGTAAGCGTTCGGCATATTTATGCTTTGTGATAATTATTTCATGATTATGTTGTTATCATGCGATATACGTTGATGTTGGCATTATGTGGAATTATGTGGTGATCATAATCCGTTGAATTGATGTTGCATGCTTTTATGATGCATGCATGAGCATTGTTAAATTGGTTCATTCCCATTATGCGGAAGTGAGCTTGCAGAGCCAATACACTTACCTGGTTGGAGGTGGTGAGGCTAGATTCTTGACCCAATGGTTGTGGGCGAATCATGGATTACACTGTCTTTCCACATGTAAACGGAGCAGTGGGTGAACTCGGTTCACGTTTTTGGTACCACATGCATAGAGTCTGCATTGCATATGGGATTGTAACATGCTAGGATGGTTTCCAGTGTTGCAATTTCCATTGTTTGATTTATACATGATCATTGTGTGAACTATTTTGTGAATTGATTATGACCTTGTGTTTGGTTAATGGATTAATGTATCCGATTGTTCTGTTGTATTTAAAAACGTATAATGCATGTTATATTGAATTGAAATCTCACCCTTACTTTAACGATTTCAGATCCGAAGTGATTAGCTGCTTGGAGTTGGTGAGGATAGCTCTAGAGTCGAGTCAGTTAATTAGTCCGCGTGTCAATGTCGTGCTCTGGTAGATGTAACACTGGGGAAACGGTTGTTTGAAATCCTTTAATGGATATTTTTAATAGTTTTGAATCGTGTTTTGATTACATATCCTGGAATAACTATTGAATGATGTATTCGGAATTTTGGTTATGTTTCATTTCCGCTGTTAAACATAACTTTAAGTATGATTTATTTAATGATTATCCTTCAGTGAAAGCATGACAACTGTTTGGTCAATTTTTATGATTTTAAATTGTGACGCCTCTTAATTGTGGATAAAACTCTGATTATTAATTCTATAAAACGCGGGTAATTAGAAGGGGTGTTACAGAGGCGTCCGCAAAATGGGTTCTCTCTGTAGATAGCTCGTCCAACCTAAAGGGTAGTGGTGTCGGGATAGTCCTGGAAGGTCCGTACGATATTATTTTGGAGTACTCTCTGCATTTTGGTTTTTAAACTAGAAATAACCAGGCTAAATACGTAGCGCTCATAGCTGGCATGAAGTTGGACTTAGAGGTCAGAGTAACACACTTGCTTGTCCCCACTGACTCTCAGTTAGTGGCCGGACAGGTTGGTTGAAGTTTCCAGACAAAAAAACCTCGTGTCGTTGAAATATGTCCATCTGGCCTTGCAACTTTCCAAGAAGTTTCAAGATTTTGAGATTTATCACATTCCCAGAGAAGACAATGCTAGGGCCAATCTTCTTGCTCGCTTGGCCAGTACAAAGGGATCAAGAATGAATAAGACTATTATCCAAGAAAATATGACATTACCCAGCATTGAAAAAGAAGAAGTGTTGGCTATTAACGAAGATAAAGGATGGATGACTCCGATTGTCAAGTATCTTCAACAAGATGTTTTGCCCAATGACAAGGAAGAGCCTAGACGAATTTAAAAAGTTTCGGCTCAATATATTATTTTGAATAATAAGCTTTTTAAAATGGGAAGGGCTTTTCCCATGTTACACTGTGTTCCGGAGGATGAAGTTAACCTAGTGATGAAGAAGGGGCATGAGGGTGTATGTGGAAATCACTTAGGTGGTCGGTCACTAGCAAGTGAAATACTCCGGGTCGAGTACTATTAGTCCACCATGCTGAAAGATTGCATACACTTTGTTAACTCCTGTTTGAAATGTCAGACATTTGTGCCCGTTATCCACACGCCGGCTGAACTCCTCCATTTTGTACTCACCCCGTGGCCGTTTTATCAATGGGGGGTTGATATCCTGGGGTCGTTTCCTATGGCACCCGGGCAACTAAAGTTCCTCATCGTGGCGGTAGATTATTTCACTAAGTGGGTGGAGGTCGAGGTCGTGGCTCAGATAATAGTAGAAAGAGTGCGGTGTTTTTACTGGAGGAATATTATATGCTGATTTGGAATTCCTCGGATCATTGTTTCTGACAACGGAACTCAATTTGCAAGTTCTTCCGTAATAGAATTTTGTAGCGAGCTTGGTATTTTCAACAAGTTTATTTCAGTGGAGCACCCACAAGCGAACGGTCAAGTAGAGTCAGCTAATAAAATCATCTTGAACGCCTTGAAAAAGAAATTAGATGATGCCAAGGGCTTATGGGCGGAACATCTCCATGAGGTCCGTTGCGCATATCACATCACTATTCATTCAGCAACCTAGGAAGCACCTTTCAAAATGGTGTTTGGAGCTGATGCTATGATCCTAGTGGAAGTTAGCTTACCCACCTGGCGATGTGAGAATTTTGAGCAAGACGCCAACATACAAGCTTTGAATGTCGAGGATGACCTTTTAGAAGAAGTGAGGAGCGCAACACATGTAAGGGAAATTTCAGCTAAACAAAGGATAGTCTACAGATACAATCTAAAGGTGAAGCAACGAGGCTTCGAGGAAGGCGACCTGGTCTTGAAAAAATTCATTGATCCTACGAAGAAGGGGAAGTTGTCCCCTAACTAGTTTAGTTTAGGCTTTATTTCAGTTAAACTCTGTAAGTAGATGCAATAAATTGGTTTACTCTTTTTCCTAGGCTAGGGCCAGAGTTTTTAATGAGGCACCTTAACAAACTTAGTCTATGTAAAAGAAACTAGGATGTAATAAAGGCTCCCTGTCGAGTTCCATCTTGATGGTTCTCCAGCAAAGCACTACATTCGCCACATGGTTTCCCTGCCGAGTATCATTTTAATGATGCTCCCCCGACATAACTCGGCGTCTCGCCAAGGTTCAACCTCGCTAAGGGCTCTGTTTCAAAACAAGTAAAGGCTCTCTGCTGAGTTCCATCTCAATGTTTCTCCAACAAAGCATTTGTTCGCCACATGGGTTCCCTGCCGAGTATCATTTCAATGGTGCTCCCCCGGCATAACTCGACGTATCTCCAAGGTTCAACCTTTCTAGGGGCTCTATTCTAAAACAAGTAAAGGCTCCCTGCCAAGTTCCATCTCAATGGTTCTCCAGCAAAGCACTGCGTTCGCCACACGAGTTCCCTGTCGAGTATCATTTCAATGGTGCTCCCCCAGCATAACTCGGCGTCTTGCCAAGGTTCAACCTCGTCAGGGGATTTATTCCAAAACAAGTAAAGGCCCCCTGCCGAGTTCCATCTCGATGGTTCTCCAACAAAGCACTGCGTTCGCCACATGAGTTCCTTGTCGAGTATCATTTCAATGGTGCTCCCCTAGCATAAATCGATATATCTCCAAGGTTCAACCTCGTCAGAGGCTCTATTCCAAAATAAATAAGGCTCCCTGCCGAGTTCCATCTCGATGGATTCTCAAAGCAAAGTCTACATTTCACCGTAGTCAGGCTCAGTATAACAGATTCTAACTCCTCTGCCGCCCCGATTTGGCTCAACGCCTCTACTTGAAAGAATATTTTTCCTATTCATGTAGCACCATACAAGCATTTTAAAATCATCCTTAAAAGTATAAAATCTTCCTATCTTTGTCAGCTTCATAGTCGTCCCGGGGGCTTGATGCCACGCCACAACTCTACGCCCCAGGCTCTGCACCTTGACGCATCCCAAAATTGGCTCCATAATCACGGCTCTAAGCCCGAGTTCTGCATATAGCTACATTACCAATATGGCTCAATGCCTCATCTTAGATACACTCTTTGTCACTTAGGTAACATCGCTCAAACATATTCATCTAACTTGTCAAGGCATCAAACATTCTCACTCCGGACAGCCTTATAGTCGACTCGGGGGTTGAGCCTGCTTGATAAAACGAGGAAGCAAGCTAAAAGCATTTTTTCTCAAAACGAGCTAATGCTCCTCATGTAAAGTCCTTATGGTTTTAAAAGTAGCCACTCGACCGGGGGGTCGGAATACAGGCATAATCTCATTTTTCACATATTTTTTTTGCGCATACCAAATATATACAAAATGCAGAAATTTAAAAAGGTAAATTGAGTAGAAACGAAAGCAAAGTGCAATAGATAAAAGCCCATAGGGGCAATTGTCAGGAAGTTACACAAATTCCCACCAGAAGGGTGACTAACGTAAAGCAAAATTCAAAGAAAATAAAGGCAAGATAAAATCTAGGGGGTCTTGAGATGAGAAGCGTCCACGGTGATTGGTTCTTCATCCGTTGCCTCCTCATCATTATCATCAGCTTCGACTAGTTTCCTGTCCACTATGACTTTGAAGAAGTCGACTTGGGTGAGGTCGAGCTCGGGGTACAGACATGCAACTTGGTCTTTGGCCCGGTCGAAAGCCATGTCCCCGGCGTCGATAATATCCAATCGTGATTTCTCCAAAGCCTCTTTCACTTTAGAGCATGATTTCTCTGAGGTTTGCAGGATGGTTGCTAGCTCGGTGGCAGAAGTTTTCATTGTAGGAAGTTCCTTCTCCAGAGCTTTTTCCTTCTCATCACTTTCATGCTCTTTGGTCTTCAAGTGAGAATTTGCTTCGTTAAGAGACTTATCATTGTCGGATAGCCTCTAGGTCTCTTTTTCTAGCTCAGACTGTCTCTTGTCCACGACATCCCCAAATTCAAATAGGTCGCGGGCCAAAATAGCATACCTCATCAGGTATGAGCTGATATGTTGGGTAATTTTCTGTGGCCCAAGGCTTTTTACTTTATTCACATCCTTTGTGGCATTGATATGGTCATATAATAATTTCATGCTACCAAAGTCAGCAGACCAAAATTTGTTTTCATAGGAGGGACGGGTTAAACCATCACCGACTTCTCTCATAATGGGAGAAACTTCCCAACCGACTTGATTGATCTCATTGGTCATCACAATTTTATGCTTTTGGGGGGATTCTCTTCAGACACCACCTCCACATCTAAAGGAAGTTTGACTGGTGACACTGTGATCATCACCGTCTCCAACGCGCTCCCTTTAGGTTCCACATTTTTCTTCTTCTTCGATATCCGGATCTCTAGGCCGGCCAGGTTGGATTTGTCCTCTAAAGGGCCACCAGAACTCATTCAAGCAGCACGAGATGCAACCATCAACTTCTTTTGTTCTTTCACATATAGATCAGTAATTTTGTTTGCATAAAAGAGATAAAGGAGAAAGAGGTTAGTCAAGAAAATGAAATTCTTTGTATAAATGAAAAATAGGGAAACCTTACCCAAAAAAGCAGGGATGTCATCATAGTGTAAGGTCAGCAAGTCTTTAAGCCTGACCGGCCGAAAAAAATCTAACACTTCAAGGGATTGGGTTTCAGTGTCACTTAGTGCATCGTAATAAAAGCCAAAAATAGGGAGCGGATTGCTCGTCCAGTACAGGGGAAATTTGTGGTGCCCGTCAGCACCATAGATGAGTTGTGGGCATCGAGGACCACACCTAACCCTGAGGAAACATTCCTTATAGCCTTTGTAGTTTGAGGTAAAGGCTTGAAGAAAACTCCTTTTTGGAATGCCGCTTAGGGCCACCCAACTTTTGGAGTCGGCATTCCTCAATTCAAAATAGGAGAAGAATAAACCTATAGTAGGGGTTATACTCGAAGCCCTACAGATTATCTCAAATGCTCTTATAAAGCCCAAACTATTTGGACGAAGTCGGGAAGGGGCCACGTTCATGGTTCTGAGTACGTCTGATTCGAAATCAGTGAACGAAAAATTTATGTTAATATCCTCTAACACTCTGGCGTAAAAATAAAACCACTCAAGGTCCACCCTTTTTGGCTGGGACATACAAACACACTTGTAACACGGTGGGAGAATTGAGTTGTTTGTTTTGCGTTTATTGCAAATGTTGTGGATAGCAAGAGTCGCCATCGACTTTTCTTTTATCCAATAAAGGAAAGGTGAAAAGAACAGGAAAGACCTTTTATCAATTATGAGTATGGGAGGTAATTATGAAAAGGGAAGGTATTAGCACCCTTTCCATCCGTAGTTATCTACGGGCTCTTAATTGCTTAACTCACCTTTGAAAAATTGCTTTCTGTGTATGTGTGGTTTGAAAAGTCTTTCTCTTTGACTTCATAATGATTCTTGTATAAGTCCTCAAGAATGTATACGAAGTGTTTGGAAATATTTGTTTGGAAAAAAATGTTTAACTTTGTAATGATTCTCGTTGGAATGTATACAAAGTGTTTGAAAAGTATTTTGAAAATAAGTGTGGGGTCTGGAAAGTGATTTGTTTGATTGGAGCAAGCAATAGAGTCTTATTACCTACTCAGAATGGTCGTTTCTTTTTATTTTCCTTCTCCTTCAAGGTAGTTCTATCCATACCATTAGTTGGTAGGTAACCCTATCCGTTGGATGTGAAGGGACAATCGTAGGGTCATCGTATGGTCATTGAAGGCAACATTGTAAGGATACCTTAGCAAATTCGTAGGGACGATCATCACTTATTCGTAGGCAATAACCAAGGGACGAGATCATATATTCGTAGGCAACATCGAGGGTCATCGAAGGACTATGATCTTTGTGATGATTTTATTCGTAGGCAACTTTGCTAATGGTACCCCTATGTTCGAGGGACATGACCATTGTTTATTCGAAAGGCAACAAGAGAGGTTACCCTAAGGGTGTGAGTATACAAAGTGTGTTGGTTTCAGATATTTATCTTGAGATTAGGGTTATTCTATGGGTTGATTTTAGATCTTGTCATGCAATCCTATTAGCCATACATTTAAGCAGTATATATGTACAGGAAATAAAGGTGCGGAAAGTAAAAGCGGAAAGATAAAGGTCCTACACTATTACATGGCTTTGGGGGAGATATAGAATAAGAGGTGTGGAAAGTAAAATGCGAGAAATTAAATCTATGCTATTACAAAAATATCCTTGTGACCTATACATCGATTTCTAGAATTTAAATGCGAAAAAGAAATAAATAAATAAAAGAAAAATGTTTTTGGACGTTAGTAAAAATGTTTTAAGATTAGTAAACTTAACTACTAGCAAGAAAATATTTTTTGTGAATTTTCTTGATTGATTTTAATTGAGAAAATAAACTAAAAGTTAATTTTGAGATCAATTAAATAATTAATTTAATTTAAAGAAAATAAAATTATTTTTGTGTCAAAAATAAAATAAAGATTTTAATGACCTAAATCTAAAAGAAAAAATATTTTTGTGATTTTGTTGTATTTTAGAAAATTATTTGAAATTATTAAATTACAAAAGAAAAATAGAAAATATGAGAAAATAGAAGAAAAAAATAAGGGTTAGTGAAAATTGGTAAAAATTAGAGGTAGCCCATGGGGATCGAACCTAGGACCTCTCTTTCACATGCGCGCCTCCTTACCATCTGTGCTGGATGTGTTTGCTGTTTGAATAATGAAACAATAATAATATATATGAAAATATTTTCCAAAAATTCATTCAAATCAAAAACGCGCGCCAAGGTCTTCGTATTCTTTGTTGAGACACAGACCTATACCTACGGTTTTTTGTTCATTACTATAGCCAATAGTGACAGTTTTTTCCCGTAGCCATAGTTCCTACAAATCACAAAATTCAAAATACGAAATAGAAATTAGTTGCAAGGACATGGATTGACTGTGTTTGATCCTCTGAACACAACCATGCCATCAGTTTCGTCTTATTTTGGCTATTTCGTGAAGCCCTAAATTGAAGCTCGAAACCCTAGCCATGGCGAATCCTTGTACCTGCAGTTAAAGTTGAATTGAACCATACAGAAAGCTTCAAAATAGCATCAGGAACACAAATATGCAATCAAATTATATTAAATATGGATGAATCATAAAAATCAAAATTGGAATAGGGGTGTGCAAACCGTGATCGTGTTTTCTGGATTCTGGACGCTTTGGTTGATTGTAAAGGTCTGGAATGGATCAGAATCAAGCTTTGAATACAAGAATATTTGATTGGAAGTGATGGAATTAGGTCAACAAATTTGATCAAGAATCAAGCTTTGAATGCAAGAATATTTGATTGGAAATCAACATTAAATCTTTCTTTTTTTGGATTCAATCATGTTCAATCTCTTGCCAATCAAATATTTTCGAATTTTTCAGCTTATAATGAGTTGCTTGGACCCCAAGAAGCTTGGATTTCCAGTCTTGCACTTATCATATTTAATTTTGTATTTTATTTTAATTAAAATGAATTAATTCAAAATAAAATAAAATAAATAGGACCACGGCGTGTGGATGGGATTTAGAATATCTTGGCAATGTTAGAAACAAGTATGAATCAAAGAAATATAGGCCAATTTGAAAATTTTCCAAGTTTGGTCAATATTTTCTTCATGCAATTCTTCAAAATTGCCAATTTTTCCCAAGCTATAACTTGCTCAATTTTTATCTTTTGGGAGTGTTCTTGGAATTTTTAGAAATCTCAAGATGTCCTCTAAACACGCCTTTTGGTTTCATCTTCAGTGAAGCTTCCATGTTCATGTACACTTCTTTGGAAAAAGATGACTTTTTATTGACTTTTAGAAGGACCTATAATGTCTTGACCCATAGCTTCAAAATGAAGTATTTTTGGCCAAAGCTTGTGAGACACAAAGTTGTAGAGAATTGAATTCTCTTCAAAATTAGATTTGGTGGAAATTTTTTTGATAAGGAATGTGAAAGTTATGCTTGGTCAAAGTTCTGTAGACTTTTTATCAAGAAACCCTAATTTAGAAACTTTGACTTTTGATCAAATCTTGAGTTTTCTTGATGAATCATAATCAACCCTTGATCAAATGATGAGTGTGACTTCAAAACCTTGATGTTGAAAAAAAATGATGAAGTTTGACTATATGTTGACCACAGTTGACTTTTTGTCCAATACGATTTTCAACCATTTGAGCAATTGATTGAGCAAACTTGAGCTATGATGCTTGAAACTTGACATGGAGATTCCTTGAGACATTTGAGGAAACATGATGCTCACTTGAGGCAATAGAAACCATCTTTGCCTTTGAGAGAATCAAAACCCTAGTTATGGGGTTGATTGCTTAGGAGATGGCTCATCTGGTCAACCCTTGAGAAATTCTTGAGTATGGAGATGTGGATTGACTTGAGAAATAAGAGGGAAAATTTTGGGGTATAACAACACTCTCCAGCTTCACAGGCTTCAAGAATTACATCGTCCTCATTCCCAGTTGAGGAAACGTTCTAGAGAGATCGAAGTGTAGCAACCTCCATATCTTTGTTAGAACTTTGTTTGAAGTCTAGAACTTCCCCGCTAAACAATTTATTCATTTCCATCAGGAGCTCCACTGAACTTGAAGAATCAGGGTTAAAATCACTATCAGAGGTTAGAACTTCTGAGTTAATCTTGTTCACAACCCTCTCTAGTTCCTCTACCCCTAGAGCGTTTCTCATCTCTTGCATGCATTCCTCCCACAAAGCCCTATGCTCATCGCTATTCAGGTGTTTTATATGCCCTAAATCATCGCATTCTCTAATAATAACCATCTCACAAAAAGTAAAGGAAAAGAATAAACGAAGGATATGAAATGAATACCTGGAAAAAGCGTTTTAAGAGGGCGCGAGGGGCGGATGTTAGGGCAGCGGCGAGAGAGATTTTGTAGGAAGGAATGTAAAAGGAAATATCTTTTAAAAAGGAAAAGAGACGTTATAAAAAGAATGGCTAGCGTGTTTTCATTTAAAACCCACTACCATAATCATTATATCTAAGAGTAGGTAGAAGACTGTTGCGCTAACTAGGGCACTGAGCACACGCGCTTGTAGTCCATCAATATCGATGTATATCTCGGTCAAGATTTATGTTTCTTTTGTCGATCATAAAAATTCAAGGCATGAAGTCATATGCTCGGGGGCTTATGACCGTACATAGAATCCCTAAGCCCGAGATATGTAATCGGCTAGGCCTGGATAGAGGGACTCCACCTAGCCGGGCAGGGAGGTCGGAGGAACCGGTGACTATAAGACGTTGGGAGATGAAAAGACTATCGTCGAGCACACATCACGGATCTAGGGGTTACTGTGACACCCCGATTTAATTTAAATATTAATTAAGTGAGGATTTAATTATTTAATTAAATGAAGTCTCGAGTATTAATTTTAGTGGATTAATTGGGTCATTAAATGAGGAAATGTGTTGAGGTGTGCAGAGTAAACGGTGGGTGTAAGAGAGTAAATCACTCTACTAATTATTAAGTTTTAATTATTTTATTTTATTAGAATAATTAAAGGAACATTAAAAGGAATATAAAAAGGGAAAAGAAAGAATAGGTTTTTGGAGAAAGCTGTTTTCACGTGAAATTGGAGAGAGAGGAAAGAGAGGAAAAGCCGACACCAAGAGAATCGAAGAATCATCGCGAGGTAAGGGTGGTTTCGATCGATTAATATGCTTTATGGGTTTTGGGAATCATAGGGATAATTGGGTATGTTAGAGAATTTGAATTATGATGATTATGAGTTATAGAAACAAACCCTATTTGTGTCGGTGTTGGAATTAGAAATCATAAGTATGTCGGATAATTGATAGGGTGAATAAACCATGTTGTTTGATGTTATAATGGTGCGAAATAGCGATGAAATGATGTTCCTAATGTACCAAATCGTGTTAGTAAGTTTGGAAATGAGTAAGAATGAAAATCTGTCAAAAGTATCAAAATCTGTCACAGTCGTGGGAACCGGTTCCTGTGGGAGGAACCGAGTTCGTGTTAAATTGGCAACCGACTTTTACACTCGGGAACCGGTTCTGTATATGTCGGAACCGTTCCCCATTCAAAAATCGGGCGAGTATTTTCAACTTTCGAGGCGGTTCTGTATAGGTAGGAACCGGTTCCATGTGAATTTTCAATTTTTCTAAAACTTCAAAATTCATATTTTCTAAACCGTAACTCGATTCGAGTGCCGTTTTGAGTTATTTTCTAAATTTCGAATACTACCTTTTGAAAAGAAAAATATTATTTTGCTAAATTATTTTTAAAATGGTCGCTCGATTTTTGAAAAGGATGAGTAATTGAGAATAATGAGAATTATTATGAATGGTATGGGTTACCTATGAGGTATTGATGCTTCAGTGTTATATAATTGTTATTCATTTTGATTGAATGAGATACGGTGAATTGACATGATGTGATTTGTATTAATATCATGATATGTGAAATGATGATGGCATGCTTTTATGATGCATGCATATACAATTATTGATTTGGTTCATTCCCATTGTGCGGAGTGAACTGGTTGAGCCAATATACTTACCGGAGGTTGAGGTAGTGAGGCTGGATTCTTGACCCAATAGCTATGGGCGAATCATGAATTACATCTATCCACATGTAAGCGGAGCGGTGTGTGTGAACTCGGTTCACGTTTTGGTACCACATGCATAGAGTCTGCATTGCATATGGGATTGTAACATGCTAGGATGGATTCCAGTGTTGCAATTTCCATTGTTTGAATTATGTACATGTTCATTGCGTGAGCTGTGTTGTGATTTGATTATGACTTGTGCTGGATTAATGGATTAATGTATCTGTTTATTCTATTGTATTCTAAAACGATATAATGTTATATTGAATTGAGATCTCACCCTTACTCAACATTTTCAGATCCGAAGTGATTAGCCGCTTGGAGTTGGTGAGGATAGCTCTAGTATTGAGTCAGTCAGTTAGTCCGCGTGTCAGTGTCGTGCTCTGGTAGATGTAACACTGGGGAACGGTTGCTTTAATCCTTTAATGGATATTTTGAATAACTTTGAATTATGTTGACTTATTATTCCTGGAATTCTTTAATGTTGTGATTCAGATTTTAGTTTATTTATTCTGGGATACTGTGAATGTTGTATTCAGAAGTTTTGGTTATGTTACATTTCCGCTGTTAAACATAACTGTTGCATTAATTATTTGATAAGTCTTCTTCAGTGAAAGCATGACACATGTTTTGGAAATTTTTATGTTTTAAAATTGTGACGCCTTATTGGTTATGATTAAATACTCTGATTATTATTATAAAACACGGGTAAATAGAAGGGGTGTTACAATAGTGGTATCAGAGCATAGTCAGTCTTGTCTTAGTGTCATTATCCCTTTTAGTATGCGACTAGTGTAAGTAACATTGTCGATACTTGTGTGCTGATGTAGGTTGTTTTGTAATGTTACAGAACAATGTCGGAAGAGGTAGCGGAATGATGATGCTATTCTTTGAGGCTTTGGGGATGTTAGCTGGAGTACTCGGAGGGAATCAGCAGGGAGCTGCGATCGGTGCTGACAGACAATTGGGGAATTTTCAGAGGAATAATCCTCCATTGTTCAAGGGTGCACATGATCCCGAGGGTGCTCAGAAGTGGTTGAAGGAGATCGAGAGGATCTTGAGTGATTGATTGTCTTGAGGGACCAAGGTGAGATATGGTACTCACATGTTGGCGAAGAAGGCGATGTTGGTGGGTTGCTACCGGACTGAATTGGAAGAAGATGGAATTGCATTGACTTGGGTTGTGTTCGGAGGGCTTTTACGAGAAGGTATTTTCTGAAGACATTCGGGGTAAGAAGAGATCAATTTCTAGAGCTCAAGCAGCAACAAGTCGTGAGTGAGTATCGACCAAGTTCTTGAGTTAGCAAAGTATTATGCTAATTATCCTAACGATGCGGATGGAGAATTTTCCAAATGTATCAAGTTTGAGAATGGTTTACGTGTGAGATCAAGCGAGGAATCGGTATCGCGTATTAGAAGGTTTCCTGATTTGGTTGATTGTAGTAGGATTCTGGAAGAAGATCTTGCTAGTACTAAGTCAAATGCTCAGAGTTATGCTGATCGTAAAGGCAAGAGACATATGGATCGTGGTAAGCCGTACGATAGAAATAATCAATCGGAGGTTGGAAGAAGCCTAGTGGGGGAGACTCTGGTTCTTCTGGTTCTTCCGTGAAGTGTTACAGGTGTGGTGAATTGGGTCACCGAGCTCCTGAATGCAAGAATGAGGCGAGGAAGTGCAACAACTGTGGAAGGTTTGGTAATTT
The DNA here is from genome assembly GCA_021764765.1 of Vicia sativa. NCBI lineage: Eukaryota > Viridiplantae > Streptophyta > Magnoliopsida > Fabales > Fabaceae > Vicia > Vicia sativa. Next base: position 28,292,758 of record CM038795.1, on the reverse strand, counting down.
AGCTGCTGAGTGTAGATCCAGAAAGATAACATGTTACAACTGTGGTGAAGAAGGACACACTCGTCCGCAGTGTACTAAACCAAAGAAAGAGCAAGCCGGTGGAAAGGTGTTCGCTTTGTCAGGGTCAGATGTTAAGCCTGATGATCGGTTGATTAAAGGTACATGTTTTATTAATGGCATACCTTTAATAGCAATTATTGACACTGGAGCGACACATTCTTTTATTTCTTTGGATTGTGCTAAAAGATTGAATTTGGAAATTTCCAATTTGGATGGAAGTATGGTTATTGACACTCCTGCGTCGGGGTCAGTGACTACTTCGTATGTTTGTAGAAATGCCCTATTGTTATTTTTGATAGAGGTTTCGGTATGGATTTAGTGTGCCTACCATTAGAACAACTTGATATTATCCTTGGAATGAACTGGTTGGTCTTCAACCAGGTTCATATCAATTGTTTTGAGAAGCAGTCTTATTTCTGAAGAAGTTAAGGTGGAAGATGAGATTATGTCGATTAAGCGGATGAATTAATTTATTAGAGATGGTCTTTGTGGTGTTTATGTTATATTCTTTGGAAGTGAAAGGAAAGGCTAAGAGTGGTGAACTTCCGGTTGTTAATGAATTTCAGAGGTGTTTCGGAAGATGTGAATGAGTTACCACCGAGAGGGAGGTGGAGTTGCTATAGATTTAATTCACGGAACTAGTCCGGTGTCGATGGCGCCTTATCGCATGTCGGCATCGAGTTGTCGAGTTGAAGAAGCGATTAGAGGAGTTGCTTGAGAAGAAATTTATTCGGCCTAGTGTTTCACCGTGGGGTGCGCGGTATTGTTGGTTAAAAAAAGAAGGTACAATGAGATTGTATGTTGACTACGGCAATGAATAAAGTGACCATCAAGAATCGGTATCCATTGAGGATTGATGATTTGATGGATCAGTTGGTTGGAGCTTGTGTATTTAGCAAAATTGATCGAGGTGCGGATATCATCAGTTCGTGTTAAGGCGGAGATATTGAGACTGCGTTTAGAACAAGGTATGGGCATTATGAGTACATTATGCCATTTGGAGTTACTAATGCACTGGTGTGTTTATGGAGTATATGAGCAGGATATTTCATCCGTATCTTGACAAGTTTGTGGTGGTGTTTATTGGCGACATTACGATCTATTCAAAGGATGATGAGGAGCATGCAAAGCATCTGAGAATTGTATTGGAATTATTGAAAGAAAAGAAACTTTATGCGAAGTTGTCTAAATGTGAGTTTTGGTTAAGCGAAGTGAGTTTTCTTGGTCATGTGATTTCCAAGAATGGTATTGTTGTTGATCCTACAAAGTAGAAGAGTATCTCGGTGGGAGCGGAAGAATGCTTCGGAGATTCGTAGTTTTCTTGGTCTGGCAGGTTACTACAGGAAATTCATTGAAGGATTTTCGAAGCTAGCTCTACCATTGACTAAGTTGACGAGAAAGGGTCAAGCATTTGTTTGGGGTATAGATTGTGAAAAAGGATTCCAAGAATTGAAGAGGAGATTGACTAGTGCTCCGATTTTAATTTTGCCGAATCCGGAAGAATCCTTCGTGGTGTATTGTGATGCGTCTTTGATGGGTTTAGGAGGTGTTTTGATGCAAGATAAGCAGGTTGTGGCTTATGCTTCAAGACAGTTAAAGACTCATGAAAGGAACTATCCGACTCATGATTTAGAGTTGGCGGCTGTTGTGTTTGTGTTGAAATTGTGGAGGCATTATCTGTATGGTTCACGGTTTGAAGTGTTCAGTGATCATAAGAGCCTGAAGTATCTCTTTGATCAGAAAGAGTTGAATATGAGGCAGAGAAGATGGTTAGAGTTTCTCAAGGATTATGATTTTGGTTTGAATTACTATCCTGGTAAGGCAAACGTGGTAGCAGATGCATTGAGCAGGAAGTCCTTGCATATGTCGATGTTAATGGTTCGTGAATTGGAATTGGTGGAACAATTCAGAGACCTGAGTTTGGTTTGTGAAACTACTCAGAATAGTGTGAAATTGGGCATGTTGAGATTGACTAGTGGTATCTTGGAAGAGATTCGAAATGGCCAGAAGTCTGATGTTGGTTTAGTGGACAAGCTGACGTTGATTAACCAAGGTCAAGGAGGTGAATTCCGAATTGATGAGAATGGCGTTATGAGATTTGGTGATAGAGTGTGTGTTCCGGATGTTGCTGAGATTAGAAAAAGTATCTTAGGGGAAGGACGTCGTAGTGGATTGAGTATTCATCCTAGTGCTACCAAGATGTATCATGATTTGAAGAAATTATTTTGGTGGCCTGGAATGAAAAAGGAAATCGCCGAGTTTGTGTATGCATGTTTGGTTTGTCAGAAATCAAAGATTGAACATCGAAAATCGGGATTGATGGAACCGTTGTTTGTTAGGAATGGAAATAGGATGGAATTTCAATGGATTTCGTGTCGGGTTTGCCGAGGAATACGAAGAACTGTGATTCTATTTGGGTTATTGTTGACCGATTGACAAAGTCTGCTCACTTCATTCCGATAAGAATGGATTATCCGATGGAGAGGTTGGCAGAGTTGTATGTCGAAAAGGTTGTAAGTTTGCATGGTATTCCGTCTAGCATTGTGTCGGATAGAGATCCGAGGTTTACTTCTAAGTTCGGCGATTGCAGGAGGCTCTAGGTACTAAGTTACGATTGAGTTACATATCATCCAGACGGATGGTCGACGGAGAGGCGATTGATCGTTAGAAGATTTGTTGAGAGCTTGTGTGTTAGAAAGGTGGAGCTTGGGATAGCTATTTGCCGTTGATAGAGTTTACCTCAACAATAGTTTTCATTCGAGCATCGGTATGGCTCCGTTTGAGGCATTGTATGGTAGGAGATGTCGGACACCGTTGTGTTGGTATGAATCTGGAGAAAGTGCTGTGATTGGACCGGAGATTGTTCAACAAACTTCAGAAAGGATTAAGATGATTCAGGAGAAGATGAGAACTTCTCAGAGTCGTCAGAAAAGTTATCATGATAAGAGGAGGAAAGATCTTGAGTTTAATGAAGGAGACCATGTGTTCATGAGAGTTACTCCGATGACGGGTATTGGTCGAGCCTTGAAGTCAAAGAAGTTGACTCCGCGCTTTATTGGTCCGTTTCAGATTACCAAAAGAGTTGGGAAAGTTGCTTATCAGATTGCTTTACCGCCGTCACTTGCTAATTTGCATGATGTTTTCCATGTATCTCAGTTGAGGAGGTACATTGCGGATCCGTCTCATGAGATTCAAATAGATGATGTTCAGGTGCGGGATAACTTGTTGAAGCAGTGCCTGCGAGAATTGAGGATCGGAAAGTGAAGCAATTGCGGTAAAGAGATAGCAGGTAAGAGTAGCTTGGGAGGACCAGTGAAGGAAATGTAACTTGGGAGCTGGAGAGTCGGATGAAGGACTCGTATCCCGAATTCGTCTAAGGTATGTTTTCGAGGAAGAAAACTCTTTTAGTGGGGAGGTTGTGACACCCGATTTAATTTAAATATTAATTAAGTGAGGATTTAATTATTTAATTAAATGAAGTCTCGAGTATTAATTTTAGTGGATTAATTGGGTCATTAAATGAGAAAATGTGTTGAGGTGTGCGAGTAAGCGGTGGGTGTAGAGAGTAAATCACTCTACTAATTATTAAGTTTTAATTATTTTATTTTATTGGAATAATTAAAGGAACATTAAAAGGAATATAAAAAGGGAAAAGAAAGAAAGAATAGGTTTTTTTGGAGAAACTGTTTTCACGTGAAATTGGAGAGAAGAGGAAAAGAGAGGAAAAGCCGACACCAAGAGAATCGAAGAATCATCGCGAGGTAAGGGGTGGTTTCGATCGATTAATATGCTTTATGGGTTTTGGGAATCATAGGGATAATTGGGTATGTTAGAGAATTTGAATTATGATGATTATGAGTTATAGGAAACAAACCCTATTTGTGTCAGTGTTGGAATTAGAAATCATAAGTATGTCAGATAATTGATAGGGGTGAATAAACCATGTTGTTTGATGTTATAATGGTGCGAAATGACGATGAAATGATGTTCCTAATGTACCAAATCGTGTTAGTAAGTTTGGAAATGAGTAAGAATGAAAAATGTTGTCAAAAAGTATCAAAAATGCTGTCACAGGTCGTGGGAACCGGTTCCCTGTGGGGAGGAACCGAGTTCGAGTGTTAAGGCAACAGCGGGACTTTTACACTCGAGAACCGGTTCTGTATATGTTGAACCGGTTCCCCATTCAAAATCGGTATTTTCAACTTTCGGAACCGGTTCTAGGGTAGGAACCGGGTTCCATGTGAATTTTCAATTTTTAAAACTTCAAAATTCATATTTTCTAAACCGTAACTCGATTCGAGTGCCGTTTTCGGCGTTATTTTCTAAATTTCGAATACTACCTTTTGAAAAGAGAAAAATATTATTTTGCTAAATTATTTTTAAAAATGGTCGCGCTCCCGATTTTTGAAAAGGATGAGTAATTGAGAATAATGAGAATTATTATGAATGGTATGGGTTACCTATGAGGTATTGATGCTTCGATGTTATGTAATTGTTATTCATTTGATTGAATGAGATACCTTTGGTGAATTGACATGATGTGATTTGTATTAATATCATGATATGTGAAATGATGATGGCATGCTTTTATGATGCATGCATATACAATTATTGATTTGGTTCATTCCCATTGTGCGGAAGTGGTGGTTGAGCCAATATACTTACGGAGGTTGAGGTAGTGAGGCTGGATTCTTGACCCAATAGCTATGGGCGAATCATGAATTACTGTCATCCACATGTAAGCGGAGTGGTGTGTGTGAACTCGGTTCACGTTTTGGTACCACATGCATAGAGTGCATTGCATATGGGATTGTAACATGCTAGGATGGATTCGGTGTTGCAATTTCCATTGTTTGAATTATGTACATGTTCATTGCGTGGTGTGTTGTGATTTGATTATGACTTGTCTTGGATTAATGAATTAATGTATCATTTATTCTATTGTATTCTAAAAGCATTATAGCATGTTATATTGAATTGAGATCTCACCCTTACTCAACATTTTCGGATCCGTGATTAGCGGCTTGGGTTGGTGAGGATAGCTCTAGTATTGAGTCGGTCGGTTAGTCCGCGTGTCGTGTCGTGCTCTGGTAGATGTAACAGGGGCAGTTGCTTTAATCCTTTAATGGATATTTTAAATAACTTTGAATTATGTTGACTTATTATTCCTGGAATTCTTTAATGTTGTGATTCAGGTTTTAGTTTATTTATTCTGGGATACTGTGAATGTTGTATTCAGAAGTTTTGGTTATGTTACATTTCCGCTGTTAAACATAACTGTTGCATTAATTATTTGATAAGTCTTCTTCAGTGAAAGCATGACACATGTTTTGAAAATTTTTATGTTTTAAAATTGTGACGCCTTCTTGGTTATGATTAAATACTCTGATTATTATTATAAAACGCGGGTAAATAGAAGGGGGTGTTACAGTTACAGATGGCTCGGTAATTATGAGGACGTTATGTCCAAGCCGACCATAAATGATGTAACCGCCACTTTAAGTTTGACGGCGCGCGTTACACTATGGGGTTATCATTCATAGGTGGCAGACATTATACTCCTTAAAGGCAACTCAGTTACGGAACTAGAATGGGATAGTCGTTACAGGCATTGATCATAGAGTTCTTGATACCTCTATGATAGCTCTAATTCCTAAACATACTCACAGAATTATTCTAGCAAGAATACATATATATATATATATATATATATATATATATATATATATATATATATATATATATATATATATATATATATATATATATATATATATTGACAAATTTTGGTTTATCCATCTCATAAAAATTAGTAAAAAAATATATTTTTCAAGAATAACAATCTATATTTAACTCTATATATTTTATTTAATAATTTAATTTTTATTTAAAAATAAAATATGAATCCATAAATAATAAGTGAAGTAAAATTGAACTTTGCTATTATGACTATTCAAACATGACCGACATGTATTTAATTTGTTTTTAGTTTCTACAGGCTTTTATTTCTTCGGTTGTTCTTTTTGTTTTAAAAATGGAAAAATTATATGAATGTGTTGAGTAATAAAAACTTTGTTCATGTTTACAAATTCTAGCTTAAAAACAAGAAAAAAAGCTAACATACATGTGTGTCAAGTAGGTGTGGCAAAATAGATTCGATGTGTTGGACATAATAGATTTGTTGTGTTGGACATATCTGTTTTATCTGTATTTTAGTGTATGATAGATTAAGGATTTAGGTCCTCATTCATTAATGTGACTGTCCTGCTCTACTTTTTACGGACATATATATTTACATAATTTTTTGTATTTTTATGTTTAAAAGCTGATGTGTCTGCGGGTTTTCTCCGCCTTATTCCTTTTTCTTTTGCAGTTAGGTCCACATCCTAAACTATGTTTGTTTTGCCCCACTCTATTTTTTTTTTGAATTTTTACGGAATTAACATGCCCGTTTGTCATTCTTAATCTCAATGACACAAATTAATAAGTTATTTATAAAAATATTATTTAAAACCGCATGTATTTAATATTTTAAAATTTTAAATATAATTTTATTAAATTTAAATTTCTTTTAATTATATAATATCTTTAACATGTGTCATAAAAATAAATAATTTAAAAAAAAAATATTAATGGAGGAATCATATCACATGAGGTTAATAAATGTAGCATATGATGAATTATGCAACAATGGAGAGGCACCTCATAACAAACTCATGGATTCAATTATTTTTTTGTAGTATTATTCTCAACCAACAACCTTACAGAGTAACTACTACATCGTTGCCGAGTGGCATTACATGATTAAAATAAATTGATTTTAAAAATCCACAATTGTATTCTTCGAAGGACTCCATGATTGCTAGCTATCTTCATCATTACAACATTCTTCTTGTTTTGATGCGCATGCCTTGAAATATGCCACTTTTGGAAACCAAATTACAGTAAACCTTTTGATATGTTTTGCCGTTTTGGGTTTTATAAGCCTTACCGACTCTTTCGTATTGAGAGGATGATAAATGAGATTTTTTTTTGGAATAATCAACTTTAAAAAAAAAACGTAAATAATAAATTTTTAAATTTTTTTACGTAAATAATCAATTTTCAGGACTAAATAACTATAGGAGTCATTTGAGATGGCTCCTGCACTTAAAAGTAACACATAGGCGTCATTCCATGTGGCTCCTCCTTATGAAAAAGCCATTTAGGATGACGCCTCCTCCTTGTACTTTATATATATGAGCGATTTCAGATGACTCCTACATGTATTTTTTATTTATAAATAAACACCCATTCCCTCCTTCATTTTTCACATTTTTTCAACTTCTCATCTCATATTCTCTTTTATTCTCTGTTACTCTCTCTTATTTTTCTATCATGACATCTCCATACATCCATACCAGAGATGGATACGTTGTTTTCTCGGTCTCAAAACCTCCAATGAAAATGAAAATTTGGCACATATTTACCATGGTCAAACGAAAAAGTTGATCGTTGGTTAGAGGAGAAATAGAAGTTGGTGAAGAAATTAGAAGGATCAGGAGGAAGAGAACAACCATGAACTTCACACGGTCAACCTCGAATTTGGTTGGAGGAAGTCAAAGCAGACGTCGGCGTTATTGCGATGATGTATGGTTCGATGAGATTGTTTTGGGTTGTAGTGTCTTAAATAATTTTTATGTTGTTGATCGTCATTTTCATGTTGTTTTAATCGTGTAGTTTTTATTTTGTTATGCATATTGGTGTTTGTAAGAAATGCTATTAATGGAAAGAAGAAGATTTGTTACAATATTAAAAGTGCGAGATAAATGAAATACAAATTTAGGGATGTTGAGCTTGTAGCACGTTGGGGACAATTTTTCGATTGTGTGGGATTAACGACATAGACCACACTTTCTTTCTAGTTTATCAACGTTGTCCATTTCGGTTGTTATCGTTTGCTCTTGGGACGACCCTTTTTATTTCTCCGCATTTGGTGTTATGCCAACTACTTCCCTTCGTGCAGCCAATAATCTGATTTTGCTACTGGTTCGAAGGCATTACGTTGAGCAAGGTTTGAGACTTGTAAATTGGAGAAAGAAGTACTAGTGCATCTTGATGAACATGTGCACACGCCGCAATGACATGAGAGCAGGGCATTCGAAAGGCCTAAAATTTTCCACAGTCGCACCAACGAGATGGTAGTTTAACCTTGTAGTCTTGTCTAGGCAAACCCTCATTGTGGTCGATTGTCTCTTTGACAATGAATTTATGGTTATGTCGGTCGAATCTTGTAACAAGATGAGAGCTAGCTTTACACTTCGCCTTAATAAATTTCAGACTTTCACTCCACACTTGTCCGGATTGTACCACCGCGTTCCACTTTTTACCTCTCTCTGCAAACAAGGAGGTCATTCTAAAATATGTTGTACTAACCAAAGCAGTTATTGGGAGTGCTCTTATGCCTTTGAAGACGTTGTTCATTGATTCGACTAGATTTGTTGTCATGTGGCCCCAACGCATTCCATTGTCGTATGACCGTGGCCACTTTTCCACTTGCAGATTATCAACCCACGCACCTGCATATGGGTTTTCCAATCTGATCTGACTGCGATAATACGTAAAACCTAGTTGTGTTAGCGCGTACGCTGCATTCATAACTGTTTTCTGAAGATGCTTATCTTTGATCTCGCGCATGAAATTTTGAACGATATGTCTTGTGCAATAAACATGTGTAGACGGTGGGTCGTGCCAACCGTTGGCGGGATTGTTGTACGCACTATCAATTGAGGTATGTCTGTCAGAAATTAGACAAAGATCATGTTGTGGTGCTACGTCTATTCGAAGATTCTTTAGGAAGAAACTCAGTCTCCGGTCTACGCTCTACAAGAGCATAGGCGATTGGGAACATTATTGTTGCCATCCTGCCACGACCATCAGTAGGGTGCCCTTGTATTTCTCGTACAACCATGTTCCATCTATCTGTATGATAGGTTTGCAGTGTGCAAACCCAGTGATGCAAGGTTGAAAAGCCCAGAAAAGTCTACTGAATATACCATGTTCGCTGACACAAGTATCGTCTTGGGAAAACGCCGGCGTCATCTCCAGAACATAAATTATTCCAGGAGCATACGTTCGTAGTGCATTCATATAGCGAGGTAACTCTTTGTACGAACCCTCCCAGTTTCCGTAGATTTGCTCAATAGCCTTGTTTTTTTTGCTAACCAGGCCTTTCTATACGAGGGGGTATAGTTGTATGTTATAGTGATGTGAGATATTATTGTTTTCACCTTCAATGAAGGATCGCAGCTAACAAGAGGTAAAATTTCTTGACAAATGAGATCATAACTCAATTTGCGGTGATCCTGTGATTGTGTGAAATTAACACAAGTGTGTTATGTCATAGAACCTATCACCCAGGAATCACTCCGCAATCTATACGATGCAATTAGATGGAAGTTACACTCAGGATGGGTACAAATGCCGCTCACATTATTATGTTGTTCCCGATCCGTTCATCGTTCTATACCTTGAACGTGCCAGTTTTGGAGATGTTATTAAAATCTCCAACTACACAATCGATTCAAAGTTTATTCTTGCATTGTGCGAAAGGTGGAGACCCGAGACACATACATTTCATTTGCCTATAGGTGAATGTACCATCACACTAGAGGACGTTTACAAGTTGATGGGTCTTCCTATCAATGGTAGGGCGGTTAATGGTCCAGTCCAACAAGCAAACACTCTATGCGAGGAGTTGTTGGGTAGAGATATGGTGGAAGGTCCTAGTGCAAGAGGCCAAGGTATATTTCTATCCACTCTTAGAGAGCATTATTATTCCCTTATTTTGGATGAAAACTCCACCAAGGAAGAAAAAATTATAAAAACTAGAAACTATATAATGTTAATGTTTGGTAGTTTTTTATTCCTCGAAAGTACGGGAAATAATGTAAATTTTATGTATTTGAGATTACTTCGAGACGTGAATAAGATAGGAAGATATAGTTGGGGTTCCGCTGTTCTTGCCCTATACAGTTCCTTGTGTAAGAACTGTATGAAAGACACATCAACTTTTAATGGATGTGCTTTCTTACTTTAAACATGAGGTTGGTGGAGAATGCAATCACTTAATCCTGTCAACGACCTGCCGTTCAGTTTTCCATACGCAACAAAGTAAGTACATTACTTATTTATTAAAATATTTATATCTTTCATATATATATATATATATATATATAATCCTAATATATTAAATGTTAATTCATATAGGTTTAGCGTAGTGGGCATGGATTACGAAAAGAATCTGAGACACAATGTTCTCCTATATCGTAATCTAATAGACCACCTTGGCGCAACTGATGTACGTAATTTCGATTAACTCCAAATTATTTTAATTTTAACGTATATTATTTTTATCATTAATCTCCATTATTTTTATCAACAGTTTACATGGAGACCGTACTTGGGTTTGGACCATGTACCCAATGATGATGATGCAGAGGTTTGGACTGCGAAGACCGCAATGATACGGTTTAACATTGTGGAAATGCACCACAGCGACCGTGTGAAGATGCAGTTTGGTATGTTCCAAGACATACCACATGATCCGATATGTTTGGATCCTTGGCATCTTAGAAGGATCGATGCCCAATGGGGATATGATAATTGGAGAAATTTTGACAGGGAGTATTGTAGGATGTGGAAAAACTGAGCAGACCATATCTTACAATTTCCCATTTACTAAGATGACGAGATTATGCAACACTCTTGTCAATACATCGCTTGGTATCGGTCAGTCACAAATCCAGATATGCATGTTTCTCACCCCCGTTATTTGGGCGACCCTCGCATCCAGTAGGGGCAACCTTCTGAGCCACAACAACAACCAAGACAACGCTACCACCAACAGCAACCTCAACAACAATACCAACAACAACCTCAGCAGCACCACCACCACCAACAACAATAACCACACTAACAATACCAACAACCACCCCAACAACACTACCAACAACCACCCCAACAACACTACCAACAACCACCCCAACAACACTACCAATATCCATCAACTTCCCACCAACCAACGACGACACAGAATCACCAACACTCAATCGACCCCTAACTGACCTCAACGATTACCCACCCAACCAAATGTCTGACCCACAATTCCAATACTCACATATGCCACACACCCAAGTAGAGTACACCGAACAAAGAGCATATGTCCAACCCCTAGGGACCATCAACATCTCACCTCAGCCCAGACCCTGGCTTCCCTGAGGAATATTCCCCAACCAACCCAACATTCTACCAACCATCGTCGTACCAAACCCCCCACCATCCATATGGGTACGAGACTCCAAACACCCAATTTCCTTTTTATCCCACTCATTCACAATCCACATATACGAATGACGACTACTATAGTCCCCAAATGGAACCTAACCCCCAACCACAACGACCAAGCTATGAGAACATGGGAACACGTTTATACGAAACCGGTGCAATAAACAATGCTGATCTTGAGGCATTCATGGATCCTAATCGCATTCACTACGAGCAGCCATCAATCCATGATCAGGTGTCATCGACCCAACAACAGCCGGATCCAAAACCTCGCATCAGACGAGTTAGGAAAGGACGCGCATGTGGAACCCGTGGTCATCTATAAGTCCCGGGTCGCCAGGAATAAACTTATGTAATCGCTATTCGTTGTAATGAAAATTTATAATACAAGTTTTATTTCACAACATTGTCATGCACTTTAACTTAAATTGATTTTTTTTTTTAAAAGTACACATAGGCGCCATCTCGGATGGCTTTTCCTATGTGATTTACACATATGAGTCATCTGAGATGGCTTTTAGGACAAAAAATTACAAGGAGGCGCCAACCAGCATGGCTCCTTCTTGTTAAAATCAATGCAGGAGCCATCTGCCATCTTAGATGGCTCCTGCTTGTATATTACACCTGAAAGTTGATTATTTGCGTAAATTTTTTTAAAAATTGGTTTTTTTTTAAAAAACTTGATTATTGCAAAAAAAAAATCGATAAATGATACTCTCCCCTCTCCCGTTCACTATTATAAATTAAAAATATAATAATATTATAATAAAATATTATATTTTTATTAAATTAATTTTGAAGTTAAATATATTTTTTCATAAATCTAACTTTGTTAGTTTACTAGAAGAAAGAAAGGTAAATAACAAAAGATTGAACTTGAAAATTCATGCATAGAAGCTAAAGAGAAACATTTGCAAAATGTTATTTTAATTAAACAAACTATAACATAACATAATTCTCTAAAGTGTGACACAAATTGCATGCTATTTATTACCACATCTAGCAATAACCATACAATGATGTTTCATGAATTCTCATGAAATTGTTTTGGTTCAGCTTTCAAACGTTGTTGAACCATAGGTATATAAATTGCAGCTTTCATGTCAACACTTTCATCCGTTGGAAAATTATCACTCCAATAATCTGTTACCACGAGAGAGTTGAGAATTTGAGAGGGGCTTTTGGTGTTCTTAGATCTGGTACTGATAATCATGTGCTCAGCTTGATGATTTCTTTAATGAGATTGTTGAAGGAAGGAAGAAGCTTTTGGATTTTTTCAGTCATAGGTGAATGGCTGAAGAAAAGAAAAATTTAGTAATTGTGAAAATGGAGCAATGAGATTTTTAGGAATTTTTTGGGTTTATTTAGAGGAGGTTTGTAGCCCCCTCAATCTAAGGTATTTTCAGATTTTGTAAGAAAATTAATATTTTAATCTATCTGGCATGCCACGTCATTCTCCGTTAACGCCATTTAACGTCAGAGATCAATTGTATGGATGAAAAATTTTAAAAGAACTATTTTATGAAGGAAATTTTTAAAAGACTAAAAGTGAAAATCGTTATATTTATAGGACCAATAACATTTAACCCTTAATTTTATTAAAATATTAAAAGTAGTATATAAAAGGATTAAACATAAGCTATTAATCTTTTAGAAATGAGCCAGAGTACGGATGGTCTTTTCTATGAGATTAAAAGTAGTGTATCGACAATGTAAAATAAGTTTATAGTGTCATTTAATTATGATTCATCAATCAGCTATGCCATAGAACTTTTTTAAGAATAATAGTGTAATTTGACACTTAACATAGTCGTGATTGATTGATAGTGTAAATTATACTTTTATTGTATTTTTTTTCTCCTTTCCTATTCACTTTTGCATTGACAAGTGATAAAATAAAACACTAAACATGAAATCAACTTGTATAACTATTACTCCCTCTATTTCTTTTTAAGTGTCATTTTAGCATAAAGTTGTGCAACCAAGATAGTGAATTGTTAGAATTATTTTTTCTTTTATACACTCATTTATTTTCTCTTTACTAATAAATGCACTCATACACTCTCTCATTTATTGAGAAAGTAAGAATATAAGTGATAAATTATGACATTAAACTATAAAAACGATATTTAAATAGAAACAAAAAAATTCTTCTAAAATGATACTTAAAAAGCAACGGAGGGAGTATTAAGAGACAGTAAATGAAATATAGATATTACATCTTTTCAAAAATCTTAATAATCTACTAAACTTGGCACCATAGATCATTTGTTTCTAGCAAGATTGCTTCGTTTTGATATGAAATTCTTCTGAAAATTTGGAAAATGAGCTGCAAGTTAATCTAAATTGAAGGATGAAAATATGGAAAATGAACTGCCATATTTTCTAGGAATGGAAAAATTGAAGGATGAAAAATAGATGCAGAGCAAGGAGGACAACAAATGCATGAAACTTGTGTGTGATAGTAAGAGTTATATTCGTTTTGCATAACCTTTGTGTCAAAAGAGTTTAGCTTACATACTCCCTTGTAACCTTTCTGCATTTCCATGGAAGTTGAGTGGAAGAATAAGAATAATGAATGAGAGATTGAAACTCTATGTAGTTATCTATTTTTGTTCATGTGCATAGTGATGTAGTTCTTGAATGAATATGTATGGCTTGGGTAATTTTTATGACATGATTGGACTGATGTGGACTTGATCATGTAATGGAATGTATGTGACTGGAAATTATCATAGTGACTACTGCATTTTTGAATGTGTTAGAACAAATGTGAGTTATGTTGCATCATACTTTGAACTGGCATGTGAAATCTGTTTTCTGCTATCATCTAAAGTAAAGTCTCACATAGAAAAATGTTAATCAACTGAAAGTGTTTCAAGAATATGGAAGTGTAGGAATTGAAAAACCAAATAAGAATAGATAAAGTATGATATGAATCATATTAAATGAGATAAAAACCTTTTGTCTTCTATATGTCATTTAATATATGTCATTTAATATACCAAGAGGACAAAAAGAACTTTCCTCTGTCAAGATCCTTCACACTATCGCACACAAAGATCATCTTTTTCTCTCTGTCCAAGAAATCTGAAAAATGAGACATGGAAACCAAATATGGTGTTCTTCTGGGTAAGATAAAACATGTATTTCTTTCTGAGCTGCTTATTTACAGATTATATGTTATACAAATTAGTTAAGTAGAACTAAACATGCAAAGGTATATCTGTTGCATGGAAACGTCACATCAAAGCAACATTATTATCAAAATAAGTAACTCATCGAGTATGATAACACATAAAGATAAATTAATAACGATGGAGAGAGAAAAATAATTTACATAGAGAGATAAGGTGCGAGAACATGGGATTGTGTGATAGAAGAAATAGAACACAAACACAAACGGTGGTATGATGTTCAACGACGGCTTGATTTTCAAGAACGACGAAAACTCTAGGGGAGAGAAAACACAGTACACGAATGAAGAAGTAAGAGAGAATGAATTTGTATTTTGTTTAACGTAGACAAAGTGTTGAAATTGGACTAACTTGGGTCAAATGTTTGAACCTAATATAAACTTATTACTAATAAATATAATAACAAGCTTGCTTTTGGGGCACATATTTTAGGCATGTTAAGGATACTATTTGAAAAAATATTTTTTTGAAATCTGTAAATGTAATTTATTGAAAGTTTAAATATGACTTTATTGCATATATTTTTTTAATTATAGTATCTTAATATGTGTACTAAGGGCATATGTTAGCATGACCCTTTATTTATTATATATTATTAATTAGTTTTTTTTATCTATTTTTTTAATTTAAAGGCCCCGATTTTTTAAAGACCTGGACCTAATTGCCCTGGTTCAAGGTTGGCCCTTCTTCAGGTTTGTCTTGTTGTGTTTTTCTTGATGTTGTTTATTTTTGTGATCTGTTTTAAGTTTGAAATAGTGAGGGATTTGAGAAGAAGAAGTAAGGAGAAAGAGTGCTATGGAACCTTTTGTTTTAATTTTATTCCAAGCCTTGCCGCTTGTCACATTATATTTGGATGAGGAAAAAAATAAAAAATAAAAATATTCTGGTTCCAACTAGGGATGGAAAAATGCAGACCACCTGAACTTATTTGACCCGACGGAGAATGGTTTGGAGCAACGGTTCGGTTTTATTCAGATTTCCATTCTTATCGGTCCACTAGTTTGGATTTAATGGGTAATTTCAGTAAAGTTCGATTTTTAATATTTTATCCGTTGGAATTTGAATCTGATTGGATGTAATAAAATACTCCCTCCGACCATATTATTTATCGCAATGAACTATTTCACACATATTAATAAACAGTATTAAATGAAAGAGAAATAATAGTGATTTTACTAAATTATCTTATTTAAGTATTCTGGTATTTAAATTAGCATTGATCTTAAGTGAGAAAACAATAAATTAAAAGTATTTATTAGAGAGTATAATTGAAAAATTAAATATAAAATTGTATTGATAATTTAAAATGACAAATATTTTAAGACTATTTTTTTCTTAAATGTGACATTTAGGCTCTTTTAAGACCTTAAAATAATAAAAGAAAAATGAGAATTTGCCTTGTATTGAAAATTGAAATAGTTAATTTTTTTATAAAATATTTTATTTAGAAGCAGTACTGGTTAGCAAGACCCATAAATAAAACGTTTGCTATACTTATCATTACTTGTAGCAATAGCTTAGCGGTTATATCTACGCTTTGGTAACGAGATGGTCTTAGGTTTCCATACTTGTTGCACTAGTTTTGCCTTCTCATTAATATGAGAGATTATGCTAATAATTTGAATTCAAATCAAAACTAAAAGATATTTAATTAACACTAATTTTTTTTCTACAATTACATATATTATTAGTTCTATTAATTTTTATTTTACTCTATAAAAACATATATTATTAAATTTTATTTAATAGTAATAAATTAAATTTGAAAATTTTAATATTTGCGCAGGATCTCCAAAATGTCGAGATCGGCCATGCCTGAAGATTGAAACAAGAATTGTGATAAGGTGTTGGAAATCGCGCGGGGAGCTTGACGACGGTGGTATGGCTGAATGCGCGGTCGGCACGATGGTTGTTGTTAGTTATCCGACGAGTTGGGATGTTGTGTGAGTGGTTCAGTTGCGCGCAGTTCATCGGTGGGAGATGTGCGTGATTTCAGATTTCGGTGATGTTTGATGGAGGTGTCGCCTCTTCGTTGTTTTCTTCTTCTGCCTGCTATTTCTAGCTTGGTTTGAGATGTTGTTGTGAAACTATATTTGTTGTTAATGTGAGAATGTTGTTTACATAAACCGTATCAAAAGTCTAGTGAGGTTAAACATGCAGGTTGTTGCATGTGTAACAAAAGGGAAAACTTAGAAAGAGAATTTAAGAGACTTAGGTTAATGTGTATGTATGTACCTAGTGTGAGAATGCAGCATCTGCCCTTTCCATTCAACTTAAAATCTAATGGTTGAAAATTATATAACTGTAATTTGCTAAAGAAAAAGAAAAAAATTATCATGAATCCAAGAGCAGTAATTAGTGCTGCAGAGACAGCAGCAAAAAATCTATATCCACCGAGTGTAGTTAGTGAAAAAATTGTTGTTTTTGTGGTTAGATTTGTGGTGTAATAGTGTTGTGAAAATTGGAAAAAAAATGGAAATTAAAAGTGTAAAAGTGACTTCTTACATATAAGAATGAATAAAGAAATAAGAATTTAGTAGACAAAAAGGTGCATGCGGGATTGGGTGAAAAGCATTGTAAGTGTGAATAAAAAGATGATACAAAATCACTAGTGATTGTGAAATTCCTCTCAGTTGAAAATTTGTTAGTCTATTTATATAAAAGTTTAAGTTAAACATAAAAGGAAATCAATTAAATATGATTAAAAATAAATAATTTGTCTATTTGATTTGATTACAAAATGTATAAAAGTATGATTTAAATGAAAAATAATAATATTTTTAAAAATGTTAAACAATAAAAAACAAAAATTAAAATAAAATGCATTTTTTAATAAAATAAAGGCAAAGTGGTCCTCTAATTGTTTCAAAAGGTCCAGTTAATGGCGTGATGTATACATTATTTTTGCCAGGATTTGAACATAGTTTGCTATGCAACCATGAGAAACAATTTACCATTACTGCAATTAATGATTATCCATTACTATTTCCATTAGAAGTATTATTATTGTTATATAAAAAATTATTATTATTATTATTATTTTATATAAACAGTACTATTATTATAATAAATAGTTATTATTATTTTATATAAACAGTATTATTATTATTATTATATCAAAAACAGAATAATATTTTATTATTATTATTATGTTCAAATTGAATACTATAATTATTTTTAAAAACATATTATATTTATAAAAAGATATTTAATGATTACAAGTGTTAAATAATAATAGTAATAATAATAATAATAATAATAATAATAAATATTATTCTTTTTTTAAACATTTTTTATTTATTTATTTATTTTTTAATAATTTATTTATGCAAAAAATGGTAAAAATATTATTTATATGCAAAAATCGAAAGTAATAATTATTAACAAACTTAAAAATAAAATATTTATTACATATTTATTTATATTGATAGAATAATATTTTGATTTTAAGTTTGTTAATAATAATTTCGATTTTTATCATTAATATTTTATCATTTTTGCATAAATAAATTATTAAAAAATAAATAAATAAATATAATATGTTTTAAAAACTGAATATTATATTTTTAAAACCGAATAATATATTTTTTAAAATGGTATATTATATAAGGATATTATTATTACTTTTTAAAAACGAAATATTATTAATATTATTTTGTTAAAAATCCAGAATATTATTATTAATACTTGTAAAAATAGCATATATTATTTTTAAATCAAAGTATTATTATATTTTATAAAAACAGAATATTATTATTATATCAAAAACGTTTTTATTTTTAAATTAAAGTATTATTATATTTTTATAAAATAGAATATTATTTTTTAAAATGACAAAATATTATTATTATTTGTTAAAATTGAATACTATAATTATTTTTAAAAACATATTATATTTATAAAAACTGAATAATTCATTCATAAAATATTATATAATATTTAAAAAACAATAATATTTATTATTATTATTATTATTATTATTATTATTATTCTTTAATGCTTGTAATCATTAAATATCTTTTTATAAATATAATATGTTTTTAAAAATAATTATAGTATTCAATTTTAACAGAATAATAATAATAATAATAATAATAATAATAATAATAATAATAATAATAATAATAATAATAAAATATTATTCTGTTTTTGATATAATAATAATACAGTTTACATAAAATAATAATAACTTTTGATATAATAATAATAATAATATTTCTAATGGAAACAGTAATGAAATATATGGAGGTTAATATGTTTTCTTGATAATAAATTTAAATGACAAAATAAGCATTAATTATAAAGTGGTGTAGTGGTAAGTTGTTTCCCATTTACGCATAGCAACTTGGGTTCAAATCTTGGCAAAAATAGTGTATTTTTTAAAAAATTTCTGGCTATGGCTATTTAATAAAGTGAAACACCACGCGTATTGGACGGAAAGGACTAACGTGGACCTTTTGGAACAATTAAAGGACCACTTTGACACTTTTTAAAGATAAGGGACCAGAATGTACCTTGAGGTATAGTTAAGGGACTAAAAAGGATATTTTGCCTAAAATAAAAATGAAAATAAAATTAGAAACAAAAAGGAAAAGCCGAAAGTGGAAAAAAAAAGTGAGATTCAAACTCGGGACCTTATGTTTGCAAGTCTTACACATGCTCTCTTACCGATGGTGTCACTTCATTTATTTGAAATAAAATGACACTAGAAAACATATGAAAGGCGGACAAATTTGGGATATGACACGTTTATTTTTAAGAGTTCATAATGGTGAACTAGAAGATTGGCCTTAAACTCTTTAATTTGTTGGTTACATTCATATGTAGCACATAATGAATCAAAGATAGTATTTGCAATTGACTTATCTATGTTTTTTATGTACTCAAAGTGAGGTAGAGCATTAATAATAATACCTCTTACTCTATGGTATTTTCTGTACATTTTCTTTTTAGTTGGTGTGAGAAACTTTCTATCAGCAATCATTCTCACACTATTCACCTCAATCTCAATTCCATCCTCAAGGATGTCCCAAAGCTCATCATCAAGGATAATGATGTAAGTGTATTTTTTCTCTTCCATCATTCAAAGTGAGTAGAATCACCAATGAATGCATGCGGTTTTGTAGAATAATGACCATTCTCATGAGCATTAAATTCATATGGTATACTAGTGCTAGTAACATTACTATCACCGATATCACCAATCTTAGTATATTTTTCTCTTCAAGATCTTTTTATGTATCATTGTTAAGTGTTAAGCACAGATCAAGCTCTGATGTCAATTAAAGGTGAGAAAATACACAAGAAGGGGGTTGAATTGTGTAACTAACAACTTAAGCTTTTTCAAACAACAACTTTTGAATCTGACCAAGTTCAAGTTCAAGTTCTAAACTTTAGTATGCATCGGTGGAATATTTAAAGTGCAGAAGCTATAAGTAAATCACATACAAAAGTATCATGATTCCTCTATAATGAGAGTAGTCCAATCCTCTTGCCACGCAAGAGCTCTTCACTATTATCATTAGATGATTACAATTCGCTTAGACACACCAATCCAAGACTTCCTGCTCAATCTCACTAGAAAGACACTTCTTGCCCAAACCAATTGTCCAAGAATTCTTTGCTCAATCAAACTAGAAAGAGACTTCCTTTCCTAAACCAATTGTTCAGGACTTCCTTGCGTAATCAAACTAGAAAGAGATTTCCTTGTCTAAACCAATTGTTCAGGACTTTCTTGTTAAATCAAACTAGAATGCAACTTTTCTAAGTTCTAAATAAAATGTTTGGATTACAATAATATGTACTTGATAAAAAAATCAAAGACACAGATAATACAACACACGAAAAGACCTTGATACTTGAAATATCTAAGATATACAAGTGTAAGAATATTCTCAAGTCTATGTGCAATACAACAACTATTAATTGTAACGTGAAGAGTGAAACAATTCTTGCAATTTCTGATTTTTTTGTTGTTGTTCTTGTTGTATTATTCTTATTCACTTATTTTTTTATTCTTTAACTCCTTTATATAGAGAGAACAAAATATTCATTGGAATCTTGCTTGCACAAGTGTCTTTACTAAAGAAGCTATTCACAAGAGAGAAACATTGAAGTTGGTACAATGAGGATCTCCATCTTCTGAATAATTACGTTATCCATTGTGTTTTTCTCAAGTAATGTGTTCATAGGCATGTAGTAGTAGACTGAAGAAATCATATCATTTTGACTTGAGCCATATGCTAAAACCTCTAGTTAACTCCCTCCACAATTCAAGTTATAGATAAGATGTAGTTATTTTTGCATATAGTACAGACAAGAGAGGTTTGTATTTTGTGCTTCCAGCAAGGTGTTTAGTTCCATTTGAATCATCAGAGGCAAAATACAAATAGAAATTGAGCTTATATTCAAATATAAGAAGCTTCAATATGGCAGGTTTGGCTTGAAACTCAAATTTTGAACCAGTAGAATATGGTTTCACTTGCTTCTTCTTTACAAGCTTTTTAACTAGGTCAGAACCAAGTTAAATATAAGCTTATGATCACATTTAATCAAATATTAGTATACCCTATTATTCTTTAAGTACATTTGTTATCGTCCAAACCTAGGTTGTTAATCTCAGATAGCGGCGCGTAGCGCCGGACCTCTCAAATGCTATAGCGGCATAGCGGATAGTGGGATGACCGCTATTGTGAGCTTTTAAAAATTAAGGTAAATACTTAATATAAAAAGATAAATACTAAAATAGGTTCCAACATCATACATAAATACTAAAAATAGGTTCTAACATAATAACTCAAATTTTGAATATACTCAAAATGACTAAATTAACTTCTAAACTTAAACAAATCGATTAAATAACATCTGTCTCATCTTCACTTGTAAGTTCCACCACATTAAGATCATCTTGCTCATTACTTGATTCAACTTCAAACTCTTCTTCTTCCACCTCCTCATCTCCATTAGACACTAATGTAGCAAGTCTAGAGTGATGCCCAGTAACTCTTGTTGGTTCATTAGCCCCCGTGGCATTACCAACAATTTCCCAAGTCAAACCCTCTTCTCCTAAAACCAAATCATCTTCCAATATTCCATTTTCATCCTCATTTTGTTGCAACCATTCATAGCATTCATCAATATTTTTGAGGAGAATATGATCAATTAAATCATTTCTACTGAAGCGTTCTAGAAGGGCTTGATTGTACTTCACCAAAACCAAGTCTTGAAGCTTTTGATGTTCTAACTTTGCTTCTCTTCTTAGAATGAATGTATATTATAATTTGTATAAATAATTAATTTCAAATCTCACAAGCTCCAATATAACTCCATAAAGAAACTTAATTTTTAACTTACTTGCTCAAAAGTACTCCAATTACGCTCACATCCTGATGAGCTGCATGTTAGGCTCAACAATTTTATTGCAATTGCTTGCAAATGAGGACAGTGGTTTCCATACATGGTCCACCACTCAGCTATAAATTGTAATGCAATAATTATTTAGTATTGAGTATGCCATTTTAAATGCACAGAAGAATATACTTTAACTTACCAGGGGACATGGTTTCCTTCATTCTAACTGCAGAAGGCATGCCAAATGTGTCGCTCGCCTTCCGATACAAAGAAATCTCGAACAGATTTTGTCATTCTCTATTGCATCTATTGAAAACCTTTCAATGCAAGCAAAAAGCCCATTTGTCACTTCCATGTCTTTACCAATGTTTGGATCATTATAGAAGTGTTGTGGGTTAAGGAAATGCCCAGCTGCATGCAACAGACGGTGAAGTTGGCACTCCCGTCTACTATCTATGATTTTAAAAATATCAGAGTACGTACTCTCAATTCCATTGAAAGCTTTTGTTATACTTTCTGTTGCCCTATCCATTGCCTCATATATGTACCATATTGTCGGCTTTTTCTCATTATTAACTAATCTTAAAACAGTCACTATCGCCCTCATTGCCTTAAGAGAGTATAGAACATCATTCCAAAACGATGTCATGAGAACAATAACACATGCCCTTTTCCCCTGAACCTCTTTTGATGTCTTTGTGTTCAACCACGCTTCCGATACAAACATCCTTCTAAGATTGTTATTTAGTTTATACAATCTTTAAAGCGTGAGGAATGTTGTTGCAAACCTTGTAACTCCACTCCTAATCAATTCATCCCCTTCGATGAACGTCCCCATTATGTTAAGGGTTATGGTATGGTTGTAGATGAATCCAACAAGAAATTGTCCTCTTGTTAGGACCCTCTTAACAATAGACAACTTTCCTATGTCTTCTAACATTAAATCCAAGCAATGTACCGCACACAGAGTCCAATAAAGTCTAGGATATTTGTCTTCTAAATATTTCCCTGACACCAAAACAAATAAGCTAAGATAAATAAGTAATCAATAATATTTATCAGATTAGTAGAAATCATCAAAGTAGAACATTATTACCCGCCAAGACATAGTTGCTACCATTGTCACTTAAAACTTGTATGACATTTTCTTCCCCAATCTCTTGAACAAATGAGTCCAACAACTCAAATATCTTCAATCCGGTCTTCATGTAGCTCGGACCATCAATACTCCTTACAAACATACTTCCATTAGGAGTATTGACCATAAAATTGATCAATGTCCTAGACTTACGGTCTGTCCATGCATCCGACATAATAGAGCATCCAAATTGAGTTAGCTCTATCACTAGCCCATGTAACTTTGTCTCTGTGAGCTCTAGTTCCTTTTTGAGCAAGGGAACTCTAAGTTCATGGTAACTAGGAGGCTTCAAGTGTTGCCCATAATTTCCAACAGCTTCAATCATCAACTTGAAGCTTTTAGATTTCACAACATTAAAAGACAAGCCATTTTGATAGAAGAAACGGGCAATGTATTGAATAGTTAATTCCCTTGCGTTTTCCACACAAGAATCTTTAATGGATGTTTGCATTTTAGCTAGTGACAATGTCTTCTTTTGTGATACCTCTGGATTTTGAAACAACATTGTATCCATGGGGCCTTTAGCATTATTCTCGGTTCGGGCAGCAGCTGTTGAACGCCTTTTTCCTGCTCTTAGGTTTGATATTTCTTGGACAACATCTTCATCCTCCTCATTGACATTAGCCTCTGCCATATATGCATCACTGACAGCTTGTTTCTTATCATAATTGTCCTGCAGAATCTTCTTAATGTCAGCTGGAATTTTTCTCCAAGCTCTAACTTCTCCCCTTACCCCCAATTGATGCTTCTTAGCTCTTGTAATTCCTCCAGTTGAAGGATGCCCACAAAAATCACAAACAATTTTTTTTTTGCATTCATCTTCGTAGGAGTTCCATTGCCAAGCTATGTCAATGTTGTCTCCAATAGGTTTCAGTTTCAAATAACCTTTGTTGTTGGAAGTTTGAGTTAAACTTAAACTTGCAGAAGTGATGATGCCATGGTTCCTAAATAGATGTGAATGGATGAGAAAAAGATGAATCTGTGTAGAGGAAAGTGGAAATAAGGTTGAGAAATATTGATGTTTTTTGTGAAGAGAAGGTGAAGGAGAAACTTACTGTGAACTTGCTGTTAAGAAAAAGAGAGGAAGACTGAAAGCGTGTGAAGACAAGGGAGAAGATGACAAGACTAGAACCGTGTGAAGAGAAGGGAGAAGATGATTGAGAAAAAAGTGGAAGCTTAGGGTTAAGGAGGGAGAATATGAGCGTTCAGAAAAAAAAATAGAAGTTTAGGGTTAAGGAAAAAATAGAAGTTTAGGGTTAAGGAGTGGCTGCTTTTATATTAGAAGAAAGAGAACACAATGACCTAATATCTCACTTTTTGCTTTTATATTAGTGAGATAAAAGGAAAAAATACAAATTTGCCCTTAAAAAAATTCAAATTTACAGAATTTACCTTTTCTTCACAATAGCGATCAGCATAGCGTTACGGAACTGCTATTGCGCCGCTATTTCACCGCTACGACTCCACGAATAGCGGCCTCTATTTCCGCTATCTCAAATAGCGGTTAGCAGACCAAAAGCGTCACGGCGAGGTCCTCTACCGCTACGCTACACCGCTATAGCGCGCTATTGACAACCTAGGTCCAAACCCAAGGAGTATGAACTAAATTAGTGTGAACAGATTTTGTTCCAACAAATTTAAGGTGGAAGTATCTAGTAGGGCAGTACATGGAGATATTTAAAGGGTATAATATGAACCATCGCTATTCAGAAGCATTGATTGTTAAAAGGTACATCACATAATAAACTATTGAATTTTGATCAAATTATTTATTAGGAGCATGCTATATAGGCATTCTCAAGTCTTGTTGTGATGGATGATATGAAGGTAGAGGCACTAAAGGTTTAAATGTTAAGTCAATGGCCTGAAATGTATTTGAATAATTTATGTATTTTGAATATTAAGGAATTCAAGAACATGTGAAACCAAATGAGTGATTTTGATAAATTTCAACCTTACGTATGCACTCACAAAAGACTTATTAAGAAAAAACTCATCTCGATGAGTGAAAAACGGTTGTTGGCGGTGCATAATAAAAGTTTCATAAAATGGTTTAATTAAAGGGTTTCTAAAGATGGGAGTGCATTCGAGATAATTATATGAATGTCATATATGTCTAAATTTAATTTAATAACTTGGAGTACATATGACATTAGTAAATTTTCATTCTATATAAATTCAAAGGATGATGATAGTACCATGCAAAATACTAGGGTTATATTTGAGGTTAAAACCATGTACTTCTCTACTTACAAATATAAGAATCGTGCAATGGCGTCAAGACTTTACTTTAGGGTCACTAAGGAGATTTGTAGATTGATTATGTTATATTTAAATTATCTTTATTGAAATGCAAGTGGATTAAGAGTAACACTGGTGTACAAACCAATTCATTAGGATTTACACGACTTTATCTTCACAAGAAAAATATGTGTTTTATGTTAGTGATCATTCTAACAATAAATAGTCGATTTTTCTACAAGGAAAACATAATCCTTCTAGTGATGAAAATTAAGATTAAAGTCTTGATATGTATGAGACCCCTTCTTTTGAAACACATGTGCGTACCTCATATGAAGAAACTAATTCAGATGATGTGAATGATATTCGTTACAATCATTAAGAAGAGATATAGGAAAACTACAAGTATGTATTTTTTATGACCTGGTGTGATATGTGTGTGTGTGTGTAATACTAAAATATTGCTAATGAAGGCTTATTGTTGTTGTTGTTGTTCTATCCTAGTTATTTTGTTCAAATTATAGGTGTTTAACGACCATGCATCACTCACAGAATAAGACTTAAAAGACAGATGCATGTTCGCGTTAGGAATATGCCTTCTTGAGTTTTGTAATTCACAAACACGTTGATTTTTATTTGTTGTTGCCTTTGTTGGTTAATCATTTATTTATGTTTTAGTTTTGCTGTAAAAAAGGAATATGTGTGTCATTTTGGTTTTGGTGTAAACAATTTATAGTTTTGCTATAAAATGTGTGCCATTTTATTTTGGTGTAAATAATGTATAGTTTGATAATTAAGGTATATATAGTTTTGTTTCACAAATATGTCATCTAGTTTTGTTTCACAAAATGTGTAATTTAAGTTCTGTTTAAAAAGATATGTTAAAACGAAAAATTATGTAAAATTAAAAATAAAAAATAGAACAAGGAATTTACCTCAGTTAAAAATCTGAATCAAGATAAAAATTCTTCTCCTAACACATATGACCTCTGATAATAGAAGCAACTGAGAGAAAAATTGGTTTTCACCTCGGTTCTGAGTCCAACCGAGGGGAAAAGTTGGAAATCAAACCTATTTTAAAAATTCAAAAATGTAATTGTTGGAAATCGAACTCGTGATCAGTGTCATATTTCCCTTTGATTGGCACTTCCAATTGAGGAGAAAAGTGAAATGTGTTTTTAATCCCCCCGCTAACGGGAGACAAAAAGTGACATACTTTCCATTTCACTCCTCAAGATATTGTCCACCCAACCAAGATAAAAGCCCTCTTTCATCCAGCATGAAAACCTTTTTTTCGTTGTATTTGCATATATTTTAAAGTTTGAAGACTTTTTATTAGCGGAACTATTAAGTAGAAATTTTTAGAGTCATGAGTAGGTCAAGTGGTTAGGTCAAACTTATATGAATTCGGGTGCAATTTGTCTATCTCTATCTCTTTATTTTCTTTCATTTAGTTTTAATTTCTTTTTATCTCTTTCCTTTCTATTTTTCACTGCTTTATCTTTGTATTAACATGATTTATTTTAATTAAAATATTAAAATATTTTTTACTAATCACAAATTTTGAATTTCACAATCCCCTTTTTTTATGTTATAAATCACTTGTTCAACACGATGGTTCAAGGTTGTTGTTTTCAGTGGTGTGTAACACTCTAACTTTAAATAATTATTTTTATTAATTTTTTTAATTGAGTGATTATATGGGTGTTTTCTTGATTTATTTTATTATTTAAATTATTCTAGATTGTTGAGTTAATGTTGTATTTTATAGATTTTAAAGATATTTTGGTAATTTAATCAATAATAGAAATATAAAGTATTTGAGAGGGGTGAAATAAAATAGAATTTATTTAATTTATTAGAAATAATTAGATATTTAATTTATTTAGAGATAATTAATATAATTAGTGAAATAAAATATAAAACAATTATTTTATAGTTATTATGTATTTAGATTTTTATTAAATAATCATTTAGTAAAATTTTTATTTAATAAAATTAAAGTTTTATTTTAATTAAAATCATATTACTAGAGGGATGTGGAAACAATTTGAAACTATTAGAGTCATATATATAGTGGAAAAAAATTATATATGGGTGGTTTAGAAAAAAGAGGTGGATCTAAAGAAAGGATTTATCTGAGTGTGAAATGAGCGTCAGAGTAGGGGAAAACTTCTTTAACCTTCTGAAACTTCGAGGTAGGGGAGAAATTCTTTTATTTATGGGTGGTTTTTAAGCAGGATAGTGAAGGGACCTTACCCTCCTATCTCTGTATTTTATTCTACATGCTATTTGGCCTTGTTTGTGACCAAAAGGGTTCGGAGAATACCCTTAAGGTCACTGATTAATGAATTGCTCTATACCTTATTACTGAAACATGAAAACATGTGAATATGTAATTTATGTGTTATGCCCTTTTGGGGTTTTGGTGAAACTGAAACTAGTATGATTATTTTGATATTTTTGTGATGAATTTAGAACTCTATGATTTGTCTGTAATATTTTTGTAATGAAATTGGGCCTCGTACGGTTTGTCTGTAAATTTGAAATAAATGGGAAATTCTATTATTTGTTTGATTTTTGAGCGATCATTTTTAGTGTGTTTTCCCAAACAACGTAAAATTTTGGGTTGGTTATACGAACTATGGGCAGGTTGTACGGACTCCGGGCGACAGGTGGAGGTTTTCGAGTTCGAGGGTCAATTCGGTAAATTTTGATATCAATGACTTCTAGTTATCCTTCGATAAGTTTGAGGATAAAATTGCTGCCTTATAGTTATTTTAATTAATTTTGAGTCATGCCACCGACCCCTAAGAGATCAGTAGAGTTATCACTTGTGGAAAATTGTCACTAGTGTATTTTAGAGTACTTTCGAGTACTCTAGAATTTTTTTTAGATATATGGACTATTGTAGAGTTGCTTAGAGTTCCCTTGAAAATTATGTGAATTATATATATATATATATATATATATATATATATATATATATATATATATATATATATATATATATATATATATATATATGTTGTGAATCGGATGCCTTGGAAACAAAATATAACTTTGTTGCTCAATGTAAGGAAAAAGAATGAAGAACACGATGAACACAAGGATTGGTTATTAACTGCTATTCTTTCCTTTATCTTAAAACAAGATTACAAGTATACAAGAATAACAAATAACCCTCTCACCCTAAATTAAGATTTGCAGTATGCAATGATGAGAGACTAGTATGCTATTTATAATAAATCTAACATACTAAACTAATGGGCTTTTATCACAAATGCCCATTACAAGCTAACTTAACCAATTTGACATAACAAACAGGCCCAATTCGATGCTAACAATCCTAGCATCCTTCGACACAATAGAGTTCGACCTAATATCTCACAAATCTCCACCTTGGAACAAACTCTATTATCAACTAACGAATTAGTTTTCTTCATGCGCTTTATCAATGCGTCATGGAAAAACTTGCAACTAGGCAATGTCTTGGTGATCATATCAGACATTATGATCTGTCGAAACCTTCAAAGACTTGGACTTCTCCGCTCGATTACCCTCCGACGAAATGCAACCTCACATCAATGTGTTTGGTTCGCTCATGATAGGTGAATTCTTGACAGTGTATTGCACTTTGACTATCACATTTAACGATGATAACTTCCCTTGAATTTTCAGCTCCTTAGCAAAACCTTCAAGCCACAATGCTTCTTTCACGACTTGTTAAAGCAATATATTCCGCTCTGGTTGATAATGCAACAACCTTCGAAGTGTTGCTTTCAACTAATAGTTGTACCAAACATAGTGAAAACATATCCAGAAATAGATTTTCTGGAATCCATACAACCTGCATAATCAGAGTCGACATATCCTTCGATTGCTGCTTTACTATCTTCACCAAAGGCTCCACCATAAATTAAGACTCTATTCAGAGACCCATTTATGTACCTTAGAATCCACTTCAATGCTTGCCAGTGAGCCTTTCCAGGATTCGCCATGTACCTGCTTACAAGACTTACCGCATATGTTATGTCGGGTCTAGTACAAACCATAGCATACATCAAAGAACCTACTACATTAGCATATGGGATGCTATTCATATAAGTTCTTTCGACCTCAGTACTGGGACATTGATCAATACTTAACTTGAATTGAGGGTTTGTTGGAGTCACAACAGGCTTCGAATTCGACATACCAAACTTTTCGAGAATCTTTCGTAAATATGCCTCTTGAGATAAGCATAACTTCGACTGTTTTCTATCTCTTCGAATGTCAATTCCAAGAATCCTGGAAGATGCTCCTAGATCCTTCATTTCGAACTCCTTATTGAGTTCAGCCTTCACCCTCAATACCTCTTGACATTGTTACTTGCTATGAGAATATCATCAACATAAAGCAACAAAATAACAAATGAATTACCGGACGAAATCAAGTAAACACGGTGGTCGAACCGACTTCTAACGAAACTTATGCGTGTCATGAATTTGTCGAATCTCCTATTCCACATCGAGGAGATTGTTTCAGCCCATATAAGGATCTATTCAACTTGCACATAATCTTCCTTTCCTTTTCGACATACCCTTCGGTTGCCTCATCGAGATTGTTTCATCTAGATCACCATACAAGAACGCAGTCTTCATCCATCTGTTCGATTCAAGATCGAACTGTGCCACCATGGAAAGCAACATTCGAATGGACCTATGCTTCACAAGGAGAAAACACATCATTGAAATCTATACCTTCTTTCGAGTGAAACCCTTGCAACCAACCTTGCCTTGTACCTTTTCGGCCTCACTACTTTGATTCCTTCCTTAACTTTGAAAATCCATTTCACGGTGACTAACTGGCTCTAGCAGGTTTCTTGATCAATTCCCAAGTGTTGTTATCATGAAGAGACTTCATCTCATCATCCATGGCCTTGACCATTCGGTCTTATTTCGACTCCTCATAACTTCCTTATGGTCTCTTGGTTCTTCGTCCAGAACCTCACTTGCAGAGATTAAGGCATAAGCTATAAGATCTGCATACCCAAACCTTTGAGGTGGTTTGATGACTCTTCGTGTCCTATCTCTTGCCAATAGATAGTCATCAACAATTTCCTCAACTTCATCAGCATCATCTGCTTCTTCGACTTTATCCGGATATGTAATTCAACATCAACATGCTCCACCTCAACAGAATCTCTGCTTCCACTCTTCGTCGAATACTACTTCGACCAACATCATCCGTTTTCTTGAAAGCCATTTCACTTCATTGAAAACAACATCTCGACGGTGATAATCCTTCGTGACTGACTCAGGCACCATAGCCTATAAGCTTTGACTCCTCGGTATCCCAGAACATGCATTTGAGAGCTCTAGGTTCGACCTTGTCTTGCCTAATGTGAGCATAGGCTACGACCAAATACTCTCGGTTTGTCGAGATTTAGTGGATGTCCCGACCAAACTTCTTGGTGTCTTTTATATCTAACGCATCGAAGGACATCTATTTATCAAATATGTTGTTGTCGAAACATTTCATTAAAAACACCTTCTTTAATCCCACTAGTCAACATGCATCTAACTCTCTCAAGATGGTTCGATTAAACCTTTCACCAAACCATTTTGTTGTGGAGTGCTGCGATGAGTTATGTGTCTTGCAATACCGAGGCAAAAACGCCGAATGCCTCATTGCAAAATTCAAGACCATTATCTTCTCAATCTCTTGACCTTTACATCGGTTTGGTTTTCACCGAGTCTTCCAACCTTTGAAATTCTCAAAGTTTCATCCTTAGTCTTACGAATGAATACCCATAACTTTCGGAATAGTCATCTACTATGGATAGAAAATACCTTGCTCTGAATGTGATGGACACCTTGCAGGCCCCAAAGATCGGCATGGATGTAATCAAGGGATCCATGTGTTCTTTGTTTGCCTTTGTTGAACTTCACTGCAAGATTTTCCAAGTACAGGGGTTCACAAAACTTTAACTTTTCGACTTTGTCTCCACCAAGCAAATTTTGTTTCCCCAATTCGACGGACCCCTTTCACCGACATGGCCTAATCTCATGTGCGATTGCATCTTCGACAACGGTTTCGTGGATACAACATTTGTTGAACCACTTACAACTTCACCCAAGGGTATACAAGCCTTGTTTCTTCACGCCTCTCAAGACTTCCTTGACCCTTCATGACTCTTAGGATACTTTTCTCTCCTTGAAAACATATCCTTTCTTGTCGAATTCTCGAGAAATCAAATTTCTCTTAAATCGGTACATACGACTTGATCAATAACCTTATTGACTCATCATGGAGTTTGAATCTCACGGATCCAATACACCGTAATCTTGCAAGCTTTGTTGTTTCCGATACGGATCCACCATCTTGATCACATAATTCCTCGAACAAGTCTTTGTTTGGAGTCATGTGCCAAGTGCACCGAATCCATAATTCATTCCTTGACGAGTTCTTTGCTTGAAACCACAAGAACATCGGATGAGTCGAAATCATCTTGAACAATAGCTGCATTGCCATTATCCTTTCCTCCATGATCTTTCAGCGTTCAGGCACACTTTTCTTGTGTAACCCCCTTACAATGATAGCATCGAATACGGATGCTTCACCACTAAAACCTGGCGACTTTTACCTTTCTTCTTGTCGAACTTATTATCCTTTCGCAGAATTTTCCTTTAACGCCAAACCTTCACCAACCGTCGAAGGTTTATGCTCCTTCGATCATTCAAGTCCTTGAATACAAGGTGATTGAACCTCTTCAAAGGTCGTGGACTCCCTTCCATACAAGAGAGTTTCTTTGAAGTGGGCATGTGATCCGGCAACGCTGCAAGAATACCGCTGATCTTCATCATCAATCTTCACATCAATATTTTCAAGATCAAGAATCGACATTGAACATATCCAATGCTCGACCAACACTTTGTCGTCAATCATCTTGAATGAATACAAAGCTTGCTTCGGTAGAGTCGATTCACCAACGATTTAGTCATGTACAAACTTTCAAGTTTCACCCATAACCCTACCGTCGTCTCCTTTGATACCTCAAGAACCTTATCACCAAGGCTCAACAAAATTGCGCTGGGCCTTCTATCATTGCCTTCTTCTCGGATCCGTCAACTCTTCGCTCATGGTGACTCTCCTCAACGCTTCCAAACAACCTGCTTGAACCGTGGGCTTTCATCTTCAAACGCCAGAAATCGTTCACTCCGATGAACTTTTCAATCTCATACTTTGTCGAAGGCATCTTCTCCATGCTCACCGCACCAATTTGTTGTGAATCGGATGCCTTGGAAACAAAATATAACTTTGTTGCTCAATGTAAGGAAAAAGAATGAAGAACACGATGAACACAAGGATTGGTTATTAACTGCTATTCTTTCCTTTATCTTAAAACAAGATTACAAGTATACAAGAATAACAAATAACCTCTCACCCTAAATTAGGATTTGCAGTATGCAATGATGAGAGACTAGTATGCTATTTATAATAAACCTAACATACTAAACTAATGGGCTTTTATCACAAATGCCCATTACAAGCTAACTTAGGGTACAAGCTAACTTAACCAATTGGACATAACAAACAGGCCCAATTCGATGCTAACAATCCTAGCATCCTTCGACACAATAGAGTTCGACCTAATATCTCACATATATATATATATATATAAGGGATCAGTAGAGTTATCATTCGTGGAAAATTGTCGTGTATTTTAGAGTACTTTCGAGTACTCTAGAATTATTTTTTAGATATAGGGACTATTGTAGAATTGCTATGAGTTCCTTGAGAATTATATATATATATATATATATATATATATATATATATATATATAAATTTATTATGCTTAAATGGTTTTGAGTATTGTTGGATTAGCTGAATTAAATTATTGAATAATAGCATAAGTTTACTCTATTGTGATTATTTGAGGAAAAAAATTATTATTGAGTTTATTTATATAAATATTTTTATGTCGAGTAATTCAGAGGAACTAGAGTGTGGTCTGATATTAGCAAAATTTGTAGTTTAAAGAGAATCTTGTTTTGAGATGATTAAGAGAAAATCTTGTTTTAAGTACGAGATATTATTTTTTGATTGATTGTGAGTTGTGATTCATATTATATACTCATGCATATATGTATATTGGAGTTAAGTCAAACTTCATTCGAGTGAGCTCTAGTGTTCATAGAGAATCAGGGACAGTCTCATTGTTCAGAGAGAATATTTTTCATAGAGCAATTAGAGACGTGGATAATTATGTAACATAACTCGGACATCCAAAAAATTTGGTTCCACATGTATATTGGAGGAGGATTGCATACC
Source organism: Vicia sativa (assembly GCA_021764765.1). Classification (NCBI taxonomy): domain Eukaryota; kingdom Viridiplantae; phylum Streptophyta; class Magnoliopsida; order Fabales; family Fabaceae; genus Vicia; species Vicia sativa. Next base: position 28,259,128 of record CM038795.1, on the reverse strand, counting down.
ATCTCATATGTGCATTTTATTTGTTTGTGTATGAGAATCGTTGTGCATGTTTGAGTTTTGATTATATATGGTACCATGTTGTTTATTTTTACCGCTAATATTTGTAAGGATTATTCTCATCCCTTTTTTGTTTGTTTTGTATGGCTTTGTACAATATTGTATAGATACTTATGAGGGCTAAGTGATGTTATGAGTTGGAAGAAGGCTTTCAAAACTCTCTTTGTTAATTTGCAGTGAAACTCAAACAATTAACATGACATTAAACAAACTTTTCAATTGAAATGCTTAATGAAAATAATAAAATTTAAACATTGATTCAAAACAAAGAAAATGTTTTCTTTATTTTGAATCGATGTTTGAATTTTATTATTTTCATTAAGCATTTCAATTGGAAAGTTTGTTTAATGTCATGTTAATTGTTTGAGTTCCACTGTAAATTATAAAACAATTTTGAAAAATTATGCTCGCATGTTTGAGTAGCATCCTAAAATGATGATTTTATTTCTTTAATTTAAGAGTTGGGTTTTAGGGTGTTACAAAAAACACAGTTCGTGTTAATGGATTCAGGTTGGTCATTTGTCCCTCTGTTTTTTGTTAATGGATTCGGGTTGGTCATTTGTCCCTCTGTATTTTGTATGGAGGAAGGAATTTGGATGCAACACACTCATGTTGGGAAGCACGACTTGGCCGTGTTGGTGTTGAAAAAGTCATGAAAATCTTAAACACCACCAGTTATTAATGAAGAAGTTATTATAAGAAATAAAACTGATATTTTAACTATGTAGAGTGCTACGTTGTTTTGCTTTACTTGCTACAAATTAAGGCAAATGCATAAACAATAAATATTCCAACACTAAGAGTCTTTTCATTGTGTATTTTATCTTTCATAAATAAAGTCTGCAGTTGTCATATCAACTTGTATTGTTATTATTTCACATTTTATACCGCTTTCTACGAATTTGACCATGGGGAAATTTTGCGTAGTTTCCTAACAACTAGTATCAGAGCCGATAAATTCTTTCCGTTTCATAAGCGATCCAAAGGAGTCAGACTTGAGTGGGAGTGATGGCAGCAGACGAAGGAAAGGTGAAAATTGAGAAGTTCGACGGTGCAGACTTCAGATTTTGGAAGATGCAAATAGAAGATTATTTGTATCAAAAGGGAATGCATGAACCTCTCACGGGCACGAACCAACGACAATGGACGATAGTTCTTGCACCCTTCTCGATAGAAAAGCTCTTAGGGTTATTCGATTGACGTTATCCCGTAATGTTGCTTTCAACATTGCAAAAGAAAGACAACGGTTGATCTTATGGAGGCTTTTTCCACTATGTACGAAAAGCCGTCAGTCTCAAACAGTTTATTTGCTGAGGCGATTGTTCAACTTACGGATGAAAGAAGGTGCATCAACAGTGCAACATCTGAACGAACTCAACATTGTTACAACCCAATTGAGTTTAGTAGGAATCGACTTTGATGAAGAAGTACGGGCTTTGATACTCTTGTCTTCCCTGCCAGAAAGTTGGAATGCTACAGTCACAGTCGTGAGTAGCTCATCGGGAAGCAACAAGTTGAAGTTTGATGATGTCCGTGATTTGGTTCTTAGTGAAGAGATCTGGCAGAGAGAGTCGGATGAATTATCATCCTCTTCAGTATTGCATACAGAGTCAAGAGGAAGAAGTTCAACCAGAGGAAGTGGACGAGGCAAATCAAAAGTGAGACGACCAAAGTCCAGAAATCATCATACTTCTAACAGCTCGAAGACTATCGAGTGTTGGAATTGCGGGAAGACTAAACACTACAGAAATCAGTGCAGGAGTGCATTGAAGAATCAGGAGGCAAAAGATTAGGCAAACATTGCTTCAACCTCAGGAGGAGGTGATGCATTGATATGTTCTTTAGAGAGAAAGGAAGAGTCTTGGGTGTTAGACTCTGGAGAATCCTTTCACGCAACTTCCCAAAAACAATTCTTCGAAAATTATGTCCCCTGAACCTCGATAAAGTATACCTTGGTAATGAACAATCTTGTGAGGTTGTGGGAAAAGGTTTAGTGAAGATTAAGTTGAACGAGTCTGTTTGGGAGATGAAGAATGTCAGACACATTCCTGACCCGACGAAGAACTTAATCTCAATAGGCCAGTTGGCCAGTGATGGCTACACAACAATATTCGATGGAGATCATTGGAAGATTTCTAAAGGTGCAATGATAGTTGCTCGTGGTAAAAAGAGTGGTACTCTTTACAAGAAATCTGGAGCATTTCATTTTATTGTAGTTGCAGTAAATGAAAGTCCCAATCTATGGCACCAAAGACTAGGCCATATGAGTGAGAAAAGAATTAAGGTCATGCACTTAAATGGAAAACTACCAGGTCTTCAGTCAATAGAAATTAACATGTGCTAAGACTGTATACTTGGAAAGTAGAAGAGAGTTAGCTTTCAAACAAGTAGGAGAACCCCAAAGAAGGAGAAACTCGATCTTGTCCACTCTGATGTTTGGGGTCCAACTACCGTCTCATCTATTGGTGGGAAGAAATACTTTGTGACTTTTATTGATTATCATTCTAGAAAGGTATGGGTATACTTTCTGAAATATAAGTCTGACATATTTGAGGCTTTCAAGGTGTGGAAATCCATGGTAGAAAATGAGACCGGATTAAAGATAAAAAATCTCTGAATCGACAATGGTGGTGAGTACGAAGACACCAGATTTAAGAAGTTCTACTATGAGCACAGGATCAAAATGGAGAGGACCGTTCCAGGTACGCCTCAACACAATGGTGTAGCTGAGCGTATGAACCAGACGTTGACTGAAAGAGCTAGAAGCTTGCATGTTCAATTAGGCCTACCAAAGATATTTTGGGCATAAGAAATCAATACAGCAGCTTACTTAATCAACCGAGGTCCATCACTACCATTAGAGCAGAGAATACCAGAAGAGGTATGGAGCGGAAAAGAGGTAAAACTCTCATATCTTAGAGTTTTTGGTTGTGTAGCATATGTGCACATTAGTGATCATGGCAGGAATAAGCTTGATCCCAAATCAAAGAAGTGCACTTTCCTCGGTTATGGTGAGGATGAGTTTGGCTATCGCCTATGGGATGATGAAAACAAAAGGATGATCCGCAATAGAGATGTGATCTTCAATGAAAGAGTTATGTACAAGGACAAACATAATATAGGTGCCAGCAACTCAGATTCGAGTGGGCCAGTTTATGCAGAAGTGGACGATATCCCAGAAAGTCCTATAGTTGATAACCCTCGGCTAGAGGAAACAAATAAACAAAGCGGTGAGCAACAGCCTGACACATTAGAACCTCCGACTCCAACTCCTGTATTGAGAAGGTCTTCTAGAACTTGTGTTCCTAACAGGAGATACATCGACTATATGTTATTGACAGATGAAGGGGAACCTGAAGATTATGCAGAAGCATGTCAGACCGCAGATGCTAGTAAGTGGGAACTTGCTATGAAAGACGAGATGAAGTCTTTGATCTCTAATCAGACATGGCAACTTGTTGAGTTACCTATGGGGAAAAGGGCACTTCACAATAATGGGTGTATCGGGTCAAGGAGGACCATGATGGATTTAAGAGATACAAGGCCCGATTAGTTGTCAAAGGATTTCAGTAAAAAGAAGGAGTTGACTACATTGAAATCTTTGCTCCAGTTGTGAAGCTCAATAATATCAGGTCTGTGTTAAGTATTGTTGCCAGTGAAGAGCTCTACCTAGAGAAATTGGATGTGAAGACCGCCTTTCTTCATGGAGACTTAGATGAGGAGATCTACATGCATCAAACAGAAGGGTTCTCAGAAGAAAAGAATTGATGGCTAGTATTATGTATGCTTCAGCCATTGGAAGTTTGATGTACACAATGGTATGCACGAGACCAGACATTGGCCATGCAGTGGGAGTTGTAAGTAGGTTTATGTCAAATCCAGATAAAGCTCATTGGGAAGTTGTGAAATGGATTTTGAGGTATCTATGAGGCACTAAGGAGAAGTTTTTATGCTTTAGTAAAGGTGAATTAAAAGTACATGGCTATGTAGATGCGGACTTTGCTGGTGAAGTTGATCACCGAAGAAGTACCACCGGTTACATATTTACAGTTGATACTACAGTCGTTAGTTAGATGTCACGGATACAAAAGATCGTTACTCTATCCACTACAGAGGCTGAGTATGTAGCAGTAACAGAAGCTAGCAAAGAGTTGATATGGATTCAAGGATTGTTGACAGAGTTGGGATTCATCCAAGAGAGGAGTGTTTTGCACATGACGGTCAGTGCAAAACATCCGCTAAATTGACATCCCGCTCGAGCGAAGCACATTGATCTCCGTCATCACTTCATCAGATCTCTGCTTGAAGATGAGGTACTAACGTTGAGGAAAATTCTCGGAAGTAAGAACCTAGCAGATATATTGACAAAGGTGGTGACTACTGATAAACTGAAGTTGTGCTCAACTTCAGTTGGTCTGCTATAATAACATACCAGAGAAGGTTGCTATATGGTCGAGGTGTGAAGACCGAATGAAGTCAATCTTCAAGTGGGAGATTGTTGAAAAAGTCATGAAAATCTTAAACACCATCAGTTATTAATGAAGAAGTTATTATAAGAAATAAAACTGATGCTTTGGAGAAAAGCATGCAGACTGCTACGTTGTTTTGCTTTACTTGCTATAAATTAAGGCAAATGCATAAACAATAAATATTTCAATACGTTGTTTTGCTTTACTTGCTATAAATTAAGGCAAATGCATAAACAATAAATATTTCAACATTAAGAGTCTTTTCATTGTGTATTTTATCTTTCATAAATAAAGTCTGCAGTTGTCATATCAACTTGTATTGTTATTATTTCACATTTTATACCACTTTCTACGAATCTGACTATGAGTAAATTTTGCGTAATTTCGTAACAGTTGGTCACATGATCTCTTGGAATTTCATGTTCATCTTATATACTATATTTGTCAGAATAATACATAACTAGTAAAATAAACAAAATCAACACAATGACCACAGACAGAAGGCGCAGCAAAAAACTCCTAACTGCATGAAGGATAATGGGAAAAATTGATTGATTATAACCAAAGAACCAGGCCTCTAAAACCAGTCCCAACATACACCAGACTCGGCAAAAATCACTAATTAATTTTAGCAAGCATCACCTCCACGAAACGAGAGAACCATCCAAAGCCAACTCGACTAAGTAGTCGCGAATCAAACACCGAGCAGGGAGTGAAGCACCGGGACCAGAAATCAAATTAAATATTTGATTACAGCAACTTCAATGTGTTATGTATTACTTATTAATTTCAACATGAACAAAATTCGATATCTTTTGATAAACTATATTTCAACTAACTATCAAATTCAAAAAATTAATCAAACATGTTTCAAACTATCGTGAAAAGTTATGTTCAGTTGATTAGGAATACTCTTTTCTAGAAATAAGTTTTTAGGACTTAATCTTGATCATTTGAATGGTAACATGTCATTTGAATAATTTTTTATGAAAACATGTCATTTGAATATCTAAGATAACATCTAAAAGTATTTCTTTCCAGAGATGATACTAATAGTTGTGCCGATGCATTTTCTTCGTTAGTTTGTTGAGAATTTAATGTTAATTTTTTAAAAATATTATTTTTCATTTATAACACATATATTACAATATCACTCTAATTAATTATTTAATTCTGAGAGTTAAAATATAATATATTAACCATACAAAATAATTTTACATTATCATCTCATCAAAATTTATCATTTTTCATATTATATATTTTATTTAAAAATAATAGTATAATTAGATATTTATCATAATTGTGATTCGTTAATAATGTAAAATTATTTTACATTGTTATTATGAGTGCTTTTTTTCTCTCTCTATTTCTAATACAAACACATAGTTAAAATTAAAAATATAATAAAAATTGAGACAAAATTATCAACTCTTAATAATATAATATAATATAAAAAAAAAAGATAAGAAAGAATAGACAAATTTACTTAAATTATTGTATTTTCACTCAACTTTAATAAAAGACAAAAAAATGATATTTAAATGTGAGATAAGACGAAATTTAAATGTGGGAAAAGTGTAAGATTAATGGAAAAGAAGAGAAAATAAGTATATTTAAAGGTAGATTATTGATCGACTGAAAAAGGAAAAACAATATAAAATCTAATTCGAAAGAATGATAGTAGGACATATTCAATTTATTCTTCAAAAAGAAATTGAAGTATAAATAAAAAGTGAAATACGTTAAGTAATATAATCAATAAAAAAACTGCATTTAGTAATTTATATACACGTGCATTTTTTCTCTAAAATATAATATATCTCCAATCTAAAAATATATATAGAGTGTAAAATACTCATTCATTTAAAGTAAAAGAAACATATTCTAAAAAGAAAAATAAGAGAGAGAGAGGGGAATCGTACTATAGTACAAAAGAAAGAAGTTTTTATTATTTTGCAATTGATTTATGGTACGAGTATTATTTTTTTTTAGCTAGTTGGATTTGTGTTCTCTAATAAAATGAAAATTAACAAAATTTTGTACTAAGCAATAGTTGAATATGGAGAAGAGGTTGAGGCAAGGCGATCCTATTTCGCCTTTCCGCTTTGTTTTGGTTGCGGAAGGATTGACTCGGCTTGTGAGGAAATCTTTGCTCTTGGGGGATTATAGTTAGGAGTGGCAAAACGGGCCCGGCCCGTTGGGCATGCCCGTTTTGTCCGCACTTTAGTGCGGGGCAGACCAAGAATTTAGGCCTTCACCCTTTAATGTGGCCGACCCGTCCCGCCCTATTTTCTTCGTGGACTTTTGCGGGCACATATTTTAACATAAAATTAAGCATTTTTAGACCTAAAAGGTGTAGTGCCCGCGGGCTTTCCCCGCCCCGCACTTATTTTTTTGCGGGACGGACCTATATTTTAGGCCCTCATCCTCAGCTATGACCGTCCCGCTCCGCCCTATTTTTTTGCGGGCTTTTGCGTGGCGGGCATGCCCGTTTGCCACCCCTAATTATAGTGGGTTTGGTATCAAAAGGTAGATGCGTAATTGATATTCTTCAATTTGTGGATGATACTCTTTTAGTTAGCGAAGGGTCTTGGAGGCAAGTGTGGGCTATTAAGGCGGTTTTACGTGCTTTTGAGCTTGTTTCGGGGTTAGGCATTAATTATCATAAAAGTAAATTGGATGAGTCTAGCAACTTCACTTTCCTCGGCGTACCGGCTGGTTCGAATCCTAGAAAATATTCTACTTGGGATCCTTTGATTCAAAAGATGAACAAAAGACTTTCGGGGTGGAAGAATAGATTTCTTAGCCTCAGAGGAAGAATTACTATGTTGAAATTCATTCTTTGTTCTTTATCTATTTTTACTATGTCCTTCTTTAAGATGCCGAAGAGGGTAGAAAAGGAGCTCGTGAGTGTGCAAGGTAATTTTTGTGGGGTAAGGTGGAGGGGGGAGGAAGATTCATTGGGTGAGTTGGGGGAAAAATTGTCTTCCGATTGAGATTGGGGGTTTAGAGGTCAAATTTTTATCCAATTTCAATTTAGCCCTTCTTAATAAATGGAGGTGGAGAATTATAAAAGGAGAGGAGAATCAATGGCTTGGTATCTTGAAGGCTCGTTATGGGGATATAGTAACGAAGATGCATTAGAATTGAAGTCAGCGTCTTTTTGATGGAAGGATATTCTCAACATCGTTAAGGTTCCTTCTTCTCAAGATCCTTTCTTTTTTAAGTGCAAGCGTGAGATAGGTAATGGGTTTCATGTTCCTTTTTAGGAAGCTTGGTGGTTGGGGGAGTCTCCACTCATGGAGGAATTTCTGGATTTGTATCTTGTTTCTAATTTGAAGAGGGTTTTGGTGGCGGGCATGGGTGGTTGGATGGAGGATGAGTGGATTTAGGGGGATTGTGACATCAACTTTCAACTTCTATCTTCGGAGGGTCAGAGTAATTTTCTGGCCCTTAAAGGTAAACTTTTGGAGGTTACATTGTGTTGTACCCCAATTTTTTCCCCTAAGATTCACTTATACTTCATACTATTGCATTACACAAAGATTAATTGGTCTCTCTCTCTTATCTTTGGGTTTGCCTTTGGGAGATCACAAAGCACCATTGAATGTATGTGATGATTGATGTTTGACTAACAATAATGTGTGTATACTTCACTCTCTAAATGTTGTAGGTGAATGGTGCACAAGTCTCTTATTCAAGGAGTCAATAGGTTCATATGTTTATTTCCATGCCTTCTCTCCTTAATTCTCAAGATTTTGAAAGTACTGTCTCCCATTGAAGACTTCTCTTATCATCTACCATGGCCTCTAATCTTGAGTATATGCTTCATATTTGAAAGAGATCATCAAATTCAAAGAATTCACCATTCTATGGCCATCTACCTTGAATTAGGGTTTTGGACTTCTAAGGACCATATCTTGGTGTTTGTGTGAAGTTTGTGGATGATTTCAAAGTCATTTGATTCTTAAGAGTACTTCTAATATAAATATTCTTGGATCCAAGGAGTTTGATTGATGAGAAGATTGTTTTAGAAGTCTATGATTGCCCAATCTCTCTATTGATGCTTCATTTATCTTGTATGACTTCAAAGGATCATAACCTGTTCATCCCTTGTCTCCTTGAGCTCATTGTTATTTTACAATGAACCTAAGGATGTCTAATACAACTTAGTTCAATTGATAAGAAGAGAGAATGCTTGGAAAATTTCCTATGAAGTCAAAAGATTACAAGTCCTTGATGAATTTCTCAATTGTTGGCCAAACAACTTCAAAAGATCATATCTTGATCATCATTTATCACCTTGAGGTCGTTATTTTTGCACAATAACCTTGAAGACATGAACTTTATTCCCACACAAGTTTGGAAGATTGAAATTGTTTGGAAGTTGCTTGAAGAAATCAAAAGATTATAGGTCATTTCACAAATTTTCATCAACTTCACAAGGCCATAACTTGCTCAACTTTTGGAGTTTTTGGTTGTTCTTTTTGCAAAATGCTCTTTGATAGATCTACTTCATTTCATCTTTGAAAATCAAGAGAAAATTTTGAATGGGAGGCCATGTTTGGATTGAAAACATTATAGGTCATTTTTTGCCAAACTTAGAAATTTTTTCTAAGTGTGAAAAAGTCAATGTGTTTTTGGTGATTTAAAATGATCATAACTTTTAGCTCAAGATGACAAATGCTACCTTTCCAAGTGCATTGTAAACCTTCTAATCTCAGCTTTCCAAAGAGCCCAAGGTTGTACCGTAAAGGTCCCTGAGCAATGAGTTATACATGTTTGAAGGAGGCTCCATGTCATCCAATCTTGCTTCGAATCAGAAAAATTACTCAAAGTTGGATTACAAGGAAAATTACTTAAAGTTTAGATGCTAAACATGTTTAACTAAGTGCCCATATGCGTTTTGATGAAAAATACACTTGAAATGAGGTCGTTTTGATGCATTTTAAGTCGCACGTTTGGCATGACTGCATCTGACTTGGTTTGCACGATTTCACCACAATTCCTTCTCATTTTCATCACCACTCACTCTCCTATAAATAGAGGATCATTCCTCACTCATTTCCTCAAGCTTTGATAGCCAAAAAACCACTGGCAAACTTCCTCCATAACCAGATTTTCTGCAACCCCGAATTCATGTTTAAACCACTTCTAGTTTGAAAATAACCATTCATTCTTCTTTCTTGAACCTCACTGAAGCTAACAGAACAAAATTCGTGCCTTGAAGCTTCCTGAATCGTTCTATCCAAGTCCAGTTTCAGAGCACTGAAATTGAATTTCGTTCAGGTAGGAATCTCCATCAAGCCTTGTAAAATAAAGCATCATTGCACTCTCCTCATCTCCCTGATCCTTGTGATCTTCACCATTTGCATTTTCATCAAGTATTGACTGAGAATTCCATCAAAATCCTATTCGTTATTATCTGAGTTTTTTTCCAAATTTCTCTTCACTCAGTTTAAATAAATTTTTCGCGAGCATGTGGTTGAGATCGTCTTGAAGAGACGAATCCAAGGATACCACTTATGTGCATTGATTTTACAGTTTGAGAAACGCATATGGATGATGGCTGGAGGTTGAAGACGACCTACGTGTCTGTCTTCAACCAATGAGGGCTTGACATGTAACTTTTTTGAATTCAATCTGGTGTGTTTGCTTCACCATGCACGCGTCTCTGGAGCCCTTGAATCTGATTATTTTTATTAGTCAGCATCGATCCAACGCGTGACATTATTTCTTGGTTTATTTTTTAATTTTGTAATCCGGCGTGAAAATCAACGAGGTCCATATCAAGCACAGCGCGCCATGTCCATTGGATGTGATTACTAACGCGCTTTGACTATGATCAGATGGTCCACATTTTTTTGGCTTTTACTTTATTTTATGATTTTAAATTTTAAATGTTTTAAACTTTCAAAAATCATATAAAATTCATTTCTGCCTCAAAAATTATGAAAAAATTCACAAAAATATTTTGAAATATTATCTTTCTGAATTTTATTTTTTCATTATTTTATTTTCAGATTTGATATTTTTTATGATTTTTCCCTTTTATTTGAGGTTTTTAATTATTATACTTTCTAACATTTTAAATTATGAAAAAATTATGGAAAAATCCAATGGTCATTTGACAAATATTGGTGACCTCATTTTATTTTTATTTTTTATTTTACTATTTTTTTCTATTTTTTTGGTTTATTTCACCTTTTATTTTATTTTCTAAAAATGTTTTCTGACTTAAAAAAATTCTCAAAAAATTTGTCAACACTTGTTGACCTCTGTTTGACTTTGGGTAATTTTCTTGGAATTTTATTTTGATGAAAAAATACTATTTATGTATTTCATCAATAAAGTCCAATTAAATAACCTAATTTCAACATCACTTTTAATCCTTTTATTTGATTTTTATTTTCATGTTATTTTGCTGACTTTTGAATTTATTTTGGAGTCACAAATTTTCTCAACATCAATAGAATTTGGGTGTTGATAGGTCTCTTGACCAAATCCACCAAGAGAGTTGATTGATTTTGACGAAGTTAGACCGAATAAATTCATCTGATGCAAAATAAACTTAGAAATTATTTCATCCTCTTCACCTTATTTTTCTTTTGTCCCGATTCAGAGAAAGTGATCAATTGGTGGCATGAACTTGAATGTTCTAACATAAGCCCCAAAAGATGATTTGAGCTTTGATCTTGGCTCAACACCTATGGCGCTTGTCATGTGGTCGCGTTGATTTCTAATCAAGCTTCTAGCAAGTTTCCACTAACCTTGTCCATTTGAAATTCTCAATCATCTTTGATCAAGTGATGTGATAATTCCAAAACCGGTGATATACTTGACAAAAAACAATTGAAACGTGCAGTGTGGTCGCGTTGATTCTATCAAGCTTCTGGCAAATTTCCATGCGTAAGTTTCAAGATGGTCACCTTACTGACGACTAACAATTAACAATTCGATGATATACTTGACAAGTTTCAAGATGGTCATCTTGCTAACCTTTATTAATTGCTTTTTATTTTTTCGCTCTTTACTTTCCGCATTTACTTTTATGCTCCTTTAATTTTAGCAATTACATTTCATGTCATTTTTTTTCCTTTGCTCACTTGAGCATTTTATTTGCTTGTTATTTTGAATTTTCTCACTTGAGCTTTATTTTCCTTTTCCAAAACACTTAATAATTCAACTTAAACATAAAAAAAAAATTAATTGGACTTGGTTACTATCCTTGTGCTTGGAGCTTGATCTTTGGACTTAGGATTAGGACCTCTACCTCAGTTTGGAGATTTTTGTGCCCTTGGTGTTATTCTGTCTTGTCAGGTTATTATCTTTGTATGCATGTTATCCCATTATACTCGATTAAGAGTGGATTTCCTCCAAATACAGTCGTTACTCTACTCGTTTTTTCTCAAGACAATAGTTCACCTAAAAGCATCGATTTATCTGAAGCTTGGTTTTTTTTGTCTGCTTATTTGTTGCTTATGTGGTAATCCAAATGATGGGATATAGTATTGACTCTTGATGTCAAGTACTAGTCTTCTCACCCGTTTAGATATTTCTTAACCCTTACCTTTTACTTTACGCACATAGGTTAGCCTTTTCATCTCCTTCCCATTCTTTAATTTTCAAAATCTTCCCTCTTTTTCAAAGGATTCTTGTTTTCAAAACTCGAACCGCTTTCATAAAAAACTTGGACTTAGGTACATGCATTTTCAAACTTCTTTTTTAATAAACTTCCAATCCATTTAACAATACTTTGACTTTTCTTTTCATAAGACTAAAAAACACCTAATCTCATTCAAACTTTTTTGAGCTCTTTGTGGCTTTTCTAAACTAACAGTTTTTCCTAAAATCAACCAACACACAATTTTGGTCTTTTTTAGCCAAACTACTTGGTTTTGATTTCAACATTGCACATTGTTGGTATGTAGGCCTGAAACTCATTGAAAATTCTATCAAACCAAAAAAGTATAAAAAAATACTTCTTTTCTCCCCCCACCATCCATTTTGTACATATACTCTTTTTTAGCACACATATACAAATTTTCAAAAAAGGTTCCTGCAGAGTACCATAGATGCTTTGGGTGTCTAACATCTTCCCTTTGCATAACTAACCCCCGGTCTCAGATCTCTGATCTTTTTTAGGATTTTATTCGCTCTTTTTCCTAGTCCTTTGGATAAAATAAAAGCGTGGTGGCAACTCTTTTGTTACTTTTTGAGTTAAGACAATTTAATGGTTTATACTCGCAGTTTTTGCCACTACACATTGAGGACGCATTATTAAGATAATGCCTTGTGGATGGTGGAATCTAATGGTATTTTCTCAGTCTCTTCTTGTTACAATTTCTTAGATAGTTTTAGAGTGCCATTGGGTCCGCGGAGCAAAGAGGAAGAGAGTTTGGTGAAGATGTGGAAGTTGGATATTACATTCAATATTAAAGCTTTTGGTTGGAGATTTCTCTTAGATCGTATCCCAACAAAGGATCTTTTGGTAGTTAGGAGTGTTAATTTGCATATAGATTCGTTAATTTGTTCTTTTTGTGGAGTTTTATTGGAGTCCCGTAATCATTCTTTTTATGGGTGTAGAGTGGTGAAAAATATATGGGATGATATAGCTTTTTGGTTCAACAAACTGATAGATACTAATGGTGAAGGTGCCTTATATTTTTGGAATTGGCATTTCTTTTGTAAGGAGAAAAATGTGAAAGATAGTAAGTTGGACTTGGTTTGGATAGCTACTTTGTGGTCCATTTGGATTGCGAGAAATGGATCTTGTTTTAGAGAAGAAAAGTGGAGTGTGGACGACATGATTTGAAATATAAAAATGTTAGTTTGGAAGTGCTCGTTCATTGGAGATATTATTCATTTCAATTATAGTTTCTATGACTTTTGCAAAGATCTTTTGCATTTTCTTTCTAAACTGTAATTGGTAGGTAATTTCTTCTTTTTGTCAGGTTGATTTTGTTCTTGTTCCATGTGTATTCAGGTTGGAGAACCCTTAGTTCTCCCATTAATATATCTCGCTTACACACAAAAAATATCAATACATTTTTTTTAATTATTAGGAAAATTATATACATTTTGATCTCTAACAGAGAAAAAGACTATTTTAATTCCATGTTAGTCACATATGTTCAACCGACATTAAAGTAACATCACATTGAAATCGATGAAAAATTCTACATTTTCATCCCATACGTTATAGATGTATTATCAAATTCAAAATAGTATAGTACCATGAAATTTCAAAATATTGTACCAAAACATTAAAATAAGTCCATAAAATTAAAATAAGTCCACATAATTAAATAAAATTAAAATAAATAAAAAAGTAATTAAAAATAAAAATAATAAGACACATAGGCAATTCAATCACAGGTCAAAAATAAGAAAAATCTTATTTGAAAAAAAATAATAGGAGAAAGACTAACGGGTTTGGTTAAATTTTGTAAGAGATTAAATAGACTTTTATTTATCTTAGAGACTAACCAGAAGTTATAATTGAACATCTACTTCCACCTTCAACTTTCAATAATTTGTTATTGATCATTTTTATTTAATTTATATTTTTGAAAAAGTTATAATAATTTTAAAATAATTTGATATTTTAAAATTAAAATAAATAATAAAATTATTAAAAATAAGAATAATAAATTAAATTTAATAGCTTAGGGTGTCGGTGGATACTAGAATCCTTTGTCCTATAATTAACAATTGAGTTTTCTTCGCACTTGCCTCTATCTCCAATTAAATCAATTTATAATTAACAATTGAGTTTTCTTTGCACTTGCCTCTATCTCCAATTAAATCAATTTTTTTCCTATTACAGGGCAGTCGCGTCCGACTAAGTTTTATTTTTTTCATCTCTAGTTAACACTAAGGATGAGAATAGGTCAGACCAATTAACAGGAGTTTACGGCCTAGTCTACACAAATCAAGGTCAGGTTAGACTTTTTTAAAATAGAAAATACCTATACTTTTTTATAAGGCTATTTAGTTAAATAGGATAGAGCACATGCCATATAAAAAGCCTCTTAAGCCTATCAAACCGGCCTATTTTAATAAATATGAATAAATAATAAATACTTTATATTAAAATACAACAGTAAAGTATAATTATCTTGAAGAACATATGAAAATAAGTTTAAAAAACCTTATGAATAATGTCATAAGTTCTCCCAAACCAACAACCTCACCAACTTATACTACAATGTAAGCTCAAATAAATTAATGTAAATAAATATTTAATTTCATTAACCTTTTGATTCTCTAGTATATTTAAACATTTGTTGAATTGCTTACTTACATATGTTCAAGCTTTATAAGTTTTTTAATAAGGCTAATAGATTAATCAGGTCATCGAAAAGGTCAGACTCAGGCTTAAAAACAAACCTCAGATAGGCCACAGGTCAGGTTAAAGTTTTAAAATTTTTAGCACGTCAGACTCAAGCTTGACAAAGCCTAACTTGGCTCAGCCTTTCCACCCCTAATTGACATCAGGTATCAAATTTAACATAGTCACGCCTTTAATAATTATTTGTGTAAATTAAAGAGAAAATTGAATATGCATCGACATTATAAAATAATTCTACATTGTCAATCAATTACAATCATATTAAGTGATAAATCACACTTAAAATTTAAAATATTTTAATAATTTAATAATTTATTAATATTTTATTGGATGACATCGGTCACTAGTCACGGCACGCACTACACTATAAATTAAATAAGATCAACTCACTTGATAAATTCTCTAATAATATCATGATGATCATGTATGTAAAATTTTAAACAAAATACTTGTTGTCATGTGTTATAATAGTTGATATTTGCATATATTTTAAATAATTTATCAAGCAATAAAATAAATTGATATGATAGAATATCAAATAATTTTATAGACTTTAGCTATTTGATAATATCTTACAATTTAATACTAGTATATATTTTATAAAGAGTTATTGAAAAATGCAAGTGTGATAAGTTTGACACCTTGAATCTTGATATCAAATTGATTTAATATATATTTTACAAAGAGTTATTGAAAAATATAAGTCTGATAAGTTTGACACCTAGAATTAATGAATCTTGACTTATGACTCATCTTGACTTAATACAATAAAAAATAATGAAATATTGTGTTGAAAATTAAAATATTCATTTATTTTAATTAGAACAATTTTTTTATAAATATTTTAGTTCAAAAATAAAAGTTAGACTTTTTAATTAAAAAATAAAATTCAAATAGCATATGTAACAGTTATAAAATGACTATTGTTTATTGTTTTCTAACATTTGTGAATTTGTTGGTGTAAAGCATATTATAACCATTAAACTATTAAAAAACAAAAAATTTAAATATTTGAAATTATAATAAAATAATTTGTTATAACAAATTTGTGTAGGAGTACACAATTCAATGGATTAATGAAGAATGTGCAATGTTTCTAGTAAGTATAGTTCCAATAATTTAAAAATATTTGTGAAGATATTTATTTTTCGAGAGGAATATTATTCTTTTATTATTAATTCAATGTTTATTCATAATTTAATGAAAAAATGAGAAATATCATTGGCATTTTTAATGACGATTCTTTTTGAAATTTTAGCCTTTTAAGTGAGATATGCTTTTATTTTAAATATTACCAAACTTGTGACAATTTATTATTATATTAGACCGTTTTTATCTTCTACTATGATCACTATGTCTATATGCATGGTTCTAATTTAAGTTCTATTATCCTATCAATAAAAGTTTTAAGATATCACTTTACTGATATTGATTCTTGAAAATCCGATTCTTTTCTTTTCTAGGAAAAATATATTTAAAAGAAAAATAAGGAAGTTGTTAAATAGATAGAAATGGTTTTTAAAAAAAAAAAACTATTTATATGGTTAATACTTTATACTAAAAAATGCAAATTTTCTTAACTCTGAATTTTTTCAAATGACCCTTAAGATGGTCATTTGACTTAAACTAAACATTGTTTTTTGGTCTAAATTGGTTTATATTGGAAATAAGTCCTTAGTTGGAAGGAGAGAGTACCTTATGTAAATGAGTAAAAATATTTGGAAAATAATCACTTGTGGAAAATAAGTTACCTACACGAAAATTATTGCATCCTAGTTTGGAAGTTAATTCACTTTAAGAAAAAAGCAGATTATTTTTTATTATATATGAGTATATGAATGAATGAATGTATCTCATTCTCATCTTTCATTCTGATTTCTCAAAGTTTATCGAAAATGTCAGAGATGTGTGAGCCAAATTCAGAGAAAGTTTGTGAAGGTAGTAGTGCTGAGTCTCCAACTGCACCAGCTGGAAAACAACCAGAAGAGGCTGAACCAAAAACCAGTGAAAGAATCAAAGCCACAAGACATCCTAGGTGGACAAGACAGGAGACACTTGTTTTGATTGAGGCAAAGAAAGTGATTGAGAATGGAGATCAAGTTTGCAGATACCGATCATCGACGTCGGGGCTGGTTCAAACAGACCCGAAATGGGATTTGGTTTCGTCATTGTGTCAGCAGCATGGTGTCAAAAGGGGAGCTGTTCAGTGTAGGAAGAGATGGGGGAACCTTCTGACTGATTTCAGGAAGATCAAGAAATGGGAGATGAATGTGAAGGACGAGGCGGAGTCGTTTTGGATAATGAGGAATGATGTGAGGAAAGAGAATAAGTTGCCGGGTTTCTTTGATGCTGTTGTGTACAATGTGCTGGACGGAGGAGTTTGCACGGCTGCTGCGTTTCCGCTGTCGCTGGTCAAGATGGCGCCGAGAGAGGAGAATGGTGATCAAGTTGAAGGTGCGGCTGCTGCAGCGGTGTTGGCATTAGAGCAGGGTAATAAAGAGGATGAGAATGAAGAGGAGGAGGATGAGGCTATTGTAGATAGTGAGAAAATGGGTTGGAGCACAGAGGAGGAAAACATCATGGAGACAAACACAAATGGAAATATGGTTATGAGTCCATTCAAAACACCAAATCCTAAGAAAACCAATGTTACAGGGAGTTTCAAATTGACACCTCCATCAATCCTACTGCCTAGTTCAGCAGGTAACAATTTCTCGACATGTCTTTATGTTCATTTTAAGTTTCATAAATTTATATTACAGTAGGTTTCTTTGTTGTGCATTATCGGTAATAAGGTTAAATAAGCTCATATCATATAAGATTATCGTTATTGATCGATTATTTTTTTGTTGCTTTGTACTGATATTCAGTGAGACAGCAACAGCCATTTCCCCAAGGGAACTTCGATCCAGGTAATGTTAATCTCGATCTTTTAAACTGTTTGAATTGTTTAGTTTGATAAGTGATGTTACAAATCATGCAATTTGAGTGGTTTCAGTAAGGTTTGGTTAGCATACATTTATATCACACTGTCCCCTTTTTGTGTATCTACAAAAATAAACAAGATGTTCCCCTATTTCCATGGGAACTGTTTGGTTTGAGAACTTTTCATTGCAGAACAGCCATTGTTTACATTCTGTTTCTTGTTTTTTTTTAATTGTACAAACGTTATATGCTATTAGTACAAAATGTTGTCAAATACCTGTTATATTGGCGCCATGGCACTATTGCATAGCGGAAATTTAACAATCTGCTCTTTTTTTTTCTCTATCCGCAATTTACAACCCTCGACATATATGACGGTCTTGTAATTATAAATGAAACATAAACAAGATGTTTTTTCGAAACAAACATACATTTGAATGTTATTGGTTATATTTCGTACCATCTATTTGTCCCCTTTTTTTTCTAGAAATCTCATTAGAAATAACATTGATTCAGGTTTTCAGAGAGAAGCTATGTTCAATGAGGGATACAAAAGAAAGCGACCATCACCAGAAAATTCTGAAGACGCCGCAGATTTTACTGAAGATGTCATCAAAGTGTTAAGAAGGAATAGCAACATATTGAAAGCCCATCTTGGAGCTCAGAACATCAATACCCAATTGGCCAGAGACCAACAGAAGCAGCAAACTGACAGCTTAGTTTCAGCCCTTGGCAGGCTTACAGATGCTATCACAAAAATTGCTGACAAGCTGTAAAAGAATTCGGAAGAAAATGAAGTATACTTCAGGGGCATCAGATATAGTATCTGTGGACAAGGATCTTTCAATCACTGCTAAATTTGGCACTTGAGTTTATTGTTATCAGTTATTCCCTTAAACTAGGTTTTTTTTTTGTGACATATCGTTTTATTTTGGTGAAAACTTCTCTTCATATACATTTGTTCTTATGAAATTGACGTTTATTCTTTCAATTCCTGATCCAGCTTGCATTACCCTCTATTCTTTTTTCCCCAAAGTCCAGCTTACTAGAAAACTATAGTGGTTTTAGTTATAATACTTCTCTGGTCCTGCATATTACAGAAATGTGAAAGCACCAAGAAAAATTTAGGACATGCAGGGACAATAAAAGGAAGAAAAGTTGTCACCCGAGGAGAGTAGCAAGATAACATTAAATTGATGCATCGGTTGAGATCTAGTTTCAAATTTTTGATTCTTTCTCCGAAACTAAATATACATATCCAGAGAATCATAGGATAATATAGCATACACAAAAAAAAACACAAAAATGGCTTACAATATACATCAGGAATTTCCTCTAATGATGCAAAACTTACCTCTGAATCCTCTAGCCTTGCTACATAGGAACAGCCTCAATAAGCTTGGCAAAGTAAAATTGAGTTGCGATTAAGCCTTTCTTCTTTATTGTCCATCCAACCTTGCGCAACGCCCTTTCGACGTCTGCTTCGGAATGAAGATATGCCCTGGTTGCCTTGGAAGGCCCGGGGAACAACTCTCCAACCCTCTTCAGTGCATCATAATAAAACGTCTTAGGTGCAAAGCTAAGAACCAGTCGCTTTTCTGCCAAAGAAGCAAGATGAGCAATCATCCCGTCCGCTTTACTCTGAGGGTAATGAATCATAACGTCAAGGCACACCACTGTATCGTACAACCCATCCAAACTCTCTAAATCACTCACCACAAACTTTGGCATCACAGATGACGCAAGTTGTTCTTTAGCCTGCAGAGTGAAAAAACACACTTAAAATATTAGTTTGTGTTTGGATATGCTTTAGATAAACATAGTTTCAAATGAAACTGACTTAGGTTTTGACAATTCAAAACACCTCAAAATCACTCCAAAATCAATTCTACATTTCTAAAATTGCTTCTGACTCTAGAATCACTTTTACAATAAATGTTTCAAAACAAAAGTCATTTTTCATTCATCTCACTTTCAACTGAAATCGATTCTATGAATTCAATTCAATAATAATCAATTCTCGTCACTGCAGAACCAAACACACTATATATACACTTATCATTTATCCGATCACAAATAAAAAATTCCAAAGCTACGAATTAAGCAACCTGTTTCTCAGCTTCAGCTACCATAGCAGCAGAAATATCACTAGCACACACAACCGCACCTTCCTTAGCCAACGGAATGGACAGCGAACCAGTCCCACATCCCGCGTCACAAATAGTAACACCTTCCAGCGACCCTTCCTCCTTCAGCATCTGCAGCGCATTCTCCACCGTCTTCGAGTGCCCCAACCTAATATCCCTCTGAACTCTATTCACATCATCAGTATCTCCATAAATCTTCTTCCACCGTTGAAATCCGTTGTTATTAAAATACTCCTTCACAACTTCCTTATCGTCTCCGCCAACTTCCTCCGCCTGTTCGCGCCGCCGTCTCTCGGGGTCAGTTAGGGAGAGTAACGCGGTGAGACCGGCGACAAAGCCACCACTTACGACGGCAATTGTTGTGCCGTCGATTGCGCCGGAGACGTCGGCGGCGGTGGCGGTTGAGAGGGGAGGGATGGCGAATGTGGTTGTTGAGAGTTTGGGAGAGGAGGGAGAGAGTGTGGAGAAACGGTTATTTCTGTTGGGATTTGGAACGAAGAGAGAAGACCATAAGGAAGATGAGAATGCCATTTTTGTTTTGTTTTTGTTTACGGTTTGGATTGCCGGAGTTTGAGTTGAAGTGATATTGTTATCTGGGAAGGATAAGATAGCATTTGAGTTTTCATGCTTTTCTCTGATTCTCGTGGGTCCTACTTTCAAATATATCGTTTACAATACTAAATGTGTTTAAATTTTTAATTACTTACATTCTTCCCTCCAAGTTGATTACACTAACCTCTATGCACCATATTTAACACATTCGTTACTTTTTAATTGTCATTGTTAACAAAATCTCTATTATCAAAACAAAACAAAAAATTATTCACCCCTTTTTTTAATTTATCCTTAATTTTTTCAAAAAGAACTGAGTGAGTATATATTAATTAATGTATGTATTCTATTTATAGTAATTTTATACACTTTTTTACATATTTTAAAAATACATGAATAGTCAATATGTTAGAGACAATTCCACCGAGGAAGCATTTAAACTTGTGAAACATATATTTTTGGAAAAATATATTATATATTTTTAAAAAAATTTAAGATAGTAGGTACGTGAATTCTCTCATTTATATAATATTCAATCTTTTTTAAGTTTCAAGCTCTCTCTCTTTCACATATTTTTGTATCGATAAGGGCTTTCTCTTCGACACACTCTTGTGCCATTGTTGACACTCTTCAACACAATACTTTCTACCCACCACCTGCGAGAAACACTTTGGAGATGAGGATGACGAACATTGTTAATTAATTTATATTTTAACATTTTTATGTAGGTTTATTTTATATTTCAAATAACTTGTTAGTAAAAGAGACCGTGATCTAAATGACTATCTTAATTTTTTAAAGTTTGAAAACTTTGTGTTCATGAATCTCAAGATGAAATATTATTAAAACAATATATTTATTGTAGATGATTAGTTTACTAATTTATTGTCGTTAATTTTTGAACTTTTCTATTAAAATTAGTTAAAAAATAATAAGTAAAAATTTATGTTAATAGATATTCAAAAAAAACGTGGGGACTCAGGGGATCCGTGGGGATGGAGATGGGGGACAAAATCCCCCCGTAGTGGAGACTCGAAATGGGGATGGAGAATAAATTCAAAGGCGAAGATTGAGATAGTAATGTATCTCCGCCCCGCCCCGCCCCATTGACATCCCTAAGATAAGTGTAATATAGTGGAATAAGATAGAATAATCTTATGATTTATAATTTAGTATTATTTAGATTGATAAAATGATAATATGATTTAGTGGAATAAAGTGGAATACATTTTATCACTTATTTCATTGTTGTGTTTTTTGATTTGCCATGGATGACAAATTTATCCAATTTATGTTCTATTTGATTCCACTATATTGCATTTCATTCTGCTTCATTAGGTTACATTTCGTTTTACTTTCTTTATTTTAAAATACTCAGACTTAGTCTTAAGCTTATGTTTGATAATATAGAAGGCTATTAAACTATTTGAAATTAGCCTTAAGTTTATATATTTTTTTGTGTAACAAGATTTCGATAAAGGGAGAACTAAGGGTTCTCCAACCTGTTTACACTAGAAAACGAAAAAACAAACCCGACAAAAAGAGCTATAAGAAATTATCGACCAATTAAAACTTTGAGAGCTAAAGCAAAGGATCTTTGTTAAACTCATAAAAACTATAATTGGGATGAATAATTTCGCCCACAAAAGACCATTTCCAAACCAAATTTTTTGTATTCCATACCGTATTATTCACATTTCATCCTTCATTTTGAAAGCAAGTATTATTCCTCATAATCCAAATACACCACAAAGTAGTCATCCGCACCACTTCCGATTTGCTCTCCTTCATCTTTTCCCTCTATAAAACGAGTATCATTCCATAAAATTTAAAAGGTACTCATTTCCTCTATCAAACGATTTTTCTATCCACAAAGCAATCTCACTCCAAATTAAATCCACCACTTTACACTTGAAAAAATATGCTCCAAATTTTCCTCCTTGATACCACAAAAAGATTAATTAATAGAATCATTAGGGAAATTAATACCACTTTTCAACAATTGATCCTTGGTTGGTAGTCTATTCTCAAAAAACCTCCACCCGAAAGCCTTTATTTTGAAAGGAACCGCCATCATCCATATCTTGATTGCATCCACTTCATGTCTATTACGCAGACCAAAAGGAGACCGAAAACTCACAAAAAAAACCATAGCGTGATGCTACCGAAAATCCACCATTACTATCCTCGGTCCAAACCACTACAACATGACCAATATTAGTCAAAAGGTTCTCCTCTAATTCCAACATAAGAGAATGGAAACTCAAACAACTTACCGGAGGCAACAAAGTATCATTAATATCTAAATTCCCCAACTCCAAACTCCATCTTTCCAACCCCTCATACCGACCACCAACACTATTTTCAAGTTAGAGGCTAAAAACAAATTCAGAAACTCATCCTTCAAGCAACAATCCTTCAAGCAACAATCCTTCAACCAACGCGCCTTCCAAAACGGAGTAGTAAAACCCTTGCCATCCAAAACTTGCACAAAGCGAATAAAGGATCCTGACACGAATAAGTACTAATTTTGATAATGTCCTTCCACCACAAAGATTCGGAACGCGTATCCTTTGAACAATCATCCCCCACAAAACACTTTCAAAGATACATTTCCATAAAGAGCTTTCAATAAATCAAATCAAAAATTTTCATGGCCTTGAAGGATTCTCCACCTCCACTTGTTAAGAAGAGCTAAATTAAACTTTGGAATGCATTTAATACCTAAACCCCCTTTCTCAATGGGAAGACAAATCTTCTTCCAACTAACCCTTATATATATATATATATATATATATATATATATATATATAACCGGGGGCCCCGTTCTAATTTTAAAAAAGGGCCTCAATTTAAATTTAAAAAATACAATTATAATAAATTAAAAATGACATATAAAAAATATAATTATATATTTTTTTAAAAATATTTAATTAGAATTATATAGATTTTAATCATTCTCATTTTTATATTGTATTGGATTTTTATCATAGTATTTTTTTGATTTAGTGAATTTTTTTATAACATATTTTTATTTTTATTAATATTAATGAAACAAAGTTGGATTTTTTATTCATATTATCTTAATTGTTAAATAACTAAATATATAAATTATAAATTATTTGGAAAGTATTTATTCTTAAAGAAGATGAGAATTCCCTCCTAGGAGATGTGGTGATTTCTAAAAGTATGCACATCGTTGATCTTTGACCTATTCTTATATTCAAACATTCTCAATTTTCCTAAATATCCATGGATATGGGACTTAAAGAGGTAGATTTAAAATGTGGATATTTCTATGCTTACGTGAAGAGGAGGATGAGTATAAATGCCATATTGGCTTTATGTGTTGGTAGTGTTTGGGTGGAGAAGGTTAACGGTGTGTGAGATGGGGTTATTAGGTTTCTTACCAGTCAAATTTCAAAATTGTCTTTGAATAGGTCGACTCTGAATGGGGCTGGCTTTTGGACCATCGCTCTTGAGGTTCAAATTAGCATGACTTCTATTTTTCTCCTTTGATAAATTGCTTTGTAGTGGCCCAGATAGAGGGGAAAAGTCCCAGTGCTAATTGATTTAATTTTGCTTTTCTTACGAGGTTTTAGCAGTTTTTTAGGTTAGATGTGGGTGTGATGTTTAATCGGTTTTATGTTACGACCATTTTACCCCGCTTTCTCTTTTCAATTTGTCGTATTTATATCCTTAGGTATAATATCATCTATTTTTAGGTGATTTTAGGCATATCTACTTGGTTGGGTGTTTGTACAAAGTTTTGGCTTATAAATTGTCAATAGTGATGAACAAAATTATATCTCCAAATTAGTCATATTGTATCAAAGGTGTGCTTTTAGTTGATGGGGTAGTGGAAGTCAATGAACTTGTTGATTTGGCTAAAAAATCTAAAAGTAATTATCTTATCTTCAAAGTATACTTTGAAAAAACTTATTATGTTAGTTGGATTTTCTTGATCTGATGTATGAGGAATTTAGTTTTTGCTATGGGTAACTTACTTGAATGTGTGCTTGTATTTTCACGGGAACAAGGAGGTCCTTGTGAACAGTTGTAAACCCAAGAGATTAAAACACAAAGAAGGATCAAACAAAAATATTTGTTAGGGAGTTTTCTATTTCTCATGGTTATTGAGGGTTTGTGTGGCTTGTTTAGAAGGATATTTGTCTCTTTTTAGGTTTCAAGGCACATACATATGATCCAGTGGGCTTTCGCCTTCAATATGCGGATGATAAATTAGATATTGGGAGTGAGACTTGTTGAAATATTTGGGTTATTATATTCAGTCTCGAATTTTTCAGGTTTCTTCGGGGCTTCGAGTGAGTTTTTCTAAAATTAGCTTGATTAGGGTTAATATTAGTTATGACTTTCTAGCAATGGCAAAAGGATTTGTTCACTTCACGCAAGAGCCTATTTCGCTAAAGTAGTCTTGTGATTGGTGTCAATCTCATGTAAAGAACTAAGTGGGAAACTTTTATTTAACAATATTTCTAAAAGACTCGATTCTCAATGTAATAAGTATTATATATTGGATGGTAGATTGGTCATATTAAAGTATGTCTTTAATTCTATTATGATTTCTTCCATTTCTTCTTAAAAATATGTATCAACGTTTAAAAGAGTCTAATGTGGCTCTATAGTTGCTTTCTCATTGAAGGTGTTAAAGGTAACTCTAAGGTTTATGAGGTTTTTTGTCGAAGATGTGTAAGTCAGAAAGTGAAAGAAGCATTGGATTTAGGGATTTGCGTCTGGTCAACCTCGCTATATATTGATAAATATATATCGTGACATTTGCATGGTGTTGGCCTTTGACTTGACATCATTTTTACTATAAATGGATCATTATGGTTATTTCGTTAGCTGAAGTATATTGGAAGGGTTTAGATCAAATTTAAAGTGGCAGTAAATTATTTACTTACTTATTTAAAACAAAAATAAAACAAAAAGCACTATTTATGTTAAACAAAAATACTAAGTTATTTAAAAAAGCTAACAAAAATAAAAATAAATTACTATAAGATACAAAATAATAAATTATTATATCTTTTACTTCTTTGTCTCTACTATATTTTTCTTACACTATTTTATCATTCCACTTTTTCATTAGAAACGAAACACACTATAATAAGAGACAATATTTTCCTTAAAAAAAAGAAAGAAAGAGATTGACAACTTTAAACACATTTTAATTATTAAAATCCTAAAAAAAGGTTAATATGTATTTTCCATGTTATATAGGTGAGTTTTAAAAATCCCTATACAAAAGTTTAAATTCCGTCATACAAAGATTCCATCGTTTGACCCCACAAAAACCTATTCCTAAAAAATAATGACATGACAATTTTTTTTCTTCAATATTACCCATTTGGCGGGGCGCAAAATATGTTTAAATCCTTACAAATTACATGACATTTAATAGGTTATTGATGGGTAAATTTTTTGAGAGTCAGAGTTGAATAATTTTCACGTGGCAAAGAGGGAAATCAAGCTTTTTTATATGTTTTCCTTCAAAACTTGCCTATGTGGCAGGGACATAATGCATATTAACCCAAAAAAAGTAAACACCTTGTATCAGACATCATAACATAACTTGGAGATAAATGAACTGAATTGACCAGAAAACACATCACAGTTGACCTTCTGCCACCAAAAACGGGGAGAGACTCGTCCATGTATTTATTTTCTCTCTAGATTTTCCTATTCCTCTCCTGCGGCGTGCACAATGTTGCAATTTGCGACCACAATAATGACCATTGCCAAACGTAACAAGTATCAGAGAAACACATTGTGGCAAAGTCAGATTCAACCACCTGTATTGTAACTTCCAAATGACGATTCTAAATCATTTAAAAAGCCAAGTTAACAAGTTGAGAGTCAAATTCAAGCCAAAGAAGAGTCCACCCTCCATCATTTGCTAATTTAATAACAATAACAACATCCATAACTTCAACCTTCTAAGCATGTGAAACACCTGTATTGTGCAAGAGAATCAAAGAAGTTACAATGCAAAATTTGAAAATCTCACTATAGAAAGTATGATATAAACTATCATAAGTAGTCTCATCCGCATCAAATTTGACCAAAAGAGTGAAAGGAGACAGCCATATCAACTTTTTGATATCAGAGGCATTGGATATATGATTATTCATAAAGAAAACTTCAAGGATCATAAATGAAATCATGATGGATGAGGTAACAATGCGAGGTTCCAACTCAAGGACCATGAATTCACTTGAGAATGTCTAAAATAACGAAATCAACAATTCTCACAACATAAAAATGATATAAAAATAGAATATAAGCTATGTACGTACAAACACCATTAATGAGACAAAGACATCATTCGCCGCAAGCTGAAATGATAACATCACAAAGAAACTCACATATAATAGATTTAGACAACAAAATAGATCATTATATAAATTTGCTTTTTTAATTCTAATCAAATATTAAAAATATTTACTTATTTATTTTCTTCTCATTTTTCTTTAAAACAAAAGAAAAATGCTTATTGATAACAAAAAGTGAAAACAAAAAATACAAGAATAAATTTCAGTCATTCATTATCACCACTACCTTATAATTTATATTAATTTTTTTTATAATAAATTAAAATTATCCTCAAAGTATTGACCCATTTCTTTTTTTTATTCAAATTGTTTCATAATAAATAACACTAGTCTAAGAAAATTATAATAATTAAGATTTATTCTTTCCCTTTCTTGTTTTCACTTTTCTCATAAATAAGCATTTTCCAAACAAAAATACTTGATTATTTTAAAAAAATTATAAAAATAAAATAAATATTATAAGAAACAAAATTATTATATTTTTACATCTTTGTGTCTTCTATATTTTTTCTCAAATTATTCTATCTTTCCCTTTTCTCACTAAAATAAAAGAAAGAAAGAGATTGTAAAAAATAAACTCATTCTAATAATTAAAACCCTAAAACAAAAACAAAAAAAACCCAGCACCTTGTATCAAACATCTGAACACAACTCGGAGCCGAACTGAACTCATTTCGCCGGAAAAAGCATCGGAGTCGATCGTCGGCCGCAGAAACAGCGAAAGACTCGTCCAGGTATTCATTTTTCCTCCGAATTCTCCTCCCATCTCCTATAGCCCTCACGATAATGCAATTCACGGCCGCAACAGCGCCCACTGAAAAACCTAACAACCTACAGAGAATCGCGTCGCGGCGGAGCTTCTCTCTGCACCACAATCGCACGCTAAACTTGTGAAATTCGCAGATCTGTTGCATTGTAATGGTTTCACTCCACGCTTATCTTATTTATCACCAGATCTGTTGCATTGTAGTGGTTAACCTTTCAATTGATGCTTCGATTTTGTTTTCTCTCATAGCAAATGCGTTATGATGGCTCTAATTTGATTTTTGTTTTGAACTGATGAAGACTTGATGGGAAAAGATAACCAATTATCTGCTATGGAAGTCGATGATCCGAAATCAACGAGTTCGGATCAGATAGTTCCCAAATTCTCTATTAATGGTTTGTGTTCTTATTCATTCCTCAATGCAGTTCATTGTTCGATAGTTAAACTTTGATGGTTGGTGTAATTTAAGGTTTTGATTTTGGAATTTACAGTATTGCAGCTTTTGAAATCAGCACAAATGCAGCATGGTTTGCGCCATGGAGATTACACTCGCTATCGGTACGTGTTTTTCGTTGTTGCTAACAGGATGTGGATTTATTTTGTGACTGTCTGTAGAAGAATTTTACCTCCCAATCAAATTGTTCATGGGAGAGATAGAGACACATATATTGTACTAGTTTTATAGCAACTGAATTGTACCAGTGACGATGACTGGGACATGTTTCTGGATGCCGTGGTTAACAGTTTATCCTTTATAATTTGTAATTCAAGACCTCAAGTCTTCTGGCATTGTGGACTGATCATTCACTTTGTGTGATCACTACAGCTTATGGAAATCTTTGATTTGAACTGCTTTAGCTAATAATAATATAATATGTTCAAATATCCGTAGACTGGTAATATATGTGCATGTTCAAATATCCATAGATTGGTAATATATGTGCCTTTTCCCTCAACACTGTAGGAGGTATTGCACAGCTCGGTTGAGGAGGTTGTATAAATCTTTGAAGTTTACCCATGGTCGTGGCAAGTATGCGAAAAGAACCTTAACTGAGGCTAATGTCACGGAAGTAAGGTATGCTTTGTTAATTGTATCTCTCTTCTCTGCTACAAGTTCTGGAACTTTTTATTAGTTTCAATTGGCTGTTAGGCTTTACTGTTTTTGTTACTATCAAATTATTTCTGGGTCCAGTCCCCCAAAAAATAAATTCTGGGTTCACTTAAGAGTTACAAAGATTATAGCTATCTAGTAGTAGGCTAGGGTTAATGATTCCACAAATGTGTGCTTTACAATTACAATCTCTCGAAATTGAAGCTTTAGAGGCGATGCAGTTATAAGCATGGGTGGACCGTGGCAATGGTATTACGATTACAGTCCATGTAATAGTGGTACCTAAGAAAATGAAATCCATGCGAGCGACTCTTATCCCTGTAGTGTGTAGACCGTAAGAGTCCTGAGTCCTGCATTGGATTTGGATGACATAAGATCTAACAATATGTTTATAAGTGGTGGTGGATAAACTGGTTTTGTAAAGATGAGTGATGCCCCATATAAACATCTAATATGGTATCAGGGTCTATTCAAGATCCATTGAGTCACCCGCTATATGGTCACTGCTGTCGGACCACCCGCGTCAGACTCCAGATGTCTTAGTCCTTGGCGGCGTGTAGATGATATAAAGTCTGACAACATATTTATAAGTGTTGGGTAGTCCTCACCTTACAACCGGTTTTGCCCAGATGAGTTAGGACGATTATAGAAACCTAATTTTGACAAACAAGTAGATCCACTCCTATCTATCACCCTCCCCAAGGTTCTTCTCTCCCTGCCTTCCACATTCAATACCCATTTTCCAACAAACATCATAATACTTCGTTTTGTGATAAGCATTTGTAGGCCAGGTTCTCAATGAAGAGTCTTAGAATGTGCGGGTTGGGCCTAACTCGACCCTACAAAACCGGCTTGTAAGGTGAGGATTGCTCCCACTTATAAACACATGTTCAGGCCATATATTGTCCGATGTGGGACTCTTAGCACCCCCTCTCACGCCCAGGAATTAGGGGCTGGAGCGTGGAATTAAATGGTGGGTGGCTCAATGGATCTTAGATGAGGCTCTGATACCATCTTAGAATGTGCGGGTTGGGCCTAACTCGACCCTACAAAACCGGCTTGTAAGGTGAGGATTGCTCCCACTTATAAACACATGTTCAGGCCATATATTGTCCGATGTGGGACTCTTAGCAAAGAGTTTAAGTCGGTTGGTGGTTGTTACATCTTTTTGTTGAGTAATAATTTTGAATGTTCTTGCTCTTGAACCACTTTCAAGCTGTTTTTCTTAGCACTTCTATCATGCATGTCATTATCCAAACCTGAAATTTGCTGCCTTGATATGAAAACCATCTTTTAGACCTTGGTTTGTCTTCTTTCCTCGTTTTAAAAAAAATATTTTTACTCTATTTGTGAATTAAGTTTTTTGTTTTCATATTTCTTGCATTTTTTCAAATTATTTATCGTGTTTAACATCGGAGGCTACTTTTCAATTCAGGTTTCTTCATGTGATTCTCTATTCGGCAGAGAGAGCTTGGAGTCATGCAATGGAGAAAAGGCAGCTTCCGAATGGACCAAATGCGTCTCAACGTATCTATCTGATTGGTAGGCTGCGGAAGGCAGTAAAGTGGGCTACTCTGTTTTCACAATTGTGTGCAGTAAAGGCAGATTCTAGAACGTCTTTGGAAGCTGAGGTGAGTCTTTTAATCAGTATTACAACAAAGGAATGTGGCAACCATTATTTACATCAAATGATTTATTGTTGGTTTAATGTTTTTTTTTTTGGCATTCTATTTCCTACGCCTCTCGTTTGGTAGTCATAGAAGATCAATTACATTTCAAATGTCTATGGCTCTTTCAGTATACAGAATCAAATGTCTATAGCTCTTTATTGTTGTTTTTAAGGATTTTTAGAGTTATTGTTGAATCTGTTCCTTTCTGAAATAATGTGATATAGAGCTTTACATGTTATGAAAAAAAATCTGCAATGAAGTAACATATTCTAACGTTGGAATCATGTTGTATCATTTTAGAATAAATAAGAAAGTTGATAGGTTTTACTTCAATATATTGATTTCAAATGATCATATATTGAAAAAGCCAAATGATCATATATTAACAGAAACTATTCACCGCATAAAGGGTGTGCCATACTATCTATAATTTTTTCGCATAATTGACAGATTTGGAATAATTTAAAATTTCAAAGCATTCCAGATACCATATTAAATCCTAAAACAAAGTCTATTTCTTGGAATTCAAATGTATTTCTTTTTTCCATCAAGATTCTGTGTTTTTTTTAGTGGCTGGTTAGAAAATTATCCGTATATCCTATTCTGCTTTTTTAATAATTATTTATCCATTTTAGAAGTTCTTAGTTTTTAAATGCAAATGCATTGATATTTTACTCTTTTTACATTTTTTAGTATATGGCTGAAAATATTTTTTGTTGATGAAGAATGGAAATGCTTCTATGGTAGATATGGTAAAGTCTATGAGAGGACATGTAAGAGGAGTGAGAAGAGAATGACTCACACATAAAACAAATTCTGTTAAAGACTGCACATGGGCCAGGACAGCTGGCAACAGCAGAGTGGTGTGAGAATGTAGGATCTGAGGGAAGTGCCTATTTTCAGCTTTTACTTCATCTTTTTTGCACTTTTGTACTACTAGATTCCCATTTGAACATCTAGTACCGAGTCACAATTATTCCTTATAATCATTATTCCGTGTACTTGTCTTTTATTTTCCCTAAATACTAAATTGATTCTACCAATTTGGTATCTAGAGCCTTGGTTGTGTTTATCTGTGAATGGTTTGTACGCAAAGAATCATGGAAAACAGAGTAGACATGATAGAACAAAGGATGGATTGTTTTGAAGGAACGATGGAACAAATCCATCAGCTGGTGAGGGAGCAACAATCGACACCGCAAGTTACAGTAGAGCAGATTCGTCAGTTGATTCAAGAACAATCGGGTCAGATTCACGGTAGAAATGGAAGGCCACAGAGGAGAGGGGAGGACGACGATGAAGAAGGGGAAGAAAGCGACCGGAGTACGATTTCGCGAGAATCGCGACCAAGACATCACCGTCATGGTGGGGGAAGCAGATCCCGGTGTTTCGGAAGCAGGCGAAGGTTGGAGATCCCAATTTTCAAAGGAGAGGATGCGTATGGTTGGCTCGTGCGTGTTGAGAGGTATTTTCAACTGAATGGGGGTGAGCGTACGAGACAAGCCGGAAGCGATGGTGTTGGCTTTGGAAGACAAAGCTTTAAATTGGTACCAATGGTGGGAGGAACAAGCACCATTGAGGACTTGGGAGGAATTTAAGCTGGTTGTGATGAGGAGGTTCCAACCGGGTCTCTTACACAACCCGATGGGACCATTGCTGAGTTTGAGGCAAAAGGGGACGATGGTAGAATACATGGAGAAGTTTGAGATGATGGTAGCCCTGTTGAGAAGGGAAGAGAGGGGTATGTTGGATTCCATTTTTTTAAATGGACTAAAGGTAGAGATTCAGGTAGAATTGAAGCTTTATGAGAGTCAGAGTTTAGCTGAACTCATGGATAGAGCATTACTGATTGAGGAGAAAAATGAGGTTCTCACAAAAAAAGGCAGTTCATGGAGGGATAGAGGGGGGACTCTGAGGATTAAGGATCCTGGAGATTTTGGAGGAGTTAGGAAAGAGAGTGAGAAGACTCACAGTGGGGGAAATGAGAAATTTAAGGGTAGAAGGCTGAACCCTGCTGAATTAGAGGAAATGAGTAAGAAAGGGCTGCGTTTCAAATGTGGGGACAAGTGTAATAGAGAAACGTGTGTAAATTCAAGCACATGAGTTTGAAATTGTGTGAAGATAGTAGTGAAGAAGAGGAAAAAGAAGAGAACCGAGGAATACAACAAGAGAAGACAGTGGAAATATTTGCTTACAATCTGTTACAAAATCTACTGATCTTAGGAATTCCAATCATATTTGCTTAGGAATTCCAATCATATTTGCTTACAATCTGTTAAAATTAATGTGTTGTAACCACTATTAGCTGATCAATATTGTTTTGCTCTGAGAGTGCGAATACCTTGTTCCCTTCTGTCCCAGGACTGGAGTTGTCACTCTCAATTCGCTCCACAACATGCTGAGCTCCTTCAGGCAACTTGTTTTTTGTCTTATTGTTAGTTGGATAGGGGTCGAAATGTGCATTTTGCCAGCTTCCACAGAAGGGGCACTGCCTTCAGAAGTCTTCGACTTCTTCTTCTTCAGTTTCTTTTCTTAATTGGAGGGGGTACTTCTTCAACCTCTTGCACAGAGGGAGCAGTCTTCTCAGCATGCTTTCTCTTCATTGGAGCAAGTGGAGGTTTTCCACTAGCCTGTGAGAAAACAATGTTACACGAAAGGAAACAATCAAAATAAATAGAGTTCGAAGAGAAACAGAAAATATACCTTGGTATTCTTGTCAGGTGATTTTGAAGGACCTTCTGTGGCAGCATCGTTTGACTTTGGGGCAGTTGGAGGAATGGTCTTCGAAGACCCAGAAATGCTGCCTCATGACTTCGTTTTCTTTGCCTGCTTCCTCTCTACAGTGAAGGCAAAATGTTTTGTTAGCATTAGAAATCGAAGAAATAAAGATAAAAGAGTTTTTGAATTGACCAAGGGAGTTCTTGGTTCCACACCTTCATATTCTGGATTTAACATTCTTACATGCTCCAAGTCTATATGAAGGAAGCCCTTGAAACTATCCAAATATTGTTTGGACGAAACCACTCGTTGGGCAGGTTTTCGATTGTTGCGCCCAAACCTTTTCAATCCCACTTATATATAGCCAATCTGGATAAGGCGGATAAAGAGCCAAACCAAAATCAGCAGTGGGGAGACTCGGAAACTTCAATAGCCCTAATCGAAGGGCTATCCAGTACCTATTCTCAGGTTTGGTGCTCGAAGGCACTCTCAAAGAAGATAACTTTTCAGAAATCTTTCTTTGTAAAGTCATGGATGCCTGACAAATGGTTTCACTCTGGTTGAATGGAAGGGAGGTAGGCCTTATCAGGAGTTTTCGTAAGAGATTATCTGCTTGGGCTGGTCGTTCATTATCAATTGGAGGAAGGGTCTCTTTGTTGAACTCTGTTCTATCCAATATACCTATCCACCAACGTGTGGAGGAGTGCAATGCAGTTAGTACACCAATGAACCAAGGAGAAGTGTGGAAGCACTGCAACTAATTTAAAAAAGTTAGCCTAGAAGTGAGAAGTTCAAGTATTCCATCCACATAGAATTATTTCAAAGGCAATACCCAACCTCATGGTTCTGTGATGACTAAATTGTGAGAACATGAGTAGGACTAATTAGTTACTTAGAATTATTTCAAAGGCAATATCCACCCTCATGGTTATGTGGTAACTAAAATTGTGTGTTACCATATACCTGAAGTCTTTGTAGTTACACTTGCAGTGACCTCATCAATAGCATTCTTATAATACCCCAACATTCATCTTGCTCTTTGATATTTGGTTGGCCAAATTGGTTAGTCATAACATACTTATGTGCATCCACAACATCCACCAATTTTTCCAAATACACCCGTAACCCTCCACCCTTTCCTGCGTTAAATTAAATAATATCGGACAACCGTTGTAGTTTTCAATATAGTCACATGGAGCATTAAGGAAATTTTGAACAAGATGTAAGGGTATGTAGCTTGCCTATTGAATGTCAGTTTGTGCCAAAACTTATATATGAGAGAAGATTGCGTGTGACTAAATGATTACAAAACATTCGAATTGACTAGAGCAACATCCCATTTAATGTGTTAACATAAATAAGTGACGGATTAAGCAATCCATAGGAGAATCATCAACAAGTAGTTTTAGCATTAAAACTTTAACGATCCTTTATTCAAATCCTTAAACACCGTTTTTTTATCTGGTCGAGTAGGTACATGAAAAGTAGTACAGTACAAACGATCCTGCAAAAGTAATCCTTTGAATGAATGTCTTATAAAAAAAGAATTCTTAGGATGTGCAACATTAATCATATCCTATTTCCAACCCTCCTAATTATGTTTCAGCTGGAGGAGGAAACATAATTAGGAGTGTTGGAAATAGGATATGATTAATGTTGCACATCCTACGAATTTTTTTGATAAGACATTCAGTCAAAGGATTACTTTTGCAGGATCGTTTGTACCGTACAAAAAGTACTTTTCATGTACCTAATTGACCAGATAAAAAATGGTGTTTAAGGATTT
Organism: Vicia sativa; assembly: GCA_021764765.1. Taxonomy (NCBI): domain Eukaryota; kingdom Viridiplantae; phylum Streptophyta; class Magnoliopsida; order Fabales; family Fabaceae; genus Vicia; species Vicia sativa. The sequence goes on along the minus strand of CM038795.1, from coordinate 28,224,217 downwards.
GAATAAAGTTTGGGATCAGTTTAGAAGTTTTAATGCTAAAAACACTCTGCTTGTTTGATTCTCCCTATAAAGCTTTGCTTAATCCCGTAAGTCAATTATTTTATGTTAACACATTAGAATGGGATGTTGCTACTGTATTTATTTCTAGTCTAACTCAATTTCTGAATGTTTTTTGTAATCATTTCAGCCATACACAACAATCTTCCTCATACATATAAGTTTTGGCACAAAACTGACAATTCAATAGGCAAGCTACATACCCTTACATCTTGTTCAAAATTTCCTTAATCCTCCATGTGACTATATTGAAAACTACAACGGAACGGTTGTCCGATATTAGTTAATTTAACGCATAAGAATGCTATTGATGAGGTCCTGCAAGTGTAACTACAAAGACTTCAGGTATATGATAACACACAATTTTAGTTACCACAGAACCATGAGGGTGGATATTGCCTTTGAAATAATTCTAAGTAACTAATTAGTCCTACTCATGTTCTCACAATTTAGTCATCACAGAACCATGAGGTTGGGTATTGCCTTTGAAATAATTCTATGTGGATGAAATACTTGAACTTCTCACTTCTAGGCTAAATTTTTTAAATTAGTTGCAGTGCTTCCACACTTCTCTTTGGTTCATTGGTGTACTAACTGCATTGCACTCCTCCATCTGAATTTTTTTCCATGGCATATCTTTCTTTTGACATATGAACGCATTCTAGAATAAAAATATATAAGGCTACCTGGAAAATCATTCTAGAATTAAAAAACATAAGACTACCTGGAAAATCATTCTAGAATTAAAAAACATAAGACTACATTTACTCTGCTGATAGGTCAACTTCCACCAATGGTGGTAGAGTTGTATCATTAAGACTGAGAGAACCAAAGAGTCTCAGAATACCACCACCAACAGTGCGGTATCATTCTTTAACTGATTATACCTCTTGCTCTTTTTTTTCTACTTCTTCACACATTCCCATTTCTTAACTAAGCAAGATTTACTCTTGTCCAGTATGAAAGAAGATGCTCGGAAGCAAGAATTTCTAGTGTCCAGTTTAAACGACGCTATTGTAGTAAAAGAGAACGAGTTACGTGAGATTCAAGCAAGTTGCACCAATCTTTTGACACTCATTCAAGTGTTCAGTTTGAACGACGCTGTTGTAGTAAAAGAGAACAAGTTACGTGAGATTCAAGCAAGTTGCACCAATCTTTTGACACTCATTCAATCTTGTAATAAAGGTATATCTATTTTTACTTTAGGTCAATAATTTGTATTTTTATCCTTGGAAAATGAGTTATTTGAGAAGCAATCATATTTCTCCTCTTTGCATTTTCAACCACCTTGTTTTCTCTATTTTCCAGCATCAGAGAGTGAGAATGAGTGATATACCATGTAATCCCTATTCCCTATACCATATAATCCTCTGTTGTTTTTGATTTGGTGAACCTTCTAACAATTGCACTTGGTTATCTGGTTTTATGCATGTTTTGGTTCAGGAACTGGCTTGTTCAAGAAGACGATGAAAAGCTGAACGGTCTGAGAAAAGAAGTGGGCGAAAAAGGGCATGGAATATAATCCTAGTGGCAGCTTTAAAAGAGTATAATGAATATAATCCTAGTAGGCGACATGTAACCTCTGAATTATGGAACTCTGATATAGGGGGGTTATAGTAGTAATAATTTATTTTATATTTTGATAAATTAGTTATTATTTTAATTCTATCTCATATTAGTTTTTGAGTTTAAAGGTAGTGCACTATCAGTGTAATAAAATTTTACACATATAACAAATCAAAATGCTTATAATTACCACATATTATCAGTTTTTTAAAAATAAAAGTATGTTTTATTCTGATACATGATTGTGATTGGTTGACAGTGTCAGTGCATATCTTTTTTCTCTTAGTTTTTATATTTTGTTTTAGTTTTGGTAATTTAGGATTTTTTCTCCCTAATAATTTGGTGCTTTCGTTCCCATGAATTCTCCTCCCAACCCTTACTACCATTACTATAATCATTTATTTTATCTAATGCTTTTGAGTGGCTGTTCATAGATTGAGCCTCATCATGATTGGACTTTACTACCACCAATAAGCAAACACTCAACTAGAGATAATCATAATTATAAAATAAAAAAAATAATACTCTCTTGATCTCAAAATATACATTATTTTAATAGTTGCACATAAACTAATAGAAATAATTTATTTGTGTGTGAAATAGAAATTTTAAATATTTTACAAATTTATTCATCAATTGTATGAAAAATATAAATTTTAAAACTTGAAAAAAAAAGCGATTAATGTAATATATATTTGCATAAATGATTTTTTAGAATCATTTATGCAAATATAACGATTAATGTAATATATATTTTTATTACAAAAGTTATAAAAGTCATCAAACGAGAGCTTCGTTAAAATTGATTCTAAGAAAAACATTATTTCAAATATTTTCTCTATTTTCTACATTATTTTAGATGAAAGTACTTTTAAGAAAATACTTAAATTAAAAAGTTATGTTGAATATTATTTATAAAAATTATTTTAAGAGATGTTGTTTTAAAATTGTGTGACATTCATTATATTAAATATCATTATCAACAAATATTCAAATTATTATATCAACTATCAACTATATATCAATTAATAAAACATACAATAAAATACCATAATTTACTCTCTGTGAATAAAATGCACTATACATTATAGATTATTTAATAATTAGCGTATTCCACTCTAAATTAACGTTTACTATATATTAATATATTATTTTATCAAATTGTTCAAATAACTATCGAATCATTATTAATATAATATCTATTTTATTTTTAATCAACAATTATTTTAATTTGAAAGACAAAACTTTCATTTTTAAATATCAATTTTTTTTCGTTTTCCATCTCACAATTTTTTTCTTTTATATAATTATTTAATACATTTGAATATATACAATTATTATTTATTTTATAATTAAATAACTTATTTTAACCTTATATATGATTTAAATACATTTTACTATTATATTTACGTGTGCAACAGTATCAACAACAATCTTCCTCCACTTTTATTACAAACAAAATTATTGTGACTTCCTCTGTAACACCCGGAAAAATAAGTATATGCTTAATTTGGATGTTTGTGATGTTTATTGAAATTTTAGCGTTTTTGGGTCGTTTCAGTCGGTATTAATTCTGCATAGTGGATCGATAATTAATCGAAGATTTTAACATTTTTTGTATTAGAAATATTAATGAGTCAATATTTGACGTTGTGAGATATTTTGGAGAAAGAGATAAGTATAGAAAGAAAGAAAAAAAAACAGAAAAAGGAAAAAGAAGAAAGAAGAGAGAAAGAAAGAAGAAGAGAAGAAGAAGAGGAAAAGAGGGTTTGAGAAGAAGAACCAAACCAAGAAATCCAAGGTAAGGGAGAGATTATAATTTATCTTGTTCTTGTATGGTTTGTAGAGTGGTGTTGCTTGTTCATCTTTTCCTTTTCTATGCTTTGAAATACATAAAAATGTTAGGTTCATGGTTTGTTGAGTTTTGTGAAATCTAAACATGTTTGATGATGGTTGAATGATGTTTATGTGTTATGTGAGTTGGATATGATTTCTTGATCTTCTTCACTTCCATGTTTTCTTGTTGATGAAGAAATATTAGGTTTTCACAAAATTTAGTGATCTAACCATGAATTGTTGAATGTTATGTTGTTTAATTGGTATGTATGTGTTGTATTGGTGATATAAGGATGTTTTGAAGTGATTTTAGTGGATGGAAGTGGCTTAGAGCAGGTCTGTTCTTGCTAGTATTTTTTTTTTGAGTTTTTGCACTTTTTGTCAGTTTTTGCACTAATCTTTCATCAGTGGAAGTTACCTTTAAAATCTGCTGAAAATGCTTTTTGTCAGTTTTTGCACGGATCTTCCACCAGTGGAAGTTACCTTTAAAATCTGCTGAAAATGCTTTATTAACTATCTCAGACACCAGATCTTCTCAAGCCATTGTTGTATTGACTTAGTGGAATATATAAATTGAGACTTCAAGGATTTTATATCACAAACTAAAGAGGTAAAATTTTCCTTCATCACCAACTGGACCTCGTTAATGACACCATCCACTTCCATTATTAAGTCCTTTGTTTCTATAAGATTTGATTCAACAAGGTCTTCTATCTCTTGATTCTTCAAATCAACAACGGTCTGTAAGCTCTCAACCTAATGGAACTCCAGCTCTGTGTTCAGCTGTTACCTAAAGAAGCCATAGTTGGTTTACTGGCATAAACCATGAATTTTCTTTTAAGAGTTCTGGGTGTCAACCAATGGTTTAAACAACTTCTAAACATCATTTAGAAGGTGTCTATACCTTCCTTAGCCTTCCAAAACCTCCATAACCAAAAATCACTTTTCAACCTCCATTAAAGGTCTTTGTAAGGTCTCAACTTGCCATTTTTCAAACCAAACACTTGCAAGCCAAATTAACCTTTCAAACAACTTCTAATTATCATATAGAAGCTGTACATTACCCCCAAACACAAGCCAAGAGCCTACAATCCAAAATCACCATTCAAATTTTCCATTAAAGCACCTTTAGAACCAAACTTGCAAAAACCAAATTTACTCGTGCATGTTTTGGCCTTTTGTGTTTGTTAGCTTCTAAACATCATATTGAAGCTGACCAAACATTGTTTGTAGATCTGTAACACCATTTTGATAGCTAACTCACCATAACTTTTTCAAGTTCAAGGTGAAATCGTGTTTTTAGATGCAGGCACTTTCAAGACCTTTTGAGCATTGCTAAAGCTTCCTGGAGGATCATAGAAGGTTTCCAGATCCTTGATACACTCCCAGGTCCCTCACATTTCTCTCCTCGAACTCAATTTCAGAGGTATGTAGCTTGAATTTGAACTCCATGTTTTGAGCATCAATCTTTGAGTTTCTTGACACCAATCTGGTCAGAATAATGTAAGGAACAATAACCCTAAGGTTTTAGGGATTGATGTTTACATTTTTGTAAATGGTTGAGAAATGAAGGAAATCAAAATTCAACTATGGAGGGTGTATTGTTGTTGTTCGCGAGGAAAAAGATGAAGATCTTCTGTTTTTTTTTTTGAATTTGAAAATGGCGCGCATCTTTAAAATATAATCGATTGAATGCGTTTGTTTGCTGACTACATCGTACAGCGCACTTGGTTAAAAGTGCACACTTAGTTCTCTTGCCCATCAGGTCTGGGGTTCGAATCCCCCTCGCCCCAGACCTTTTAATTTATTTTTTTTTAACATCCTTAAGCCTTTGTTTTCATATATTTTGATCTGCTTGCACATGTTTGTCACCACACACGCGCAGATGGGTTGGTTGATGTTTTGTGCACTAAACCTAAGGGCGCGGGTTCAAATTATCATTTTTCTTCACATCTTTAGAAAATCATAACAAAATGAAAAATGCTTATTTTTGAGTGATTCTTTTTCCTATGTGTTATTTAACTTGTCTATTTTCATGTCACAATTTAAAAATCCCAAAAATATTATTTATTTTATATTTAAAAATTAATTCAAAACCATGTCTTTTATGTTAAAAATCAAGTTAAAAAATCATTTTCTTTTAATGTTTTCTTCAAGTAAGTTAAGTGCTTATTTTTGAGTGATTCTTTTTCCTATGTGTTATTTAACTTGTCTATTTTCATGTCACAATTTAAAAATCCCAAAAATATTATTTATTTTATATTTAAAAATTAATTCAAAACCATGTCTTTTATGTTAAAAATCAAGTTAAAAAATCATTTTCTTTTAATGTTTTCTTCAAGTAAGTTTCATATAACTTTGTGAATACTTATTTAGCGTTAAGTTAGAGTGTCCTTCACTTATCTATGTACCCTTAGACCATTTCTCTTAAAGAAATTGGTATTAAACAATTAAAATTAATTAGGTTTAGGTATTTCTTTAGAAACCCTAATTTCAAAAACCCTAATTTGAAAATCCCTTAGGTTTAAAACCCTAACCAAAAAATTTGCAACATGTTGATCTTTGTTTATCCATGTTTATCTTTATACATACTTGTTGATTTTAATCCATGTCTTGTGCTTAATTATTAATCTTTGCTTTAGTACATAATTGTTGATTTTTTTTAATCCATACTTTGTACTTAAATGCTAAACCTTATTTTGTACATATATTTGTTGATTTTATATCCATGTGATTTGTACTTGTTATCATATTTTGCCTATCTAATCCAATGTTTAATCATCACATTAATCATTAATCATTCATCATTCATTCATGATTTGAATCCAAGGGTTTAGGTTTAAATGTCCATTATCTTTGTTGATTATCATACTCACATGTTTGTTTGCTTGTGTCACATGATATCACACACACTTGAGGAATCCATTTTTGAAACCTTGGTTTAAGAATAGAATTATTCCCGGTGAAACTATTCTTGGATCATTGACCTTGTATTTCTAAAGCTTGTTCCCTTTGTTTTCAAACCTTGGTATTGAGAATAGAATTATTCCCAGTAAAACTATTCTTAGTACTATTGACCTTGTATTTTAAAGCTTGGTCCCTATCTTTTAAAATTGTTAAGTATTGTTAAAGCTTAACCCTTTTAAGACTTGTTAAGTATTTTAAAGCTTAACCCTACCCTTTTAAACCTGTTAAGTATTTTAAAGCTTAACTTTTTCAAAATTGTTGAGTATTGTTAAAGCTCACAAAACCAAAAATATTTTGGCCACTTTGGCCCCTTTATTTTCCTTTTTAAGAGGAACTACAAAAGCTCTGATTCCATCCTTCTTTAAGGAAGCGTATGTAGGCCTAAGATGCGACGTCTTATCGAGCTCACTTTCAAAACTTCTTTTCTCATCCCCACACTCTATTTCAAACAAGTTTTACACATATGATTTTCAAGACATTTTATAAACAAAAAATTTTAAAAACAAAGGGGTTCTCATGGAGTACCATGGATATGAGGGGTGCTTAAAACCTTCCCCTTGTATAACAAACCCTCCGAGCCCAATCTCTAATAAGTTTATTAGTTTTGATTTTAAAAACTTCTGTGGGTTTTATTCGCTCTTTACCCCATTCCTTTTGGAAACAATAAAGCGCGGTGGCGACTCTGTTCATAAAAATGAGCTAAGTCTTTTCCATGGCTTTAGTCTCACCAATTTCACCGCTACACCTTCCTCCAATATCATTTTTTTCAACTCCGCATCGTCGGGAATACAAATACGACCACGAAATCTCAAAACTCCAAAATTATCAACCTTGAAATCCTCATTCTCATTCATCATCAAATCAACGAACTTCAAATCTAACTTTTGATTTTCACACACGGTTGCAATAAAATCATTCGTAACATGTAGCATACCAAGTCTCACACTTCTCGGCGTCATTTCACAAACTAAACTCAAGTCTCTAAAGTTCTCCAAAAGTTCCCATTCTCTCATCATCAATGCGGACATATGTTTCGACGGAAGGCATTAGAATCGGAAGTACTCTTTGACTTTGTCAAATGCCTTTTGGCAATTTTCATTCCACCTGACCTTTTGATTCTTTCTTAGCAATTTAAAGATAGGTTCATACGTGGCTGTGAGGTGAGGTGCTCTTTTTCTGTTGGCAATTTTCATTCCACCTGACCTTTTGATTCTTTGTGAGGACATTATTTTGCTTCTTAGAAAAAACTACGTATATAAATATTTGAACACTAAAAAAGAACTACTACATGCATTAAAATAATACATTTTATAAGTTGCATCAAACACACCTAAACACACCTACATCACATTATCATGTTTGTCTATAAAAATGAGTTACCTATTTAAATTGTCTTCTCAACTTTTCATTAGTAGATGATTTTTCATATATTTTTAAGTATTTTATTTTTAACTATTTTTCATGACACCTAGGGGTGGACAGTTGGTCGGATAGGGTCGGATTCAGGCCCAAAACACCAATCCGGCCCAACCCACGGGTGACATATATTGGCTCAATTTCGACCCTTTGTAATATCGATTTTTTTCGGGTTCGGGTTCAATCGGTTCGGGTATCTTGATCAGTTTTTTTCGGATCTTTTCTTTCTTGTCCATACCATTATTGCTTCAAGAGAACTTCAGATCTGGTATGAGAATCACTTCACTTCTTTTATACAAATCTACACTGACTTCATTCCTGAAACCTGGATTCCAAGAAACAACAGCAAAAGATCAATATCTATGAAATATGAATCAAATACGCTTTAGATACATAACAAGGATGAGTGAGATTTACCAAACAACAATAAGTGGAACAAAAAACCATAATCAAGATGGAGTGAAGTAAAAATTACCTTCAATGTCATTGTAAACATTTTCAATGATTTGAGGTTAGGGTTTGGGCTTCAAAACTGAGTGGTGATTAAGTGAAAATAGGAGAGAGCGTGTGTCTGTTAGAGAGACGAAGATGGTGGTGGTGAGGGTATCAGCGAAGGGGGAAGATGGTGGTGGCGAGGAAAGAGATGAGAGAAGATTGAAAGAGAGAGAGAGGCGAAGGGCATGTTGCGGCGGCAGAAGAAAGAAAAGTTATCTCTAACTCTAGTACTAATAATAAATATAAATAATAAAATTAATAGTATATATTATTGACTCGGTCGGACTCTGTTTCCGACGGGCCCGAAACTATTATCCGAAACCGACCAAGTACATCTGTCACAACCCCAATCTATATTCCGATTTAAAACGTAATCGATCAAAACCGAACCCGTTTCACAAAATCCTTAACGGATCGGGCGGTTTCATTCGGTTGGTGAAACTTTGTCCACCCCTAATGACACCTATGGAAACAAAACAATAAATAGTTGTTAAAGAAAATATAAATATAATTTATAATATGAGAATAAAATTAAATATTTATAATATGATTTAAACTATAATATTTATTATTAACAATTCAATAAAACTTATCCTAATAAAACTTATCTGCACTCTAATTGAATATAAAATTGGTCAAAAAGTTATCGTACAAATATCATTCACTTATTTTATTCCACGAGCAGATTAAAAAACACCAATCTAAGAACACATTTATAGCTCTTGTCATTGATTTGATTCGAGATTTAGACTCAGAGTAGCAGCAACAGGTAGAGAAGCATGGGAAATGACAACAATTTATTATCGCAGGTGGGAAAAGCATTTATCGGCTCTTCTTCTCCACAACCGCATCGCAGCTCCACTAGTACAATCACAGCGACCGAAAAAAAAAGGTGATTGTTCTCTTCGTGCTTGTTTGGTGAAGCGGTGGGTCACCGCCACCTTGCGTTCAGAGTGTTTTCCACCGTGATTTTGTGAAGCAGCTAAAGCTAGCTTCAGCCTACCGCGCGGTAACACTGTGATTTTCAGTTACTTCCAAACACAGGCTTCGTGTTTTATCTCTTCTATGTTGAATTTTTTTCTTTGTTCATCTCTTATCTGTTGGGTTATATTATTAGGTTTGATTGTGTCAACCGGAAAAAAAGGTTAATTTGAATTGGGTTATACTATTAGGTTTGATTGTGTCGGCCGGAAAAAAAGGGTTGATTTGAATTAGGTTATACTATTAGGTTTGACAGTATTATCCTATTAGGTTGATTTGAATTGGGTTAGGTTGATTTGAATTAGGTAGATGTCTTAACATCAGATCTGACATCTACCTTTCACACACAGATTTGATAGCTACTATGATTTTGGAGTAACCTCCATAGTAATCCATGTATGATTCTTGTAGGGGATACAAGATTATTCTTCAGCAACTGATCATCCTTCATGATCTGATGTTTGGCAGTTGCAATTCTTAGCTTCTTGAAGCATTCTCTTAATTTCTTCCATTGACATTCTCCAATTTCTATTAGTTATTGTAATATCTTATTTATTACAACTTGTTTTTTCTTCCATATACACGTTCAATATACCGTTACCATTGATAGAGAAACATACTTCGACAGGGATTTCACCACGAGGATCTTGAGGAATTGAGAAATGAAATAAATCCAGCAAGTTGTTATCACTATCTTCAAGTGTAAAAAGAGTTAGTTTCTTTTTCACAGGAATTGAGGTGTTTCCAACCTCCTAACCAACTTTGTAACCAATTTTAACAAACTTTCTAACAGCTCATAACTAACCTTCAATTTCTAACAACTAAATTCCATTTGTCTCACAACCAACTTCATCAGTCCAGCACCTGCAGAGACAAAACCAGTAGCTTCCATTCAGCAACAGATTAGTTTCAATATCGCACATCGATAATGATTTCATCTCCAAATCAGTAATAAATCAATGACGAAAATTAGTACAATCAATTGTAACCTAAAATAACAAACCAGCAAATCAGCATCAACAAATGACAACAACAACAATCAAAGAAACTTGAGAGCAGTCTTCTTCAAAGAATCATACTAAAAAAAATCAAACCATTTATGCATCCTAGGAAACTGTTAATATTCAGACATCATATCCAGGTCAAACCTGTCCAAGATCAAAAGAGAAACATAATAAATACAAACTGTGTGTTGTAATGAATCTCAAAAGTTAAGAGGGATTCAACATGTCATTTACCTAAATGTGTCTGCCTTCATTGAAGTTGTTGCTTTGGTTTCGATCGTTGAAGTTGTTACTGCGGTTTCGATCATTGAAGCTTCTCAGTTCAAGAACCCCTTCACAGAAAACTATGTCATCACTATCCACATCCCTATTAGATCTTGGCCGTTTGTGAACCCCAAACTTGGCAGTAACATGTGACTCAATCGGATCAGCACCACCTCGAAGCTGCGCATCACAAAAGTCACGACAACAGGCAAGACAAAAGTCAGATTTGCATGTCTGACAGTGTTTGTGGAAGGCAAATATTGACGTCTTGCAGTTGTCACTACAAAAAAAGGGGTTAAGTAAACAACTATAAAACATAAGGATAACTACAAGACAACAATAGATTAATAATTCCCAACCAGTACGGCCGCTCTCCATCTGAGTCATCTAGCTTTGCTATACTTAGCTTTTCTCTTTTTTAAAATAATGTTCAAATATAGGATAATTCAACAATTAAATCCAAACTACAAATAAAGTGACCCATCATTCTGCCCAACTTGCACCAATCTATTTTGATGCACAGTAATGATAGTACTTGATAGATTGACATTTGGTCTCTGTGGTTCGATAATCTTTTATATTACTCTGACGCGATTCGTACACTTGCGAAACCACGCATCAACATTCCAATTATATCTCAACCTATATTAACTAATCCCAATTCTGCGTCTTCCAATTCATCATCTGGGATCCCTCATAATTCTGCATCAGCCTCTTGTTCAGAGGCCGAAAAATATCAACATTAGAGAGATTATGATTTTCACATCATTGTATGTCACACGAAAATAGATTTTATTTTATTTTTTGAACTTGCCAGAGACATTGCATCTTGTGCCTACGTACTCCCTCGTGCAATGGAAAAGCCATAGTTCTGTAGTTCCTCTTAAAAATGTCTTGCTCGTTCGTGAGACTAAGTCTTTGTGTTCGTTCGTATTGAAATGGCTAATGCACACTCCTGTTGAAAAGAGTTTGAAGATCGCATACGAGCGATAAATAGGTGAGTTGAGTGGATTTTAAGGTGGATGACGAGTACTGAAACATTAGGCTAACATCTAATGATTCAAATACTAGAAATTGGATGAGTGAACTCAATCCAATCGTCTCTCATCCAAAAGATTTGAGAAAATTCATGATGTGAAAGTCGGGTTCACTTTATTAAATGATTTGCATAGATGTGGGTATTTAGCTTATTGGGCTACCATCCAATAACCTAAATACCATAAACTTGATTAAAATCGTCGGGCTATCACCCAACAACTTTAGACAAATACCATCTAAGTTTTTGTAAAATTCGTTTTTCGAAAACAAACCAAATTTATTAAGGAATCGATTTGAGACAAAGGTGTTTTGATGTTAGTAGAAATGAAAATCGAGTTTTGATTGATAAAAAGTGAAAATTAATTGAAGAAACTAAGTCTGAGGTGAAAACAAACCCTAGTTAAAACAAAATAATTTTTTTTGTATTTTTGAATGATTTAAAGTAAAATAAAAATAATAACAATTTTAAGTATTTACAAAAATTAAAGGGTAAAAAAAAACCAAAGCAAAAATAAATCAAAATTTAGGTCTAAAAATTAAATTAATTAATTTAAACCTAAAAATTATTTTTTGGTGACCTTTTTATGATTTTTAAAGTAATAAACAAAAATAATTAAACTAATTATGAAAATAATTAAAATTTAAATAGAAATAACATATTTTTTGTGACAAAATTAAATTAACATATTATTGACCTAAATCTAAAAATAAAATATTTTTTTGGAACTTTCTATTGGTTGAATTAAATTAAAAGGAGAAAATAAAAATAGTTGATTAATAAAAACAGGGACGTGTATTAGCAGTTTTGGAAATAAAAGGGAAATAGTTATAATGTTGAAATGGGCTAAAACAACAGCGGTGTGAAAAGTAAGGGCGCTAGGCCCAAGTCCAATGTTTTTTTTGTTCAAACCAAAAAACAAGGAAAGAAAAATGTTAGAAAATGAAAAAAATGTTGTGTGGTCACGGGGTATCCAACCCAGGTCTCTACGCTTATCCACCACCTTCGCCTGCTAACTGTGCCAGTCCATCTGATAAATAAACGCAACCTAATAAATATATATTAAAACAAAATTTCAAATTTCAAAATTTCGCGCCCTGGCCACTGTTGATCTTCTTCCTCATGTGTCCAGGGTTTTACCTACGGTTGAGGTTCGTAGCTAAAGCTTTTTGCTACGGATTTTGTCCGTAGCTATAACCCTGCATAATCAAAAATATAAAAAAAAACGCATGATAAACTTCGTCCAAGACCATGGATCAATTGGAAATTGTCTCCTGATCATCACTGTGGCTTAGTTTTGTCCAATGTTTCCTCTAATGGAAGTTCCCAATTTTGGAGCTTAAAAACCTAACCATGGTGGTTCACGATAACTGTACCTATGCTCTAATTAACCAGTCCAGAAAGCATGTAAACAACATCATGATTAATAATATGCATTCATATGTCGTTTATTTGATAGTGTACTTCTGCAGGTGCATTAGCTCAGGAGCCCAACTAATAATATTCCTATATTTCATAATTTGAAGGCTGGAAGCTCGCCTTTTAAAGGTAAACATCACCAGGTATATATATATATATATATATATATATATATATATATATATATATATATATATATATATATATATATATATATATATATATATATATATATATATATATATATATATATGGCAAATTTCATATTGATTTTTTAAATTTTAATTATATATCATTTATATTCTAATTTGGTTTCTTTTTAGATATGATTCATGAATATTGTAACTTAATAATTATTAAAAGAAAATATGTAACAACACTAACCATAATTAATGTATCACTCATACAAAAATAGGAATAAAAAATTCAAATTTCATATTGATATTTTAAATTATTGAAATTATCTAGCATTACTATTGAAAATTGTATTCCCAATTGTGTTAGGTAGGTAATTTAATTTCTCAAAATATTTTTAAAGTATATTAATTTAAAATTTATAAGAAAAAAATAAATGAGATAAATTAATGTGAGAGTAGGAAGTTATCTTGTGAAGAGTTTGCAACCATTTCTATTACCTTGTAACTTCTTAAAGAAAGTTAATAACTTTCAAAGCACAGATACTTGTTCATATATCATTCATCACCTTTTTTCTCTTTTTGAAGAAATGAATTATAAGAGTAAGTTACAAGAGTTTGTTCAAAGATGTGGCTACGTAGTTCCAGCATATCAAACCATTAATGAGGGAATGCAACACGCTCCAAAGTTCAGGTCCAGTGTAACTGTGGGTGAGATAAATATCACTTCTCAAGGCACCTATGCACGAAGAATAGACGCAGAGCAGGCAATTGCTAGAAAACAGCTGCATATGTAAACGTACACAAAAAAAAATAAACATAACCAAAAATAAACCAAATAAAAAAAACAATTATGAATACGAGATCTCGTGTTGACGACTCATTATTTGACTTCATATGATAAATATTGAGCAAGTTATGATTGGTGCAATTTGGGCAATTTTAGAGAAATGCACGAAAATTCAATTGACCAAATTCGAATTTTTGAGCAATGTGACTTATCCATTGGGCTTCAAACTTGTTTATGACATTGTCCAAGACTTCTAAGCCCACAAGAACATTGGCCATAATTTTTATTTCATTTATTTTTGATTTTATTCATATATTATAAAAAATAAATCAAATAATTATCAAATAATGACTAGTATGTCATTGGGTCCTCTCTATGTCACATTTAAGTTGCTAGGATTCATGCTACTACATGCCAAGGGATATTGGAGCAATCATAGAGTAAAATACTCAAAAGTAAGGAAAGTAAAAAACATGTTTGCCATGAATCTAGAAAATCATGATTCCACTTGTGTTCTTCTTGTTTTTTTCCACTCATTGATATCTATTATATCAACATAACATGTCTCAAGGAAAACACACGAAAAAATAGCTCAAAATCTCATATACAAACTTCAAAAAAATCGAGTTCCAAGTGAAAGTGAAAACTGAGTTTCAGTTTGTTTCAAGCCAAACTAAGTATTCAGACATCTTCCTCGAAGCTCACTGAACAAGAACCAACTCTCACATATCAACAAAACATCCTGAAACACGAGCATAACACATCACGGTTTCTCTCTAATTGGTTGGGTGTGGCCCTTTGTTTGGTCTGGACAGGTTATACATTTAGTTTGGTTTTTGTTTTTATTCAGTCTTTGTTTTGGGTGGTTGTAGTTTGCAATTCAAGTCTTGCGGGTTGCTATTGTGGGTTGATAAAAAGGATATTTAAAACCTATAGAACTCATTTGTCTGTTATAGAACACACTTGATGTTTCTTATAGCATAAGCACTTGCATGGGACGCCGGTTCCGATTCCCCAATACTTAAGAAACGTCCATTATACCTACAACTTAGGCAACACCCTATACTTATGTAACACCCAATACTTAGGGTAACACCCTATACTTACTTAAGTCATGGGTGTTATGATTCCACCAGTCACATTATAAATTTATCACTTCTCAAAAAGAGATAAATACGTTAATATAAAATTAGTATTCATTATATGCACATTGAACATTCATCCAGGAGCGACCAAAATATATCAAGACTTGAATAAATTATTTTGGTGGCCTGGGATAAAACGTGATGTAGCGCGTTTTGTGTATGCTTGTTTAATTTTTTTTAGTTTTTTTAATCACATCAATCGTTTAGTTGGATTTTTTTTAAATTTTTATTAATTTTAAAGCTACATATTTTTTCATCGAGATCCATTATTAATAGGCCAAGCTTTTTTGCTTTTTAAAAATGTTCTATTTAAATGTATATATTACATGATTATTAAAAACAATATATTACATAATATATAAATAAATATTATTTTAATATAAATGATTTTAAAGTGAATTACTTTATAATACATTATAAAATGTATTAACTTAAAAAATATATACCAATTTTTTATATAATATACCCAATATGTTCTATGCATTTTCAATTTGGCATAGTAGTTGTACTCTCACATTCTGCTACCTTTACATCTATTGTACAAGATGACATTATCACATATGCAATGTTGAAACCTAACAGTTGTATACTATATTGTTTCCAAAATGATTATTCTTTTATAGACACTAAAATGAAAACTAAAACATTTTAAATGAAATTTAGTTTCCAACAAACTTTGGGAAAAGATCAATCACAAGTGTTACATATTTCTAAAAGGGGCACCCAAACATTTTGATAAAGAAACACGAAGGCTTCGGATATTTTTCAACTTTTAAATTTTTTTTGTTTTTTTTAATGACATCAATTGTTTAGTTGAACTTTTTTTTTTAACTTTTTATTAATTTTAAAAAGCTACATGTTTTTTTTATCGAAACCCATTATTAGTAGGCCAAGTTTTTTGCTTTTTAAAATAGAAGTTTAGAAATATTACTAAATGTAATCTTTTATATTATAAGTATAACTTGGCACTCAATGGTTCTTTTCTAAATCCAGGTATATGCAAGTTGGAAATGCAGTGGTTGTTCTCGTGGCTCTTGGCCTCAGATACAAATTACTCTCTCATTCAAGTATCCAAATTCTCTTGCTCTTTCAACTTTAGTTAAGTAATTACCTGGTTGTGAGGTTCCGCCCTTGTCACAACTGTATTCGCAATTTCTTAACACGATCATTTTTGTTGAGGTGTCTCAACACGACCTTATAATAGAGTGAGGAAGAAGAAGATAAAAACGATGTCGTATCGAAGGCAAATGGGACAAAAATGAACATGAAACAAACAACGATTGTTTAGTTAAAAAGCATGTTTTTCATTTGTAGTACTTTTTCTCACATGAAGTACTTTTGAAATAAATACTATAAATCCACTGGTGGAAATTTGTCGTCAACACGAGAGCTCTCGCCATTGTTTATGAACCTACTGAAAATAAACAGTAAAACCGCGTTGTTTTACAATTCAACGGGGTAGACCTGTTAGGGTTTGTGGGAATGGACCACGGTGGTGAACTGGGTTCGGTTTTAGGTTCAATGTTCATGGTTCGGTGTGGAGAAAAACGAGTGAGAAAAGAGAAAGAAGATGAAAATGGCGCTTAGAGAAGAATAAAAGTTATGTTTAATAATTCTAATATTAAAATGATTTTAAAATCATAAATAAAATATTTATTTAAGAATTTTATTATATGTTTTGTAAAATCAAAATTATGTTTAGCTCGTCATTTTTTTCCGATTTATTTGATTTATTTGTATTTTTTCTTGAATTAAAATGCTCCTCTTTTAGTGTATGATTTTTTTAATCTCCTTGAATTTTTTTCTTGCATTTAAATAAGTTTTATTTAGCGAAGAAACTAGAAAAATGACATGAAAAATTGTTAGATAAAAGATGAATAAGTGAAAGGAGAAAATCTCTTTTTTGTGATTTTTTAAAAATTAAAAGTGAAACATGCATATTTTTTTGAGTTTTTATATGGCAATATTCTAACAAAGTAAAAGAAAACATTTTGTTTTTTTATAAATTCTTAATTTCTCTTTTTTTTTTTTAAATTCATATAGTAGGAGAAATATAAATATTTTATGATTCTTCCAAGTCTTTTTTTTTTGAAAAAATATAAATATTTTAATCTTGATTGCACCAACTTGCAATTCGTGCACTTGGGGAAAAATAGGATTGGAGTCTATAAATTTGACCGAATCAGTGCATCAAAATAGATTTCGATATAATATCAAATTCACAGTTTCAAAGACAATAAACAGATCCATTAGATCCACCTAATCACACAAGAAACTCCTAAACAACAGTTTAAAATCTAAGCACTAGTAAACTTTGTTACAGTTTTAGTCCCTTCAGATACTGCATGCTTGGCCAATTCTCCAGGGACCAGAGCCATCAATTTATTATGAAACTCAAGCTGACTTCAAATTGGTAGCCAATGCTGAATATATAGGACCAGAGCCATCAATTCCTTCTCATACATAGGATGCAGTTGAATCTGATCTTTAAACACTTCCTTAAACTCTTGCAATATGGAATTCACCCCTGTAGACACCACAAAGTTATCTGCTTCTATTGTATTGTTTGAAAATATGACCACCACCACTCCAGCCCTATCAGTGTTCCCTGTAGACACCACAAAGTTCCCTTTCATACACCGAAATAGCCAGTTTAAATTTTCTTTTACTTATAACAGTTCAGTTTGGTTCAAAATTAACAACGTTTCACCGAACCGTTAATTTGGTTCAGTTCGGTTTCAAAAAATATTATAACAGTTCGGTTTGGTTTTAAAGAACTTTGTTATGGTTCAGTTCGGTTCAATTATCTCCTTAAATTGAAGCCTTTACGAACCATTGCTATTTTCTTGTTTATTTAAATTCTCTACAAGTTTGATTGGTGTTAAATTAATATTATATGTGACTATATGAATGCAGGAAATGACAACAAAAGCAAAAGGAAGTTCAAAACTGATGACTTTGTTCGAATTGTGGTCAACAATAGATGAAGACTTTAAAGCCTTAATTGAAAACAGAATTGATAATAATGGTGACGGTAGTTCTTTGTTGAGACTCTTGAGACTAATCCCCGATAAACGTGTGGAAATTTCAACATTTTTGTTGCAAGAGTTCATGACACTTTATGAACATATAGAAAATGATTTTTATTTTCGGGTCTGTGGTCAACAACGCATGAACGTCACATTGGAGGACGTTTTATTTTTGACCCATTTGCCTATTATAGGCCGACCAATTGTCCCCATTGACAATAGAGATCGACATACTTTCGATCGACTTTTTTTAGAAAGTACATCTTCACTTACCCTAGTCAGGTTGAAAAATATTTGTTATGATACAAATAGAAATGATGATGACAGGATCAAGGCTGTCCTTCTCATGATTGTGACATGCCTGATTGCTCCGAATGGGAATGGACAAAAGTGCAGTACTACTTACGTCCAATTTATCAAAAAATTGGACGAAGTTAACTCCTATGCTTGGGGAGCTTCTATGTTAGCATACTTGTATCAAGGTATGAAGGGATGGAAGACCGATGATAAGGCAATTGACGGCTTCACCTGGCTTATAATGGTATGAGCATTTTTTTCTTATCATTTTTTTTCCTTATCTCTTTTTTTGATAATTTTTTCACCAACTTTTTTTTCATATGGCTTCTTCTTTTCTCATTTTAGAGGTCTTTATTCGATCTTCAATATTACTGTGGAGGAAAATCAGGCTCATGATAATCCAAAACTGGCATATTTGATAGAGTCACTTGAGAGAACCGGCGCAAACCACCACAAGAAGGCCAACAGCGCATTACAATTGAAGTTGAATTCGGTACATGACCTCCTGAGAACGGAGGAGGTAAAAATTTTACAAACCACTATTATATAACACTAATTGTATCTTTATTTTTTAATCTTTATCTTTTTTTGTATAACATAGAATATAGAAGCAGATGTGAGACCCATTACTTGGCATCCATACAATTTAGAAATGTTGCCCCCCCCCCACCTACATGATCAGATCCAGTATCGTACTGTCGTCGCCCCTTTATTTTGCTACAACTACGTGGAGCATCACCGTCCACATGTTGTAGCAAAACAATTTGAGGTCCTTGATGAGGTTGACTTACAAGATGTTGGATCTGATCTGAAAACGATAAAATTCAAAGCAAATAAAGGAAATAATTTAATCAATTTCCGAGAACATTATAAAATAAGCTGATACAATGGGAGGAAATTGGTAGTCGGTTAGCAGAAAACTACCAGCCTGCTCAACAATCCACTCCCGAGCCAGAAGCTGCTTACCAAACACTCACTTTTGAGCAAGAAGTCCCTCACCATTCACCCACTGTCCTGCATCCAACTTCTCCACCATCAGACTGTGATGTGCCTTCTCCTACATCATCCCATGCTATGCGTTTTCCACCATCAAACCATGCAGAAAGTTCATCACAGGTTGACACTAGTGAAGGTAAAATATTTAACTATGTTATGTTTTTAGTTACATTCTTAATTATGAAAATATTCTTGATTTATCGGGTTTAAATAATGTGATATATGCAGCCGGGGAAACAAATGCGAGGGAGTTGAGTGATATTCTTGAAGACAATAATATAGATGAAAATGCGGGGAAGAATGTGGGGCATCGGGCATGCTGTAGACGTGGCATAGCGACTCCTCCACGACAGCTTGAAACTACAAAAAGAGAAAATAGGGGGTGGTAATCGAGAGATTTTTGCATTCCAATGATCACATGGAAGCTATGGTTAAAAAAATTAAAAGTAAAAGACAAAGGAGGAGAAAGGTATGTTTAATTTCCTTTTTATTTTTTTAAATTTCATGGTCATCTATTTAATTTCCTTTTTATTTTTTTAAATTTCATGGTCATCCAATAATCGCCACTAGGCTTTTGTGCTTATTTCTTTGTTTCTGAATGTAGTGATGAGTTGTTTCCCATCTCACCGATGTTTGTTGAAGAAAAGTGAAATGTATATAACTTGTCTTGATATGCCCCGTACATTCTATGGCAAATCCGTTGTTCTAAGTGATGTTGCTTAGGGATGCTCAAATTGACCAACTGTATTTGAATATTTCTGTGGGCTATATAACTGTATTTGAATTTCGATTCGATTCAGTTTGCTTGCTCTGAATAGTTATTGTTCTGATTATGTTGGAATGTTACATTGTGTGTTTTCT
Organism: Vicia sativa; assembly: GCA_021764765.1. Classification (NCBI taxonomy): domain Eukaryota; kingdom Viridiplantae; phylum Streptophyta; class Magnoliopsida; order Fabales; family Fabaceae; genus Vicia; species Vicia sativa. Next base: position 28,203,924 of record CM038795.1, on the reverse strand, counting down.
CTAGATGTTGTATGTTATCCATTTTTGTGTGTTCATGACTTCATGTTGTTGTTATGAAGTATGCATTTGTAGTTCAGATTGTTTAGTGTTGTTATACATGATGTCTGCTTAATGTGATTTAATCAGGTTGGATTGAAAGTGGGTTCGTCCATTTGTTTATTTTGAGTAGTAAAGTGAGTAAAACCATGCGGTTTCATGGCCCTGAATTTTCTAACACTTGTGCCACTGGTGTGAGTAGGGCCGACCAAGTGTAAGGTGGGCCCTTTCCTTGGGCCTCTAATTTTTTTTCTTTTTCTTAATGAATTTTAAGTCTCCAAAAAGATAAAATTTAGGATTAATATTTTCTTTTAATTTATTTTAGCAGCGTTTACGATTTCAGTCTACTATTCAGTCTACCATTAACTTCAGGGTTGTGAATTGAAAAGGGTCTAATAAATGAATATTGAGTTGTTATTGTTGTTGTATTTGTCCACGTGAGGAAGAATAGAAAAGGAAATTAATGGGGGAAGTGAGAAGTACACACGGCGCGTGTTGATTGGCTTGGGAGTTCATTTAAACATGTATCATATATTTCTTTGTGTAGTTTAATTATCGGATGTACACTCACCCCACACCCCAGTGGATAGACTTGTGTGTGTTACCATTCCTCTTAAACCTGCCAATAAGGACTGGGGTTTGAATCCTAACCAGCCCTTTTTGTTATTTCCTTTTCTTTAATTTTGTTTTATGGTTTGCAGCCTTGGTGTCATTTCTTCGGAATGCTCTCTTGGTGTTTTTTTCCTTGATGATTTCTTTCTCTCTCTCTCTCTCTCTCAATGCGTGCGTGTTGGTTTCGTTTCTGTGCTTTTTCTTTTTTAATACAATGTTTTGGATTTTCCCGTGCTTTTGGATTCGAATGAACGGTTTAGATTGTTTGTGAGATGGATGGATCCGCAGTCGTTTGTTTGCGTTGAAAGTAAGCGGAAAAAGGCTCGAATTTCTAGAACTTCCCAAACAGATGGAGTGATTAGGAATAGTGAAGGGTTTAATAGAAAAAGATAAAAAAAAAACGTATCAATTATGAGATATAACGGAATACTCAGTTCATGGAATATTGTTTATAAGGTGATATCGGATCTTGTAGTATTGAGATATAACAGTCTTCCAATAGTCTTCGATAGGAAGGAATATCAACAAAGGCAAAACTATCATCATAACATAACTTGATGGATGAATCAAATGGTGTGCGGGCAGGTTTAGATCCCAAGAATCCTGAGTCAGTCAAGAGATCGAGGCAGTATTTTCTTTTGCAAAGGGAGATACCTTGTTTAGAATGAGCAACTTCCAAGCCTAAAAAATAATGATATGAATGTATACTTATATAAGACAGTTGGGTAATGAGCTATTACTAATGATTTGAAAGTTAGGAAAAGCATGTTGTTCAGGTGCCAAATTGTTTTTATGTTTGTTTATATTAGTTATTTGATGATCTTACTTGAGTTTGTGGATTGTTCCCTGAGATTAAAGCCTCACTACGTGACTTATAATTGATGCTAATTTGAATATCTCTTTGCATACTATTTTGAGTTATAGTAAATGACTCCATATGTTTTTCATATCATATGGATAGTCACATAATTTATCACCTTTCATTTTGAGATTGTCAAAGGAATAGTTCTCTTGACTAATATGCCAATATATTTTTTTTTAACTTAGAATGTCTAAATACATTTTTGAGAATATATTATAGAGAATATGTATGTAATCTTATGTTATAACTTTATTTTTTGTTCGTTGTTTTTAATTATTAAAATTGAACTTTAAAAAATAATAATAGGTCCATTTTTAAAATCAGAACAGGGCCTCCAGATTAATTGGGCATCTTCTCGAAAATGCTTATTTGCACTGAGCACTTGGAACAATTGCAAAACTGGACATTAGACCAAAGAATTAAAACTCGTCTAGAAGATACCGGTTTTCCACGTTTAAGCGAATTTGGAAAATGTCAACATGATAACCAGCTTCTAGAATGTGTGGTATCCCATTTTAATACCAACACATGTGAATTTGAATTTGGTGATACTAAATTAGTTTTTGGCTTGAAAGATGTGCTCAAAATTACAAGGTTGCACATTACAGGCAAGCCTGTCACTGGGATTGATGATGACATTACTTTTTGGTCCAACAAATGTTTTGGACAAGATTTGACCTTTAAAAAACACGGTGTAATTCGAGGAGCTATCAAGTTATGTGTTCTTAGAGAAAAATTTATGGAAGTTCCACCAAATGCAACTGAAGTTGAACTAGATCGACATGCTAGAGCATATGCTCTTTATGTTCTAGGTTCGTCCTTATTCAGTAGCTCTTCTAAGGGGATGTTGATACTCTCCATCTTCCATTGCTTTATAATGTTAGAGAAATAAAAGATTATGCCTGGGGTGCTGCAGCTCTTGCACACCTATACTGTTCTATGAAAAATATTAAAGAAGAGGGTATAAAGCATCTGCACGGGATTGCATTGTCACTGCAGGTAAGTTATTTTATATTTCCATTCTCCAGTTAAAAAAAGTCTTTCCTTTTAACAATTGAGAATTAAGTGTCACTTCTTTTTGTTGTGATTTGATAGGTCTTTGTATTCCTACATCTGACAAAGATCAAGGACTTGCTCAAGTTACCGAGTTTGAATGTCGCAAATGAACAACTTCCGTTGATCGGTGATTGGTCACGTCATTTAGAACAATTTACCTTGAACAAAAATAAAAAGATAGATTATTTGGATTTAATTAACAAAATGACTGCTAAAGAGGTAAGCCTTGTAATTTAACAACACCAATATTTTTATTTGAAGTTTTTCCTTTAATTGAAAATTGTGTTGCATTTGTAGGTTAACTACAATCCATATGATGATATTCAATTCCCGGACAAGAAAGAATATTCAACTTTCGATTTGGAAAAAAGGATTTGTTGTAAATCAACCTTACAACAAACCTATCTCATCAACTTTAATGAGGTTGCATTTTTTCAACCGCATAAGTTTAAAAAACAATATTCTAATGCACGTGCCGGGGATAAACGTTGCAGACACAACTGGAAATTATACTCAAGAGGTGGTGGAAAGGGGAAAGATTGGCAAGAGCAGAAAAAGCATAGAAAATATATCAATCATTGGAACATAAGTTGTTTAGGTGAAAGACCACAACCTGGTATGTTTCTAACTCTACAATAATTATTAGCAGGACAAAAATCTCAATTATAGTTGCCACTTTCTAAGCTAGATCGATAAGTCTACTAAACTAGGATTATTCAACTAACTTACAAATTACTTAAAATAATTTTTTTCAGAGGAACAACAACCCGAAACAGGACAATATCTTCTAATAGAAGAGCCAATTAAGGTGGAATACCAAAATTTGGATGATGATATAATTCTTTTCTCTACACCAGTGAAAGTTTTCCTTATTATTATCGTGTTATATTATGTTTGTCAAAATATAAAAAATAATTATTAGCAGGACAAAAACTTCAATTATAGATCAATAAGTCTACTAAACTAGGATTATACAACTAACTTAGACTAATCTAATTACATTCTCTAATAAGTTTATACTACATTGTGCTTACACCCATCATATCCAGTTGTGGACAATCAAGAGAAACATTGTGGAAGGAAAAGAAAAAGCATATGGATTTCAAAAGAAAATGAAGTTGCTAATGAGGAGGGTTAAATTTTTTCCTTTACCTCGCTAATCCTTTTTTTATTATCATAATATTTAATCACCCTTTTCTTTTTCTTTTTTTTAATCTTTAAAATGATGCGTTTCATGACTATTTTGTCACCAACATGAGTGATTGTATTAAAGATGCAGGAGATAACAATGAAGACGGGGAAGAAACAAAGACCAAGGAGACACTAGGCAAGTGGAAGCAACATGTACCCATTCGTCTTTTCCTATAGTGTATATACGCCGCAAAGGGAGTAACACGAGAAAAAAGAAAACCAATGAAGATGTGAATGTTAACGTTGAGCACTCCCTATATCTGCTGAGAAGAAACAAAGACCAAGGAGACACCAGGCAAGTGGAAGCAACATGTACCCATTCGTCTTTTCCTATAGTGTATATACGCCACAAAGGGAGTAACACGAGAAAAAAGAAAACCAATGAAGATGTGAATGTTGACGTTGAGCACTCCCTATATCTGCTGAAACAACTTCTTCCATATTTGAAACAGTTGAGTGAGGAGGAAAAGACTGAGAAAATGAAAGAGGCTACCAGACAAGTTATATTTTCATTAAAGAATCTCAGTTTAATTTTTTCATGTATGAATCTATGTTGTTTCATGAATAAATGTGTCAAGGACCACCATCACCACCTAATAAATGGCGTGTGCACAGGCCACCTACCTTGTGTTGAAATTCAATCAGATTTTATTTGAATTATTGGGTGACAAGTATCAAACTCTAGACCACTTAGTCACCATCAGAATGGGGTTGTTGAAAGAAAACATAAAGATATTGTTGAGAAAGGTTTGTCCTTGTTGTCTCAAGCTTATCTTCCCTATCATTTTTGGGATCATGCATTCCATATTGCAATTTATCTAATTAACAGGTTGCCTGCCTCACACACTAATTTGATCCCTGTCCAAGTTTTGTTTAAAACACCGCCAACCTACGCTTTCCTCAAAGTATTTGGTTGTGCCTGTTTTCCATTACTTAGACCCTACAACAATCATAGACTGCATTTCAGGTCCTCAAAGTGTTCTTTTCTTGGCTATTCACCATCGCATAAAGGCTACAAATGTCTTGATGCACCTGGAAGGTTACTCATCTATAAGGATGTGTTGTTCAATGAGTATGTATTTCCCTTTAACTATCTTAAACTACCTTCATCATCCAATCCCGCACCCTCCTCCACACCCTCCACCTCTCCTCTTGGAGTCGTGTCTCCTGTTCCTATATCATTTATCCCACCCACTAGCCCAAACTCAATCCCAGCTACCACACCTGAAATATACTCACCCGTTTCATCTCACCAGAGCCCTATTCACAGATGCTGATATTGAGTTAAATTTGATCAGTGTATATGTGTTCCAGTAGAATTGTCTGTTTTATAAACTTTGATAAACTTTGACTTTTTGAACCCTATGATTGTTGGCCTTTGGATTACTTATCTATTTGATATCCTACTTTTTACTACTTGTATTGTATGTTTTGTTAGATTTTAGGTCCAGTTTATCTCTCATCTTATGCCCTAGTTAATACTAATTTCTAAGAATTATTAGTTTCATCCCATATATGTTCAGTTTTTAATTTGCTTCTGGGATATACATTACAGGGCTCTCACTCTCAGAGCTAAGTATAGCAAAGCTAGATGACTCGGATGGAGAGCGGTCGTACTGGTTGGGAATTATTAATCTATTGTTGTCTTGTAGTTATCCTTATGTTTTACAGTTGTTTACTTAACCCCTTTTTTTTTTGTAGTGACAACTGCATGACATCAATATTTGCCCTCCACAAACATTGTCAGACATGCAAATCTGACTTTTGTCTCGCCTGTTGTCGTGACTTTTGTGATGCGCAGCTTCGAGGTGGTGCTGATCCGATTGAGTCACATGTTACTGCCAAGTTTGGGGTTCACAAACGACCAAGATCTAATAGGGATGTGGATAGTGATGACATAGTTTTCTGTGAAGGGGTTCTTGAACTGAGAAGCTTCTATCCTCCAAATCACATTACTGATTTGCTAGATGAAGTAGAAAAACTTGTAGACAAACACAAGCATTACAAGCCTATGATTGCAGACAAGACTTATAAGAACTTGCATTCATGTTTGAATCGTAAGGCAGTATCTCGTGAAGGGTCAAATGACAACAATATATATTGCCCGGAGGCTAAAATTGCATATCCTGAGGATTTACTACAATTTCAATGGCACTGGAGAAAAGGGGAGCCAGTAATTGTCAGGACCCTGCTTGGAGGTGGTACATTTAGTTCATTATTATGGGAACCATCACACATGAGCCATGCAATCAGTCAGAAGCATGAGACTGTGAAGGCCATTAATTGCTTAAGTTTGTGCGAGGTTTGTGTGATTTCTCAATCTAAACATTGTGGTATTTTGGCTGACATGCAATGTTATTATCATTCTCGAGAAAAATAAAAAAAAAATTCCACACATTTGGCAAAGATTTCCCAAAATAAAAATTATGCTATGTACGATAACAAACATATTACTTAAATGCATTTATCTGGTTTGTTCTATTATCTGTAAATAGTAATTTTTGCATTTTTAATTTGAGTTGCTGATTGAGTGCAGGAAGAAGTTAAAATCAACCAGTTCTTTACTGAGTACACTAATGATTGCATGCATTTAAGTAAACAGCCTCGCATGTTGAAGTTGAAAGATTGGCCTCCTTCTGAATCATTTAAGGAATGTTTACCTATTCATTTTAAGAACTTCGTATCTTACTTGCCGTATAAAGAATACACACATCCTGTAAGTGGTTCTCTTAACCTTGCCGTGAAGTTGCCTGATGGTTGTCTGAAGCCAGACATGGGGCCAAAAGCATACATTGCTTATGGAGTTGCTAAGGAGCTTGGGCGCGGTGATTCTGTGACAAAGCTCCATTGTGACATGTCTGATGCAATATGCTTCAATTCTTGTTGTCTTTCATGGCCTTTTTTTTGTTGCAAAATTTATTTGCAATTATTGTGAAAAAATTGTTATTTTTTAATCAAATGATGTATTCTGATTTTTTTTGTTGGAATCTGGCATGTTAAGGTAAACGTGTTGACTCGTGTTGCTAAAGTGAAATTGGGTTCTGAGAATGTTACTGCCATTGAGAAATTGATGCCAAAGAACCTTGAGCAAGACAAGAGGGAATTACATGATATTCATCATGATGGGGAGGCTAATGATGATTGCAAATCTGGGTCTAAGCTCAAAGAAGTTGAAAAAGGTACAGTGGAGCAAGGAGATAGTTTGTTGGATGCAGTGGATTCTTTGGATGGTGCTCTCTGGTATATTTTTCGAAGAAAGGATGTACCTATATTGGAGGGATATTTATACAAGCATTTCGGAGAGTTTAGTCATTTTGACTGCCATCCTTTAACGAAGGTAAATCAGTTACCACTATTTTGCATTTTCTATCTAGATGCCCTTGTTACCAGTCAGTTTTATTGGGATGCATCTTGAATAAAATATTCATTGATTATGTAGGTTACTCACCCCATCCATGATCAGACATTTTATCTGACTATGGAGCATAAGAAGAAGCTTAAGCAAGAGTGTGCACTTTTTTATTATCATAATATTTAATCACCCTTTTCTTTTTTCTTTTTTTTTTAATCTTTAAAACGATGCGTATCATGACTATTTTGTCACCAACATGAGTGATTGTATTGAAGATGCAGGAGATAACAATAAAGACGGGGGAAGAAACAAAGACCAATGAGACACTAGGCAAGTGGAAGCAGCATGTACCCATTCGTCTTTTCCTATAGTGTATATACGCCGCAAAGGGAGTAACACGGGAAAAAAGAAAACCAATGAAGATGTGAATGTTGACGTTGAGCACTCCCTATATCTGCTGAGAAGAAACAAAGACCAAGGAGACACTAGGCAAGTGGAAACAACATGTACCCATTCGTCTTTTCCTATAGTGTATATACGCCGCAAAGGGAGTAACACGAGAAAAAAGAAAACCAATGAAGATGTGAATGTTGACGTTGAGCACTCCCTATATCTGCTGAAATAACTTCTTCCATATTTGAAACAGTTGAGTGAGGAGGAAAAGACTAAGAAAATGAAAGAGGCTACTAAACAAGGTATATTTTCATTAAAGAATCTCAGTTTAATTTTTTCATGTATGGATCTATGTTGTTTTATGAATAAATGTGTCAAGGACCACCATCACCACCTAATAAATGGCGTGTGCATAGGCCACCTACCTTGTGCTGAAATTCAATCAGATTTTATTTGAATTATTGGGTGACAAGTATCAAACTCTAGACCACTTAGTCACCATTAGAATGGGGTTGTTGAAAGAAAACATAAAGATATTGTTGAGAAAGGTTTGTCCTTGTTGTCTCAAGCTTCTCTTCCCTATCATTTTTGGGATCATGCATTCCATATTGCAGTTTATCTAATTAACAGGTTGCCTGCCTCACACACTAATTTGATCCCTGTCCAAGTTTTGTTTAAAACACCGCCAAACTACGCTTTCCTCAAAGTATTTGATTGTGCCTGTTTTCCATTACTTAGACCCTACAATAATCATAGACTTCATTTCAGGTCCTCAGAGTGTACTTTTCTTGGCTATTCACCATCACATAAAGGCTACAAATGTCTTGATGCATCTGGAAGGTTATTCATCTCTAAGGATGTGTTGTTCAATGAGTATGTATTTCCCTTTAACTATCTTAAACTACCTTCATTGCCCAATCTCGTACCCTCCTCCACACCCTCCACCTCTCCTCTTGGAGTCGTGTCTCCTGTTCCTATATCATCTATCCCACCCACTAGCCCAAACTCAATCCCAGCTACCACACCTGAAATATAGTCACCCGTTTCATCTCACCAGAGCCCTATTCACAGATGCTGATATTAAGTTAAATTTGATCAGTGTATATGTGTTCCAGTAGAATTGTCTGTTTTATAAACTTTGATAAACTTTGACTTTTGAACCCTATGATTGTTGGCCTTTGGATTACTTATCTATTTGATATCCTGCTTTTTACTACTTGTATTGTATGTTTTGTTAGATTATAGGTCCAATTTATCTCTCATCTTATGCCCTAGTTAATACTAATTTCTAAGAATTATTAGTTTCATCCCATATATGTTCAGTTTTTAATTTGCTTCTGGGATATACATTACAGGGCTCTCACTCTCAGAGCTAAGTATAGCAAAGCTAGATGACTCGGATGGAGAGCGGTCGTACTGGTTGGGAATTATTAATCTATTGTTGTCTTGTAGTTATCCTTATGTTTTATAGTTGTTTACTTAACCCCTTTTTTTGTAGTGACAACTGCAAGACGTCAATATTTGACCTCCACAAACACTGTCAGACATGCAAATCTGACTTTTGTCTCGCCTGTTGTCACGAATTTTGTGATGCGCAGCTTCAAGGTGGTGCTGATGCGATTGAGTCACATGTTACTGCCAAGTTTGGGGTTCACAAACGGCCAAGATCTAATAGGGATGTGGATAGTGATGACATAGTTTTTTGTGAAGGGGTTTGAACTGAGAAGCTTTTATCCTCCAAATCACATTACTGATTTGCTAGATTAAGCAGAAAAACTTGTAGACAAACACAAGCATCACAAGCCTATGATTGTAGACGAGACTTATAAGAACTTGCATTCATGTTTGAATCGTAAGGCAGCATCTCGTGAAGGGTCAAATGACAACAATATATATTGCCCGGAGGCTAAAATTGCATATCCTGAGGATTTACTACAATTTCAATGGCATTGGAGAAAAGGGGAGCCAGTAATTGTCAGGACCCTGCTTGGAGGTGGTACATTTAGTTCATTATTATGGGAACCATCACACATGAGCCATGCAATCAGTCAGAAGCATGAGACTGTGAAGGCCATTAATTGCTTAAGTTTGTGCGAGGTTTGTGTGATTTCTCAATCTAAACATTGTGGTATTTTGGCTGACATGCAATGTTATTATCATTCTCGAGAAAAATAAAAAAAAATTCCACACATTTGGCAAAGATTTCCCAAAATAAAAATTATGCTATGTACGATAACAAGCATATTAGTTAAATGCATTTATCTGGTTTGTTCTATTATCTGTAAATAGTAATTTTTGCATTTTTAATTTGAGTTACTGATTGAATGCAGGAAGAAGTTAAAATCAACCAGTTCTTTACTGAGTACACTAATGATTGCATGCATTCAAGTAAACAGCCTCACATGTTGAAGTTGAAAGATTGGCCTCCTTCTGAATCATTTAAGGAATGTTTACCTATTCATTTTAAGAACTTCATATCTTACTTGCCGTATAAAGAATACACACATCCTGTAAGTGGTTCTCTTAACCTTGCCGTGAAGTTGCCTGATGGTTGTCTGAAGCCAGACATGGGGCCAAAAGCATACATTGCTTATGGAGTTGCTAAGGAGCTTAGGCGGTGATTACGTGACAAAGCTCCATTGTGACATGTCCGATGCGGATGCTTCAATTCTTGTTGTCTTTCATGGCCTTTTTTTTGTTGCAGAATTTATTTGCAATTATTGTGAAAAAATTGTTATTTTTTAATCAAATGATGTATTCTGATTTTTTTGTTGGAATCTGGCATTTTAAGGTAAACGTGTTGACTCATGTTGCTAAAGTGAAATTGGGTTCTGAGAATGTTACTGCCATTGAGAAATTGATGCCAAAGAACCTTGAGCAAGACAAGAGGGAATTACATGATATTCATCATGATGGGAGGCTAATGATGATGGCACATCTGGGTCTAAGCTCAAAGAAGTTGATAAAGGTACAGTGGAGCAAGGAGATAGTTTGCTGGATGCAGTGGATTCTTTGGATGGTGCTCTCTGGGATATTTTTCGAAGAAAGGATGTACCTATATTGGAGGGATATTTATACAAGCATTTCGGAGAGTTTAGTCATTTTGACTGCCATCCTTTAACGAAGGTAAATCAGTTACCACTATTTTGCATTTTCTATCTGGATGCCCTTGTTACCAGTCGGTATTATTGGGATGCATCTTGAATGAAATATTCATTGATTATGTAGGTTACTCACCCCATCCATGATCAGACATTTTATCTGACTATGGAGCATAAGAAGAAGCTTAAGCAGAAGTGTGGTTAGTAATATTATACAGATTTTCCTATATTGTTTGGGGGCTGGACTTGTTTGGTTAGTCATATTGTACCAATTTTGACCCCACAGAAAACCTATTCCTAAAAAATAATCACATGACAAAATAAATTTTCAAAATTACCAATTTGACAGGGAGCAAAATACGTATAAATCCTTAAAAATTATATGACATTTAATAAGATATTGATGGGTAAATTTTTTGAGAGTCAAAGTTGAATAATTTTCACGTGGCAAGGAGGGAAATCAAGCTTTTTTATATGTTTTCCTTCAAAACTTGCCTATGTGGCAGGGACATAATGCATATTAACCCAAAAAAAGTAAACACCTTGTATCAGACATCATAACATAACTTGGAGATAAATGAACTGAATTGACCAGAAAACACATCACAGTTGACCTTCTGCCACCAAAAACGGGGAGAGACTCGTCCATGTATTTATTTTCTCTCTAGATTTTCCTATTCCTCTCCTGCGGCGTGCACAATGTTGCAATTTGCGACCGCAATAATGACCATTGCCAAACGTAACAAGTATCAGAGAAACACATTGTGGCAAAGTCAGATTCAACCACCTGTATTGTAACTTCCAAATGACGATTCTAAATCATTTAAAAAGCCAAGTTAACAAGTTGAAAGTCAAATTCAAGCCAAAGAAGAGTCCACCCTCCATCATTTGCTAATTTAATAACAATAACAACATCCATAACTTCAACCTTCTAAGCATGTGAAACACCTGTATTGTGCAAGAGAATCAAAGAAGTTACAATGCAAAATTTGAAAATCCCACTATAGAAAGTATGACATAAACTATCATAAGTAGTCCCATCCGCATCAAATTTGACCAAAAGAGTGAAAGGAGACAGCCATATCAACTTTTTGATATTAGAGGCATTGGATATATGATTATTCATAAAGAAAACTTCAAGGATCATAAATTAAATCATGATGGATGAGGTAACAATGCGAGGTTCCAACTCAAGGACCATGAATTCACTTGAGAATGTCTAAAATAACGAAATCAACAATTCTCACAACATAAAAATGATATAAAAATAGAATATAAGATATGTACGTACAAACACCATTAATGAGACAAAGACATCATTCGCCGCAAGCTGAAATGATAACATCACAAAGAAACTCACATATAATAGATTTAGACAACAAAATAGATCATTATATAAATTTGCCTTTTTAATTCTAATCAAATATTAAAAATATTTACTTATTTATTTTCTTCTCATTTTTCTTTAAAACAAAAGAAAAATGCTTATTGATAACAAAAAGTGAAAACAAAAGATACAAGAATAAATTTCAGTCATTCATTATCACCACTACCTTATAATTTATATTAATTTTTTTATAATAAATTAAAATTATCCTCAAAATATTGACCCATTTCTTTTTTATATTCAAATTGTTTCATAATAAATAACACTATTCTAAAAAAATTATAATAATTAAGATTTATTCTTTCCCTTTCTTGTTTTCACTTTTCTCATAAATAAGCATTTTCCAAACAAAAATACTTAATTATTTTAAAAAAATTATAAAAATAAATTAAATATTATAAGAAACAGAATTATTATATTTTTACATCTTTGTCTCTTCTATATTTTTTCTCAAATTATTCTATCTTTCCCTTTTCTCACTAAAATAAAAGAAAGAAAGAGATTGTAAAAAATAAACACATTCTAATAATTAAAACCCTAAAACAAAAACAAAAAAAACCCAGCACCTTGTATCAAACATCTGAACACAACTCGGAGCCGAACTGAACTCATTTCGCCGGAAAAAGCATCGGAGTCGATCGTCGGCCGCAGAAACAGTGAAAGACTCGTCCAGGTATTCATTTTTCCTCCGAATTCTCCTCCCATCTCCTATAGCCCTCACGATAATGCAATTCACGGCCGCAACAGCGCCCACTGAAAAACCTAACAACCTACAGAGAATCGCGTCGCGGCGGAGCTTCTCTCTGCACCACAATCGCACGCTAAACTTGTGAAATTCGCAGATCTGTTGCATTGTAATGGTTTCACTCCACGCTTATCTTATTTATCACCAGATCTGTTGCATTGTAGTGGTTAACCTTTCAATTGATGCTTCGATTTTGTTTTCTCTCATAGAAAATGCGTTATGATGGCTCTAATTTGATTTTTTTTTTGAACTGATGAAGACTTGATGGGAAAAGATAACCAATTATCTGCTATGGAAGTCGATGATCCGAAATCAACGAGTTCGGATCAGATAGTTCCCAAATTCTCTATTAATGGTTTGTGTTCTTATTCATTCCTCAATGCAGTTCATTGTTCGATAGTTAAACTTTGATGGTTGGTGTAATTTAAGGTTTTGATTTTGGAATTTACAGTATTGCAGCTTTTGAAATCAGCACAAATGCAGCATGGTTTGCGCCATGGAGATTACACTCGCTATCGGTATGTGTTTTTCGTTGTTGCTAACAGGATGTGGATTTATTTTGTGACTGTCTGTAGAAGAATTTTACCTCCCAAACAAATTGTTCATTGGAGAGATAGAGACACATATATTGTACTAGTTTTATAGCAACTGAATTGTACCAGTGACGATGACTGGGACATGTTTCTGGATGCCGTGGTTAACAGTTTATCCTTTATAATTTGTAATTCAAGACCTCAAGTCTTCTGGCATTGTGGACTGATCATTCACTTTGTGTGATCACTACAGCTTATGAAAATCTTTGATTTGAACTGCTTTAGCTAATAATAATATAATATGTTCAAATATCCGTAGACTGGTAATATATGTGCATGTTCAAATATCCATAGATTGGTAATGTATGTGCCTTTTCCCTCAACACTGTAGGAGGTATTGCACAGCTCGGTTGAGGAGGTTGTATAAATCTTTGAAGTTTACCCATGGTCGTGGCAAGTATGCGAAAAGAACCTTAACTGAGGCTAATGTCACAGAAGTAAGGTATGCTTTGTTAATTGTATCTCTCTTCTCTGCTACAAGTTCTGGAACTTTTTATTAGTTTCAATTGGCTGTTAGGCTTTACTGTTTTTGTTACTATCAAATTATTTCTGGGTCCAGTCCCCCCAAAAAATAAATTCTGGGTTCACTTAAGAGTTACAAAGATTATAGCTATCTAGTAGTAGGCTAGGGTTAATGATTCCACAAATGTGTGCTTTACAATTACAATCTCTCGAAATTGAAGCTTTAGAGGCGATGCAGTTATAAGCATGGGTGGACCGTGGCAATGGTATTACGATTACAGTCCATGTAATAGTGGTACCTAAGAAAATGAAATCCATGCAAGCGACTCTTATCCCTGTAGTGTGTAGACCGTAAGAGTCCTGAGTCCTGCATTGGATTTGGATGACATAAGATCTAACAATATGTTTATAAGTGGTGGTGTGATCATGGTGGTGGATAAACTGGTTTTGTAAAGATGAGTGATGCCCCATATAAACATCTAATATGGTATCAGGGACTATTCAAGATCCATTGATCACCTGCTATATGGTCATTGCTGTCGGACCACCCGCGTCATACTCCAGATGTCTTAGTCCTTGGCGTGCAGATGATATAAAGTCTGACAACATATTTATAAGTGTTGGGTAGTCTTCACCTTACAACCAGTTTTGCCCGGATGAGTTAGGACGATTATAAAAATCTAATTTTGACAAACAAACATCATAATACTTCGATTTGTGATAAGCATTTGTAGGCCAGGTTCTCAATGAAGAGTTTAAGTCGGTTGGTGGTTGTTACATCTTTTTGTTGAGTAATAATTTTGACTGTTCTTGCTCTTGAACCACTTTCAAGCTGTTTTTCTTAGCACATCTATCATGCATGTCATTATCTAAACCTGAAATTTCCTGCCTTGATATGAAAACCATCTTTTAGACCTTGGTTTGTCTTCTTTCCTCGTTTAAAAAAAATGTTATTACTCTATTTGTGAATTAAGTTTTTTGTTTTCATATTTCTTGCATTTTTTCAAATTATCTATCGTGTTTAACATCGGAGGTTACTTTTCAATTCAGGTTTCTTCATGTGATTCTCTATTCGGCAGAGAGAGCTTGGAGTCATGCAATGGAGAAAAGGCAGCTTCCGAATGGACCAAATGCGTCTCAACGTATCTATCTGATTGGTCGGCTGCGGAAGGCAGTAAAGTGGGCTACTCTGTTTTCACAATTGTGTGCAGTAAAGGCAGATTCTAGAACGTCTTTGGAAGCTGAGGTGAGTCTTTTAATCAGTATTACAACAAAGGAATGTGGCAACCATTATTTACATCAAATGATTTATTGTTGGTTTAATGTTTTTTGTTTTGTTTTTGCATTCTATTTCCTACCCCTCTCGTTTGGCAGTCATAGAAGATCAATTAACATTTCAAATGTCTATAGCTCTTTATTGTTGTTTTAAAGGATTTTTAGAGTTATTGTTGAATCTGTTCCTTTCTGAAATAATGTGATATATAGAGCTTTACATGTTATGAAACCTTAAAAAAAATCTGCAATGAACTAACATAATCTAACGTTGAAATCATGTTGTATCATTTTAGAATAAATAAGAAAGTTGATAGGTTTTACTTCAATATATTGATTTCAAATGATCATACCAAATGATCATATATTAACAGAAACTATTCACCGCATAAAGGGTGTGCCATACTATCTATAATTTTTTCGCATAATTGAAAGATTGGGAATAATTTAAAATTTCAAAGCATTCCAGAGATCATATTAAATCCTAAAACAAAGTCTATTTCTTGGAATTCAAATGTATTTATCTTTTCCATCAAGATTCTGTGTTATTTTTTAGTGGTTGGTTAGAAAATTAACTGTATATCCTATTCTTCTTTTTTAATAATTATTTATCCATTTTAGAAGTTCTTAGTTTTTAAAATGCAAATGCATTGATATTTTACTCTTTTTACATTTTTTAGTATATGGCTGAAAATATTTTTTTTGCTGATGAAGAATGGTAATGCTTCTCTTACATTTGTTCACTGATTTTCAGGCTTATGAGTCCTATATGAAGGGGAGTTTGTTGTTTGAGCAAGACCAGAATTGGGACGTGGCTTTAAAGCACTTCAAAAGTGCTAGGTACATATCTTTCCTTGAATTATACTCACCGCGTTCAAAAAGGATGAAATAGTTATCTTTGAAAAAAGAAAAAAAATGAAGGAACAAGCTTATGCTTGGTCGGATGAGAACTTTTTGAAAAGAATTCAAATCGTTGATGAGAACTTTTTGAAAAGAATTCAAATCGTTGCCTTATTTGTGACAAACATTTGTTAATCGTATAATCTAGCATATTAGCTTTTGTGATGCTTCTGTCATTTTTGCCTACCCGATTGAGTTTCTAACCATGGCCGTGTTTTATAGGGCTGTATACGAGGAATTAGGCAAATATGGAGATCTGGATAACCAAGTTTTGTGTCGTGAGCGGGTTGAGGAACTAGAACCTAGTATCAGATACTGCCTTCACAAAATTGGCCAGTCAAATCTACAAACCTCTGAACTATTAAACATTGGTGATATGGAAGGTCCTGCATTAGACCTTTTTAAAGCTAAACTAGAGGTTGGTACAAATTTCATTTGTATAAATTATTTGAGAAAAAGGGAAAACGGGTAATGCGATAGACATATCTTTTCAAATCAGTATAGTCAAATATTTTTTATGAGAACATTTACATTTAGGTGGAATTTCATTTTCATGTTTATTCAATAGGGAGGACACAATCATGCACAGATAAGACAATCTTTATAATGTTAATAAACTCTCAAATAGCCTATTTTCATACTCAAGAACTCCTAATGTTTCAAAATCTGAAAAAAAGCGAATTCAAGTTGATGCTTGGTTCCTTATGTTTTGCTGATATGGTTAATCCAATAACACATTATTCTGCTTCCCAGCACTAGAGCCCCTCGTAAAAAACCGTGTAATTTCTCATATTAATATCATGTGCAGGAGTCACATTTGCTAATGTTTTTAAATATACTGTTTTACATTTTTCCATGCAAGAGATTTAATCTGTTCTATTACTTGAATCAATTGCTTGTTATTTTGGGAGATAACATATTGTTGGTACCAGGCTGCCATGGCTGAGGCAAGATCTCAACAAGCTGCTTCCATGACAGAATTTCATTGGCTTGGCCATAGATTTCCAATATCAAATGCCAAAACAAGGGTTGCCATTTTGAAAGGTTGGTACCTTCTCACAAATTTAGACGCCTAATAAGTTGAATTTAAAATCATCTTTTGATCAAACTTAAAAAAAGATGAACTTAACCTTGCCTTTGCCTCACATGCATGTAACCACCTAGTAGTCTCTTTTGCCCACATTTCAAAACGGCATTTCTATTTTGGAATCATTTTCTTTCTAAGTTTCCTTTCATGAGCATGCTGTGATAAAATTGATTGCAAGTGTTCCTAAACTAGATGTCATTTGCTGTGATAATTTAGATTTTTGCTTTTCCCTTTGTTAAAGTTGGTGTTGCAAATTATAGTCCGTCTTTTCTGATATTGTATGCTGAAAATGTTGGCTTGAAGAACTTGGTGTGTCACTGAGTCAATATTACTTTTATTATTATGCTTGATATTCATTGTCGATATGCTTAAACACAACTCCTTGTGGTGATATAGTTTGGCCGATGAAAATTTATTTCTGATCCCTGTACTAGTAGATTTTACTTCTTGTATACCTTGGTTTACATCCATAATTCTCCTTATGGTGTTAAACCGAATTTTACTTTGTAAATGGAAAAAAGCCTAAATCCATACACATAGTATATATCCATACACATATTATATGTCCATACACATAGTATATTTTTTGATGTGTTGTGAAGTTATTAACTCCTATGAACCTGACATCGACACGGACAAAGACACGTCGACATTGTAAATTTAAAAACATAGGATTTCAACACCTCTACATATATATTAATTAATTTATTACAATTAAATAAAATATTATTGATAAATATTTAAATTGAGAATCAAAATATTATCAATCTACCGTCTAAAAATCTAAAAATGTCGAAATCAAATTTAATGTCTTTTAACACTTCATTGATCATTATTGTTTTGACACATCTTTAACTCTTGCAGTGTCAAATGAGTGTATAAGGCGTGTCGAAAGAATCAACATTTTGTGGACACTTGTCTAATTTGTCCAACACTTGTCATACATGTGTCAAACACTAATCTAAGGAGTGTCAAAACAACAACACCGATCTAAGGAGTGTCAAAACAACAACAACCAAGCTTTATCCTATTAAATGGGGTCGACTACATGAATCAAATATAGAATAATATTTGATATAGAAAATTTTAAAAAATATAAAAAAATATTTGATATTTTTAGAAAAATAATTTTGTATAGAATGATAAAAGAGTGTTTATCATTACTATAGTTTTAATTTTCAGAATACTATAACAACATAAAAGATATTTGGAAAATTTATATAAGCTCTTCAAAATCCTCCAAAGCCCTCATTTAATATAATCCTTCCAACTAAAATTCTTCAATTCTTTCCACTCAATCCTTCCCTTTTTCAAAGCCCTCCCTTCCCTTTCCCTCCAAACTCCTAAACACACCCTTATAATTTTTCTAGACCTTTCTCTACCTACAGTTGTTCAATTTCTTACGTCAAAAATCACGTAAGCTTATTTTCTGCCATTTTTCTACTATAAGTGCTACCTCAATACATTATTAATATTATCATTTCTTATCTAATCTTTTCTAGTCTAACCTTTAGTTGTTTAACTCCTTACCATATGATTTACTCTCCTTACAACAGAATCAATATGTCTATGTCTTTTCTCTACACGTCAAAATCACCTTAAGCCTATTTTCCACCATCCTTTCTATTATAAGTGCTACCCCAATATACTCTATTAATATTATCATTTATAATCCAATCTTCTCTAGTCTCGCGATACATTATACGCAACATCCTCATCTCTGTTGCACTTTAGATTTACAGAGTGTCGAAGAAGCAGCAACAACAACAAAGTCTTATCCCACTAAGTGGGGTCGACTACATGGGTCAACTCCTGCCATAATGTTTTATCTAAGACCATGCTTCTATCTAAATTGTTAATCTCGAGATTTTTCTTAGT
Organism: Vicia sativa; assembly: GCA_021764765.1. Taxonomy (NCBI): domain Eukaryota; kingdom Viridiplantae; phylum Streptophyta; class Magnoliopsida; order Fabales; family Fabaceae; genus Vicia; species Vicia sativa. The sequence continues at coordinate 28,184,997 of CM038795.1, read as the reverse complement.
AACTTCTCTTTTAGTTTTTCTAAATCTTCCTTTACCTCAAGCTGTCTGACTCCTCTACATCTCATCTATTCTCCTCACTACAGAATTGACATGTCTTCTCTCTAATGCCTAAACCAGTCAAGTCTGCCTTTCACCATATTTTTTTTTACTATAGGTGCTACCCCAACACTCTCTAATATTGTCATTTTTAATTTTATAATGTCTAGTTTTAGCACACATTCTAATATCTCTGTGAGTTACCCGTCACATATGGATGTCAGATACCGCGACATACGGGTGTTGGACACCGATCTACAGAGTGTCAAAGCAATTTTTTTTGAGACACTTTTGTGTTACTCGACACGTGTATGAGTGTCAGACACAGCAACGTGTCTAATTCTAGAGGAGACTGTGCTTCATATGTTAACTCATGTAGATGTCAGAGCCAAAGGAAGCCAACACTTTTTATAGAACCTACCTCTTGAATTTGTTGCAATTGATTATCCTTGGCTTCAATTTACATTTTCAAAAATTAATTGGAAGTCCAATTTTTGGCAACAGTTGCATTTTTAGTTTGTTTCATGAAGGTGTATTTATCAATTCAAACATACTATGTTGTATCAAAAGGGGTATTGTTACTGGAGCTCAAACACTTTTATTTGTACACGCAAAACACAACCCCTTATGTTGTTTGTGATTCATGCATCACAGTATCACACTGCATTTAATTTTCTTTTTGGTATTTTTTTTCTTCTTAAAATTGTATTTTCCATTTGGTTGTGATTTAGCATATTTAACACACTGACCTTCCTCTGTAAAAAAAAAACACTCACTTTTCTTCTTAATATAGTTCACCTTTTCTTAACTATATGTATTAATGGTTCTATCTGAATAATTTTATCAGCCCAGGAGCTGGAGAAAGATATACATGGTCCCTTGGCAGAAAATATTTCCGCAGACAAAAGACTGGTTATTTTTGACAAAATCTTTTCCGCATACCATGATGCTAGAGGCTATATTCGGGCTGATTTGGTATTGGAAATTACTTGACTTCTCACTATTAATTGTGAATCAATAACAAAAAAGATATACTTGTTAAGCTGAGATTTCTATGCTTTTTTCTGTTGAAATTCTGTATACCAGTTTTCTTTATCCATTTTATTATTGTGCATTTTAGGCCACTGCAGGAAGTGCAGAAAGTGTGAAAGATGATTTGAATGGTCTTGATAAGGCTGTCAGCGCTGTCTTAGGAGAAAGAACAATTGAGCGCAACCTCTTGTTGGTCAAGATTGCAAAAAGTAAACTAGCAAAGCGTAATGATGATAAAAACGAAAAAGTCACCAAACCTGAAGAGCTTGTTCGCTTATATGATCTCTTGCTACAGGTTGATATCCATGTTTTGTTTGTAAACTTGCATTAATTGGACACATTTATGTAAAGATCCTCAAAGTTGTTTCCTTTTTTCTTTTCTTTAATGTTAGCTCTTCAAATGGAATGACAATTTACATGGATAATGTGTTTGGCAGAATACATCTGATCTATCTGATTTAGTCAGTTCTGGAAGGGACCAAAAGTCAGAAGAAGTTAGCTTTGCTGAAGAGTGTTCATTCAAAAGTTTGGCTTTTCGAGCAGAAAGGTATGCTTTCTTTGAACTTAGAGATATTCGTTCTTAAGTTATTTGCTTCCTAAATGCACTGGCGCATACATGCACACACCATGTTATTTTCAGCTTTTGTTGGAAACCAATTTTTTCTTAACTGTCTTCTGTAAAACTAAAATATATACAGATAGGCACTAAAGAAAGTTAATCACAACATGTCATAGATATTTACAGACAGTTTGAGTTCCCCATCGTTAGTTATTTATTTTCATTTTTTAACAAATGATTACAGGGCAAACCTAGTATGTAAAGCCCCCATCACGATAGAGTTTAGGGAAAGGTCAAGCCCAGTGTGTCATCTCGTATCAGATGAATAGAACTGGGAATAAATGTTAAAGTGGGTTTGTTTTTCAGTTTGCTGCAGCATATGCAAATGTTATCTTTATTGTTTGGTTAATGCCTTGATGTTTGCGAAAGCAAGATTAAGCTTTTGTCCCCTCACATAGGGTCCCAAGGAAGGGGCAATTGAGTAGTAGGTGGTGATTGCTGTGGTGCTGGCAGCACAACCAAATCTGTATCTGGGCTTTAAAGAGATGTTGCCACCTGAAGTAACTATGCATATTCATGTTTATGACTTATGTGCAGGTGCTTTTATGTTGCAAAGTCATACAGTGTGGCTGGAAAAAGGGCTGAAGCTTATGCTTTGTACTGCCGTGCTCGCAATTTAGCTGAAGATGCCTTAAAAAAGCTTCAAACATTAGATGGTATTAATAAGGTAATTTAATAATTTTTTAAGATCAGATACTACTAGCACTACTATGACTATCTGTGTTGTGATAACTTTTCACATGGTGATTTTGGTCTAGTTTGCACACTGAAATTTGCCGTAGTCCATTTTAGCTTCCATAACTTGGAAACACTTGTTAGACCATGAAGTTGAGTTGAAATAAATTGTTGTTGACTGGAATGAACTAAACAAAGGCCTTTTATATTATGCTCTCCTTCAACCAGGCATAGATCCAAAGATGGTAATTTATTGGGCCAGACAGATCAAAGGAGATCATTATACAATTATCCTGATTCTAACTTCACACTAAGAACTTTAGGGTCTGCATAGTGTTTTCACGCAATGGAGTTAATTCCTTCACTTTATTTCTTATAATCTTGATTCAGAATGCTTGAAATTTTTGTTGGGTAAATGATAGTTGTTTTTAGACTTGTATTTTATTAATTCGTACAACAAACCTCATGTCTGATTTGATCACTTTTGAATTTTCTTGTAATTCATATTTCTTTTCCTTTTCGGCTTGGTAGACTGTGACGAAAGAATTAGAGGTCTTGTGCAATGAAGCCCGCTCCAACAGTTGTATAGAACATGCATTGGGGATCATGGAGGAGAAGAAGACTCAAGAGAATATCTCCCAAGGAATCTCAAATATATCATTGACCGGAGCTGAGCGGGTACATAAATTTCTACTTATGCGATCCTTTCGTTTAGTGTATGGGAAGTTGTGACTTTTGACTATGTTGAGTTTGTCTTATCTATGTTGACAATAGTACCATTTGCACGAACAATTAATTGATATATTCTGACATGTACTCCTATCTGTTTCAGTTGGAGAAGTTCCTATTAGAGAAACTTGATGTTTATGAGTCTGCTGTGGGTGATTCAAATGTGAAATCTACACCTCGCATTGCACCCTTCCCCCCAGCTTTCCAGGCAATTGCCCGCAACCCTATTGTGCTAGACCTGGCGTATAACACTATCGAGTTCCCAGATATTGAACACAGGATGAAGAAGGACAAAAGAGCAAAGGGCGGCTTTATAAGTAGAATATTTGGATGAGTATATTGAATATGTTGTTTGGTAACTTAAAATGAAAATTTCTTGAAAACCAATCACATGATTTCCTTTGTTGAAAATTGTTTAGAATTATGAGATATAGAATTTTTGACTGGTCGGGATTATCAGAAATTTACAGCAGAGATTGTATTTAGTCACCGGTTTTGATTTTGTTACAACACTTTAAAGTATAATGGAACTTGCTTAAACAATAAAAGATAACTGCTGTTGTATTAAGTAAAAATAACTTTTTTTTCTTCCAAGAATTACTATAGTTTTACATAAATTGTATATGATCATTGGTTTTGATTGAGTTGCTAATCTATGTTCACACGATTTTGTAAATGCAATTTATTATTATTTGATGAGGGATATCACGAGGTTTTGTAAATGCAATTTGATGTGCAGCATTGTCATGCAACATATTTTTCATGCTTATTAAAGTGGTGTTTTAAATTGGAAGTTTGTAACTCTGAATTAATGAATGCAATCAAAAGAGGTTGGATGTAACATTTTATGCCAAACAAAAAGCCTCAACTAAATGGATAGCCAGCTAGTTATTAATTTATTTATTGTTGGTTTTGGTCCCCAGCAGAAAAAAGGCAGACAAGAGGAATTCCTGGATCATACTTGTCATTTTATGTTATTGTTAAGTTCCATCAAGAAAAGACCATCGTTGTTTAGTTCAAAATAGAAGATAATAAGTTCAGTGAAAAGGAACTTTGAAAGGATCAGAATTAGAACCTTTTGAAAACTCCAACACCATCAGAAACAGCTCACCATACAAAATAGAAGATATTTCTTGTGTGATAAATAAATATATCATAGCTAGTTGTGGGAGTATTGATTTTCAAATCACAACTAATAAAAATAATCATCACAACTTATAAAAATCATTTGTTCATATTGTGCAGTTTTACAATTCAGTTACTTAAACATGAGGTTATAGGTACGAATTTTTTACTGTCTTTAACTGTATTTATGCCAAGTAGTCTGTGGGCCCAAAATACATTCTTTGGCATATAACAAATTTTCGAGAATTTTTTTTGTCGCCCACTCTTTTATACGTGCCACCCTCCATTTTGTGTTATTTCCAAAAGACCCGTGATACTATTTACTCAAATTTTCTATCTTTTTGAAAAAAAAAATTACTGTTATTAAATCTATATAAAAAAAAAATTTTTAGTACTTCATTTTGCCGCATATCAGAAATTCTCTGTATTTTATAAATTTTTGATATCCATCTATCGGATATTTTAAAATATTCGGTGCGATTTATCAGAAATTTTAAAAATTCGATATATTTTAGAAATTTTTCCCACGTATCAGAAATTTCCAAAATTTTCGGCATAAAACCAATACCAGACATTCCATATTTCTGGTATGACAAATGAAGTTTTATATATTTGTGGTTCTGAATCGGTAACTTCAGCTTCTTCTACGAATTCATGTACTGATCTTACGCAGTACTTCATCACAAATACGATATGTTTATTTGACTTTATACACATGTTAATTGTTTTAATAAATTAATGAAGTTATCTAATTATATGTTTATGTGATTATCAAATTTTTGAATCACGAGAGAATGTTCAAGAATGAGCACAGTCAATTGAGAAAACTCATGGTATTGCTATTGTTACAATCTGATCCGATTCTACTAATGATATGTGAGGAAGGAAGGATAAATTGATTATGGACCGTGATAGAGGAAGAAATTACAAAAAGAAAAATGAAGTTGCGGCTCCCTCTGATGGCAATTATACTATGAAGTTTAGATGCTCATTTTGGCTGAGATATGTTCCGAGTGGTGATGGTTGAAAGGTGATGGTTAGATGAAGGATGCACAATCATAGACTAGAATTTTTTTTGGGTAGGTCATGACATATTAGGCCGTCTAAAAGAGGAAGAAAGGAAGTTTATGAATGACATGACGAAGTATAATATGACACCAAGGTACATCATTTCTGCTTTGAAAGACAAAGATCTAGAAAACCTCACGAGTATTACCGAAAATTTTAAATTTCTGATATTTTTTATACACTAGAAATTTCAAATTTCCGGTTATTATTTGAACTAAAATCATACCGGAATTTTGAAATATCTGGCATTTCTACGGTACCAGATTTTTGAAATTTCCGGTATTATTTTCGGTATAAGACATTTAAAATATCTGGTATGGATTTTAACTGATTCTACATTTCGAAAATTTATAATATCCGGTACCGAAAATTTTAAATTTCCGGTAAGTAACACCAGACACGGTAAAATAGTAAATTCCACAAAATTTTCGGTCATCCTTACGAAATTTCTAGTATTATCGGAAATCACTAAATATCCGGTATTTTACAAGGATATCTTGGTATAAACACCATACTTGGGGGTGGCAGGTATAAAACGGTGGGTGCAAGAAAAATTCTCCAAATTTTCGATCCTTTCCTTTATGCGTCAGCCGTCAGTGTATCTTATCCAAAAATTATACATTGTTTATACTCCAGTTAGGGTCTAAGCGAATCAGAAAAAAATCAATTAAATTGATAATCGAAACTAAACAAATTGAAATGAAATCAATTTTTTCTAGTTCGGTTTTAAAACCAAACCAAATCAATAAAGTCCGATGTTGTTTAATTTGGTTCTTAGTTTTGGTTTTTATGAACCATCAAACTAATAAACCGAACCAATTGATATAATTACGCTCTGAAACTTTTATTCCAATCATAAGCTTAAATTTCGTATCGATCAAACAATTCTCCAATTTTGTTTATACTTCCTTCCTTTCAGCAAAACACACGTCTAGAATCAAATTTCAAAATATAGAAAGTATAAACCATAAGTCACAAAAACTTGCTTTCGGTGAACTGTTGCTCCTGCTTTCCGCCACAATTGTTGCTCTCTCTAGTGTCGTTATGATATGTACGGTCTTATTCTTTGTGTTCAAGTTCTCTTCGTTAATTTTTTTATACCTTTTTTGTTTTTGTTTTTCTTCAACAAAATTCATTCTTGTCTTGTTACAAAATAGTTTTGATGTGTGTTTGAGGTGTTAAACATGTTAATTGATGCATGTTTTGTTGTTCTATTTTTTAAATTTTCAAATTCATTCTCAATTTTCTAAAGCCAAGTGTCAACTTTTATATTTGATAGTTAACTTATTTTATGATGCAATAGAAATCATACCACTATTTCATATGAATTAAGAGCAACTTGTTTAAAATAATAGAGCATAAAATAAATTACATGAAATATATTATTTAAAAAAATAATAGTATAATTTGTCATAAAACTTATTTTTTTCGCATAAACACACAATGCATAATATAAACAACCATCATATAACCTATAAACACAACTCTGCATAAGAATGTTTGCATATAATAACTATACAATATAATAACTATACATTACCTATAGACGCAACTAAATACAACCATGCATAACCTATAAACACAATGTTGCATAACACTTTTACTACAACACATAACCTATAAACACGACTTTGTATAATATAACAACACATAACACTACATCATATAACATATAATCGCGCATATAAAAACACTACATAATATAAACACGCATATAATATGCATAACTTATAAACACTTATAAACACATCCGTGCACAATAACAAAACTACAACATATAACCTATAAACACACTTCACACAACATTGCATACCTATAATAAGCTGAAACATATTTATTCACCTCAATTTTGTTATGCCGAATACACATTAGGACATGGCCACAGTCCACATGTAATTTCAGTTAAAGTGGACTTATGACATGCACAATAATGTTTATGTAAATTCACCATTATCAACCTCCAAAAATCTTAATCTTCTTCACTGGCATATTCATTTTTCTTCGTTTGCATTTTCTGAGCCTTAATATTTTCAATCTCATACATTTTTTTGTCTACTTATCTTACACATTCTCTATCTGCCCAACTTGTATATTTTCATTATTCTCAACATACACATGCTCAAGTTGCACATCCTATATATATATATATATATATATATATATATATATATATATATATATATATATATATATATATATATATATATATATATATATATATATATATATATATATGATTTAGTTTCAACCTACTCTGTTAATTTCTCTTTTTCTAAAACAATTATTTTATTTATTTGTTCAACATAAATATCAACGCACTCATAATCATTTAGAGGTCTTTCCAAAATTTGACTACATCTATATTATTATTGAAAAGTCTAAGTTCATCCTCAAATAAAAATTTCAGACAACGAGTCTTCACTCACCCATTCACTTTTCTTTCTTTGCACCTACTAGACATCAACATTTCACTCTGCTTCACATTTTATGTTTGTCTAGCTTGCACATTTTCTTTCTACTCAACTTGGTCATTTTTATTGTTCTAATAATGCCCATGTTTAACTTACACATCCTCATGCGAATTAATATGTATTGGTTCAGGTTTAACCTGCTCCTTTAATCCCTCTTATAAAAAAATTGGTTTATCTATGTGCTTAACATAAATATCAACACAATCATGTTAGAACAAAATTGTTTTGTACCATACCTCTTAGGTTTTGATGATAAAAGTGTATTTAAAGAATTATTGGATATAATAATATTTGTTCAAGTGTGTAGGAACATCAAAATTCTGATTCAAAGTGAGTTCTGACACTGCATTGAACATCCAAAGAGAAGTCTTAAGATGTAGATTCTGAAGATCAAACTCTAAAGCATATCAACTTATGAAAAAGTTTAACTTCGAAAGTAAGTCAACCTTTGAAGGACCAGAACCTGAAGATCCCAGATTTTGAATATAGTCAACTTGTGAAGAATTATCTTCTGAAGACTCAAAATCTAAAGCCAGTCAAAGTTCAAGGATCTGTTGTAGAAATTTAACCGCCAATATAATTCGATTATCTCTTCTCTGAAAAAGACCATCAAACCTATAAAATAATAAACTATTACATTAATTTGAGACGTGTAAAGTACACTGTCCTTAAGGATTTGTCCGCCTCATAAGCGCAAATCCCTCAGGATTCAACAGATTCTTCTTATATTCTCAATGAGACTCTGAGGCATCAGAATAACAAGAAACACTCTTTTAGATGTCTGGAAGATATAATCAGAAGAAAAATAAAACAAAAATAAAATAAAGTACAAAAGGTATTTTTCCATTCTCTGTATTTTTCTTGTCTGACTTGTCAAAATGATATATGGCTTTTATATAAGAAAAATAAATATGGAGTAATGATTTTGACTAATTCAAGTCAAACTCATTAAATTTCTTTGACTAACAAAATAAATAATAATAATAATAATAATATAAAAATATGTTCTCATATTTGTCAATAAAAGATAAAGTTATTTAACTTTTAAAATATAGTCAAAATTTACAACAGGATCAAAAGGACATGACTACTCCTATTTTGTGAGGAGAACCATGATAATTATTTGTGTTTGTCTTTCTCTCTTATTTACCTTTGAACCTTTTATTCCTCCGCCGTATTCAAAATCTGATAAGAAATTTTTAAAGTAAAAGAAGAAAAAGTTAACATAACCTAACTCACTTGTTGTGTTTTCTCACCTTCAAATCATAATTATTTAGAGGTATTTCCCAAATATTAATGCATTTATATTATTGTTGAATGCTCTAAGGCGGTGTTCAAATAAAATTTTCAAAAGACAACACCACAAATATTTAAGGTCTGTTTGGTTGTAAAGAGAGAATGAGAAGAGAGAAAAAAAATAAGAAAGAGTGTGAAAAGAGAGAAATAGATAAGAAATAGAGTAGATTTGGTGTATTATTTGATTTAGTATAAAAAGAAGAGAAATAGAGAAAAAAGAAGTGTTAGTTATTTGAAAAAATACAATTATGCCCCTAAATAAAAAGACTTGTACAAATTAATTGAATTTTTATTTAATTTCAGTTAATAAATTATATTATAATAATAATTAAAAAAATATAATTAATATATTTAATTATTTAATTAACTATATGAATTTAATTTTAAAGAATTTAAATAATTGAGATTTTAATTTTATCTAAAAATTAATAATGGTTATAGGAGGTTTATGGATGATATTGTGCAAGGTTATTGAAAAGGGATAGAATTGAAATTGAACAAAAACATGAGCATCTCTGTTCCATTCTTCGCTGGTTAGAGAAGATTGAAAAAAGGTGTGGGCTCCATAAAAATCATATCTCTCTTCTTAACTTCTCTCCATTCCAAGCAGTAGAAATCATGTACTTCTCTCTTCACAATTTCTTTAGTAACAAACACATTTTTAATGTTTAAATACATCAATTTTGGAGTACTTCAAAAATCTCCATATAAGACTTATCCACATATCATTTCCAATCCATTTCATCTAATTTTCCACCTATATTAGATTTGAGATGGTAATGGATCAAAGTCCCCTTGGTTAGTTCTCAATCTAACTAAATTCGTTTTAGTTAACCTATAAAACACAAATTTTGGAAAACAAAAAAGTGTGTATTAAACAAGTGATACATACAACATCTATTAAATCAATATGTATAACTAAAGAAGATAGGGCCTTTTAGGCTGACCTTTTTTCTTCCTATTTTACCCTTTAACCATTGATAAGTTACTAACTGCATAAAAAACTGGATCAATTACACAAATAAACAAGAGTAGTTTTTTTATTTTATTTTTTAAAAGACAATGCTAGTACATTATGGTTACTTTCTCTTTAATACGGAAAATGATTCTCTCTAGTCTCTACTACATATGCACAGTAATAGCATGTTGCCATGTTTCATTGGCTTTCTTCTTCTCACTATAACACAAGTAAATTATTTATTTAGATTTGTCCAATTTTTAAAATTTATATTGTTTTTTCTCTTTCTTTTCAATTTGTCTTATTTATACTGTTATATTTGCATGAAAGATCATTGAAAATTAATTTTTAAAATTTATATTGTTTTTTCTCTTTCTTTTCAATTTGTCTTATTTATACTGTTATATTTGCATGAAAGATCATTGAAAATTAATTTTTAAAATTTATATTGTTTTTTCTCTTTCTTTTCAATTTGTCTTATTTATACTGTTATATTTGCATGAAAGATCATTGAAAATTAAAGAATAAGGGAGAAAGAGAGAGAGTTTATTATAAAAATAATTTAAATTAATATAAAAATTAAATAAAAAATATTCGTTTATATTTTTACACATTTGCATTAAAAAAGTGGAAAAACGGACACGGAGTCGTTTAAAAGCTAATAATAATAATAATAATAATAATAATAATAATAATGTATGAACCACACAACACATTGACAATCCAAGTCTTGGTCCCCACAATATTTTCTATAAATAACCTATTATAATATAAAGTATGGCCATTCGTGTTTTTGAAAATTTTTTAATCCATCCCAGAAATTAAATCCTATGTATTTTCTAAAATGCTCCTCTAAAATCGAAAGTATACTTTCGATGTGAATCATTTTCTAAAATATTTGTGTTAAATTCAGAAGTATAATTCTGATTCCATACCAGATGTATATTTCTGGTTCTGGACATGACAGTAACATAAAATTGAACAAAAGCAATAATTGGAAAAATTATACAAATTAGAAACTTAACAAATTATAAATTGAATTAAAGACAAAAAATGTTATCTAAAATGCATTTCAATATAATCCAAGTAATGCTATCCAAAATACAACTTCGATACAATACAAAATCAAAAAAACTGAAATCAAAATACAAGTGGATGATCAACCTAAACTACTGGGTATGACGGATGATGAGTCGACGTGTCATCCTCGAGGTGTCCCTCAGCTGCCTCCTGTATGACAAGGCACCCTGAGCCTTCACCATGATTGTCTCCAAAACTCCTCTAACACCGGATCCGTCAGGAAACAACCCTCTGTCAATGTCATCATGCGCATGCTCTATGATACGGCGACACCTAGGAAGCACGTCATGAGCATGACCCTCATCGCGTGCTCCTCCTCTAGGATCTCCTGATGATATGACTTGGGTGAGTTCTCTCGAGCATCCTCTACCATATATAGATGTGACACCCTGGAGAACCATATCATGTAACCGTACTCGTAACTCTACTCGTTTGGAGCCATGATACTCCTGGCCTCATCAGGTACAAAATGATTCTCGAAATTATCAAACCGAGCATCCATGTCCTTCATCTTCACTGTCGGAGGAGCACATGTAGTAGGATCCGGAGGAATGATTAGGGTAAATCTGAACTGACGCATCACCCGCTCAGGCA